>JAEIFV010000222.1:0-415722 GCA_018904265.1 Lordiphosa collinella
AAGAACTTTTTTGTTTTCAATGAAAATGTTTTTAAAATTACACACAATTGACAAAGTTTTGCCATAAGAATGGTCAAAAAACTACCCAGTCGGACTTGAGGTATTTTAGTCTTGATTCGTTTGTTCAAAAAAAAAAAAAAAGGGGCCGAATTATGATGAATTTAGGGAAAATCATTTTTTGGGGGTTAACTGGTCTTTTTCCCCAAAAGTTTTTGCTTGATGCAAATGCAATTTTTCAAGGCTAACTTGATCACTTTTTTAAAAATTTTAAACGTTATCCAACACTATCTGGTATGTACATTTGCCGTATACAAACACTACTTGTAACACGATACGTCAAAAAAGTAACTGTAACTGTGCTAAATTTTGTGAAAATGTCGTTTTCTTCGACGGAGTTTCATCAACTCATGAGCAGGTAGAATGATTTGTTCAATTTCTCAAGAGAACACAACATCATTCTTCTGAGAAATGTCCGTGCGGTGCCATGTGTAAGCTCAATTCGAGGGACGACACAAGATTCCTTCCGTTAAGCTACGCAACTCATTCCCAGCAGCATGGAAAAAGAAACGGGTCAAGGTTCAATGCAATTTTCAGGAGAGTGTGCGAGTAAAAACACTTTCTTCGCATGATCAAAATTTACAATTCAGGAAATTTCAAAAATTATGCTCGACTGCATCCGCCTGAAGGGAGAAACGAATTTCCTACTGAGCGAACTGGGATGGTCTCGCCAGTCTATTACGGACTGGAAAAGCTTCCTAAGAGAAGTTTACATTGACTGGAGCATTTCATTATATAGCCGTGACAAAATTGGAGGGCCTGGAAAAGTTGTAGAAATAGACGAGCCGTCGGGCGGAAATACAACTGTGGACGAGTGGTCGAAGTTGGGTCAATGGGTCTTGGAGGAATTGAGAGGAAAGGGCGACTTTTTCATTCTTCCATTGCTAAATACAGGCGCGGAGCGTAGACCAGGATGGGACGACAATAATGTCGGACTGTTGAAAGCGTACGACTGTTTGCATGAAGAAGGCTTCAGCACCAAACAGTCAACCACTAAAAGCACTTCGTATCCCGAGACGCGTGCGCACAATAATAAACATAGAAAGACTTTGGCCGAAAAAAATCTATTATATTGGCTATTTACAGTTCTATTTTTAAAAAATTTCCGGACCATAGGGAGAGGATTCATGAGCTTTTCATGGCCATTGGAAGGCGTTTATGATCCCTTACAGAAGGAATCCGAAATAAACGAAGATGTCCATGCGTCCCTGAGGTTTGTGGGGTTGTAAGTAAACAATTTTTTTTTAAAATAAAATCGCGCGATTTTGGAAACCTTTTCACTTAGTGTTGGTAAACGACAAAATTTACAGAATTTAAAAAGTGATCAAGTTTTAAAACTTTTTTAAAAAAGACCAGTGAAGACCCCCAAAATGATTTTCCCTAAATTCATTATAATCGGCCTCGTTTTTCACCGAAGAAGTAGTTCCCAAATCTGAAAAGTTCCATTTGCTTTTATTAAGGCGTGAAAACCAAAAAGAATGCACCTTTAAGAACGTATTTTAGCATGTGTTTTTGTTGTTGCTTTGAACTTCGTGAATCGTTCGGGATTCCCTTCCAATTTTTCTTTCTCAAAGAACGGTTCCAGATGTACATCCGTCGGTAGACATATTTCAAGGGTGAGGCGTTCGCTGCTAAAATATTGTGGAAATAACACGTTCTTTTGGAACCCGTTTTAGATGGCATGAAAAACAGCATGTTACTCAAATAAACCCGGCTCTAAAGGGTTCGTTTCTGAAACTTAAGTTTGGTTTAACTTAATTTTGTTCTTCTTTCTTAAGTGTATACAATTTTCATTATGAAAAGTAAACCTGTCCTTCTTCTGGTTTAGTGGAACGAGTTGTAGTTTAAGTTAACAACTTTGTGTTTCATTTGCATAGTTGGCCAAGACAGCGGACGACGGCCTGGAGGTGGAGGCGGAGCAGAGAGCCATAGCAATGTGACAAATAAATGGCCACATGCTGTGGTTGACTCTTTTTGTGTTGTCTTTACATTATGACCATCCAGTATTTTTGTGTAGGAGAAGTGACTCCCGTCCTCCCTTCGTGTTCGGTGCGCTTGTCCAACTGTCAAACAGAAACAGTTGTGACAACCAAGGTTTATGCGCTTGGCAATGTCTCAATTGCAAGTGCTTATTATTAACATTTTCATGGTAATAAAACTAATGAAAATTTGTGAAAGAAAACAATCATTTAAAGTAATTTCGCTAAATGGTTTGTTGACAATGTCCGAGCTAATTGCGAATGATTAAACTTTGGCTAATAACCTGGGTCGCATCATCATCATCATCACCCATCAACATCATCTTTTGGTCTTCGGTCAATGCTGTCGCATAAATTTTGTATGCAAAAAGTGAGAAAAAATTGCCGCTCTTACAAGTTGCGCGCACTTGCAAACTATAATTATGGATGTAAGTGAAAGGATTTTGCAGTTATGAGTGAGGAAAATGCGGAAAGTGAAGACTAAACAAGGAAGTGCGGGCTACTCAAGGCTAGTGTGTGTGTGTGTGTGTGTTTGCTCCGTTAATTACTTCGCCACACATGTTTTTATACCCTGGACCCATTAAATATAGATAAAAAGGGTAGCATGTAGATGTGGTAGGGTATGAAACAGAAAGAAAGAAAAGTATAGATATTCGAACTCATCAATCTCAGAGATTTTCAGGTTTTTTAAACCACAAAAGTGCTTAGAAGATACGACAAAAAACCCGGAAGTCATTACTTAACAAGCTCTGAGCAAATACAGCGGAAGGAGTACACAGTATCTTTAAGTCCAGCCACTCTCCTTTAGCCCTCTTACTGGTTTTTTTTTTTCCCAAACGTGTCTTTCGATTCATGCGTCTGCTGTTTGGTTTTTCATTGCTCTGGCTCATACGCAATTAGTTTAATGGCATCATCACAAAGTAATTAAAAGTTGATCAGCATTTCCAGCAAAATTTCTTTAAATTAAAACATTATTTATTTACACAACAAAATTTACTACTAGCCAGCAACAATCGAGTACTCTCCTTGTGATTTATTTCACATTTTTACGACATTTTTCTTCACTTTTCCTTTGGGCAGTACAATACACCCCCTCAGAACGAACGTCAGGCCACTCTGGAGGCTCGTTCGTTTAATGAGGCGTATACGTAATCAGCCTGAAATGTTTAGGGAATAACCTGCTGAGGATTGTAAATAACACAAAAGGAAAAGGTGTATTTTATTTTTTGTTTGTATATAAAAAAGGCATGAAATATTATCAAACCATTAACTTGGCAGTTGAACCACTTTGTTTTGTTTATCTGACGATTGTTGATACTTTATACATAACGTAGCCCTAGCCAAAAGGAGATTATTTATGTTTGAGTAGAGCAAATGCAGTTGCCAGTTTATAGACTTTTGGGGTGCTTTTTCTTAACCCTTCTTCACAGGAAACAGTCAAATTAAGTTTATAGACTTAGGGCCGATTTCTCATTTTCTACATAGAGCTATCTGTCACAAAATTTACAAATATCAGAGGACAATTTATTTTATCTGACACATAGCAGCTTTCTAGAAAATGACAAATCGCGCCTTAGTTTGAAATGTAGACAAGAATAAGTGCCTCTTGAAAAAAGCCGTTGGGTGAACTTTCTAAGATAAGACTTAGAAAAAATAAAGTACTTGATCCAATCGGTGTTATTAGTATGCTAAAGCTCAATCGCTCAGCTGAGTTTTACAGACCTGAAAGTCAAAAAACTAAGCTGAGCATCTCAGTGCAGCATTTCCACATGCCTGAGAAGCTCAGTAGTTGCCAAATGCATGAAATGAAAGAAAGACCAACAATTTAATTTAAATATAGAATCTGTGCCAAAATTCACCAAATGAATGTCATTGATTGAACGAATTGTCAATATGTGTGTTCATAAAGAAGCTGATGAGCAATATGGATGAAATTACTGCGGCAGTAGGCATAATCTGTGAAGCTTATAAAGGCACCAGGTGATGAGTTGGTTGCATGAAATACTGCCAAATTACCACACAGGAGGGCAAAAATGACTTTGAATGCCTGTACAAAAGTGAGATTTGCCAATGACATTCCCAAAATAATAATGCGGATATCAAAGAGGTCATCTCATGGCTTGGATGTAATGGGATAAGCTTGGCAGACCACAGCAATCAACTTTGATGTTGAAAGCTGCTCGATTACGTCGAAGCCTGACATTAGATAGGCCTAATTTTCGACTTCAGGTAAACCTTTAAGGAGGAGTAATGTCCTCAGGGACCGTAATAGACAGCAGTGATTGCAGATCTGCAATTACAAATTCATATTCAAAATGTAGGAAGGTTTTGGGAATCTTTCCTTGCACAACTAGATAATTTACTTTTCCCATTTGTTATGGTACAAAGCTGATTTTCAACCGCACTATTTCGGTAGATAACACTTTCAGTTTTGGTATTGTGAATCTTAATTGGTTTCCTGCTTGCCCCACCCACACTTTTATGATAATAGAAAACCAAATAGTTTTCAGCTTCGCTGAAATCTTAAGAGTCTCATCTCAAAACAGGTCTGGTCCTAGACATTAAATCCACTCGCTCGCTCATATGCTCCACACTCCACCCGACGCCCCTTAAGCTTTCCATTATAAAAGTGCATTTTTTAGCGCATATCTCAAAACGAAATCCGCTGTGGATGCCACTTAGGACATTGTAAATAAGACAAAATGCATGTGCAACAAATGAAACTGCAAACTGGTTTTCAATAATATTTCTGCTCGCCGCACTTGTTGTGCGAGTTAAATCGATTGCCTTCGCTTGCATAGTTCAACTTGCACTTTCGAGGCTAGTCGCTTTACGAGCTCACTCACTCACCAGCTGCTGCTGCGGCTGCTTCTTCGATGCCAACGGACTTAAGCCAATGACCAATTGAAGTTGGCTCTGGCCATAGAAAACAAGTTTCACCTTTTCCAGTGTGAGCAAATTTTATTTGTGCATCGGCGATGCAATTTCTGGGATTGCAAAATACTGAGAAATTGTTAGTGTACCTCGAAAACAGAAGGAAGGTTTTGAAGGTCGTTTGCCACATTTCAATTAACCACAATAACTTTGTTTACGAAATTTTTGTGTCGTTGGCCATGATATCGTTTTCGCATTTATTGAAGCGCTTTATTTGGTCTTTTGTAAGTTGAACTTGTTTGCAATTAGCCACGCTAGCAGCGGCAAATGAAATGTAGTCGCAGACTACGAGTGAGTTTGTTTAGTTTCTGTACAATTGGCGGCTTAATTAGCTGTTAAATTGGTGGACTACTCTTGGATATTGGTAGTCAGAACAAGTTCTACATGTTCATCGAGCGATACTAGCTGTCAAAAGCAGACACACAGATTCAAACATTTGCGCATGTTTTGCAGTTTAGCTAAGCAGAAACCTTGCGTAAACAAACGCACCCACTGAGCGTCATTTACAACATGCGTCATTGGAAATGTAACTTTATAACCCAACCATGAGGTTAGGCGCGACTTTTAAAGGATTTTAAAGTAAGTTCACAGGGGTAGCCTTCTTTTGTGGTTTTTTTTTTTGTTTTTTGGCGTTTCTTTTGTTTTTTTTTTTTTGTTTTTTTGTGTGTGGGTTTTTTTTTTTGTTTTTTCGCGGTTGTTTTATCCCTTTCGCCCTTGTGAAATCGTGGGGCGGGATAGTAAACCAAGAAATAGCCGTTTACTTTTGCTTTAAGAGCGGCAAAGTTTTTCTCCTGGAGTAGGGTTTCAACCGTGGGTCCAAGGGCCCGTAAATGCCCATCGCTGGATTATAAATGTGAAGCGTAGTTTCTTAAATGCGTGAGCTTTTAAAACTGGAACATTTCCTCGATTTTGCGTTCAATTCATGCTTGATTAAAGAATTTGGTATCATTTGCCTACCTAAAAGAAGACCTAAGGAATGCTTTTTCTATTAAAAGAGTAAATTGGCTGGGAGGGGAACTTTAGAGTTTTATTCAATGTCGAAACAGGTCAACTTCCAGCTGTGATTGTTAATAATTTCCCACATCGATCGACCTTTGAAATATCGAGTTCAAGAAATATCGATAGATCGATAAAACGCTGTTTCGTATAGACTTCAAAAAACAATTTTAAGGCAAGTTCCAATTGAGTTTGTCAATAATTTCCAATATATCCAAAATCACAATTCACAAAATCGATTTTTCAGATATCGAGTTCTCTAAATATCTATTAATCGATAAAACGTTATTTCGTATAGACTTTTAAAACCAGTTGTTGGGAAATTTCTTGCTGTATTTGTCAATAACTTCCTACATATCCACGTCAAACGAGTCAATAGTCAAAAGCAGACCTATCGAAAGGGGATTCCGGGCCAGGGGGTTTTTCTCATGTTGTACACCCAGAAAAAAGAAAATTTTAAGTACGAGCGCTCTTGAAAAAATTTCTTCATTCTTGAATTTTTTAAGAATTTTGCGCTTGAAATCGAGCTAAATTCGTTCTGTTTGGTGTTTTTAGCAGGGTTCGCAAATAATGATTATTGGTTTTTTTTAATCAAAAATCATTCACTCAGCAACTTTAAGACAGCGAGAGATATACCAAAATTTGCAAGGATCCTTTATCCATTTTCACCAATGATTAAGGATTTTTCAGGATTTATTGTTTTTTACCACAAAAATAATGATTAATTTTGAGTTATACTTTACATCCAACAATAATAATCATATTATTTCAAGCAAAAAATTAAAAACTTACGACAAAGATTATTCTTGTTTTATTTTTGCTCAAAAATAAAATCAAAATTGTTATGCGGCCTTTCCTTAGGGAGTAAGAAATTTTTGTATATATTCCTAATCAGTAACTGAAGACCAACCAAAATTAAAAAATGATTTAAAAGAATTTAAGAGGATCACAGTCTAGCGGGTGAGGTTCAAAGCCTTGGAATGAGAAACTGGAAAATTTGACAGCTGTAACTCGTTTAAAGTACGTGCAACGATCCATTTTCCAGTGCACAAATTAATTGTGTGTCACGAATTTATTTACTTCGAAGAAAGAAATATTTTAGGGAAGAAATTTTCCAAGGAAATTATGTCTGCAATCTCAAGCGCCATTTGGTTGAGCAGCACAAAAGTATCATGTAAACGTGAGTTGGCGGAAGAAAAGGCTGAAGTTCCAGAAAAAAATAAATTTACAGTGACTGTGTGCTCAAGTAAGGTAAAGGATGTATGTGTTGATCTTGTGACCACTCAAAATGCCTTTTCTGTATTAAACCAGACAGCTTCAAAGTTCTACATTGCAAATTTTAATGGTCGCAAGCAGTGCGTGGTAGTGCCAAGAATCGCATCGAGCTAATAAGCGCAAAGTAGAAAAATAAAATCAGAAATCGTTGTTTCATTAATTGGACAGAATGCTATACCTAAAATGGACACAGCCACTAGACTAAATCGTGTAATCAGGCCAAGGTTTCCAAGTAGAAGAAACCGCGAAATTTGTAAATATTCAGAAAAGGGGGGAAAAAGGGGGTATTTCATTCAAAGATTTTGAAATTTTTCCAGGTTGTTTTTGTTTTTTTTTTATTTTTTTTTTATTTTTGTTTTTTTTTTTATTTTTTAATTATGTTAAGGTTTTTAGGCGAGGAGGGTGAGGAAAAGAAACTGAGAGAGGAGAGCAAGCACATTTGAGAGAATAGCGATGAACCAGAATTTTTGTACCCGATTTGGATCAAGAATGGCAGCTCTTGGATCAAGAAAAACGGTATCAAACATTCATACTTGGATCAAGAATTGTGTTCTTGGATCGAGAATTTTAACTCTTATCGAACTATTGAGTACGAAAATTCTTGATCCAAGTATAAAATTCTCTAATTTTTCTCTGTGTACATAGTAAATTTAAGTTTTCGTCAAAAATCCGGGCTCCGGGCCCCTCTCAAATGTCCGGGCCCGGGGGGAAACCGGGAAGAAGAACCTATGTGTCGTCGTTGCAACGGAGGAGGTTTCTGCGGAGAGACTGGCATTTGATATTGAACCAATTCTGCTGATCTCATAGAAGCTTTTGGTGGGCCGAGTTAAAAATATTGATAAGTTGACTAGATAGAGACTTGGTTTGAGTAAATCCACTTGCTAAGTAAGAAAAACTTTTTGTTTTTAATGTACGCTGTACGAATGATCGGTCGACAGATCTGCAAGTGGCACTAGACAAATGGAAGAACTATTTCTCTAACCTAAGGTGATGACGAACACAATGCCGTCTCTGAGGAAGTAGCGACGCTACCAATCGATAAAACAGAGATAGACCCGCCGTAAAAATCCATAAAAACAAATCTGCTGGCGCTGATGAGCTACCCGCTAGCGCTATACAAGTCGCTTATCATCCCAGTCCTGCTATACGGCGCAGAAGCATGGACAATAACAGCAGCGGAAGAGGCGGCAATTGGCGTGTTCGAGAGAAAAGTTCTTCGGAGGATTTATGGACCTCTAAAAGTTGGCGTCGAATTCCGCATCCGAATGAATCACGAACTGTACGAGCTCAATGGGGACACTTAGCTTGTCAAGCGCATAAAACAAAAGCGGCTGCTCTGGATAGGATATGTTACCCGTATGGATGATAACGCTCCAGCAAAATGGATGTACAGTCTGTGCCCGTCTGGTGGAATGTCGCTCGAGACAGAGGCGAGTGGCGGGCATTAGAAGCAGCGTCCGAGACCGTAAAACAGTTGTGATACTATCATCAGGCCAAAGAAGAAGAAGATATGTACTTTCGAAATCTTTAATTTATTTTATTGAAATCTGACCAAAAACCAAAATTAAAATCATTTTGTTTCATGCTTTAATTATGAAGATATGATGGACTTGCAAATTCAAATCAATTGAAGATATTTGTTACTTTTATGCCCAAGATGGGGCTTTAGCGACATATTTAGAAAGTTAACGATTTAAACAATTTATTTTACTGATTTGATAACCTACGACGTAAAGCTTTGACTTAACTTTCCAACAATACAATGTCGGGTTTTCGGGTTGATTATTGAACTATAATCAAACCTCGACCTTGAGCCTGCTAACATTCACTTTTACTATAATCATTTTAGTTATAAGAGTGAGACTTGAGCTCGCGTTAATCATTTTGGCGCCCAACGTGGGGCTTAAGCGTTACAATTAATCAGTATACGAGTAGGTAACTAAGTTCTAATTATATTTCTACCTAATCTAAGGCTTAAACTCAGCAAAGTATTTTTAATAATTTTAGAGCCCAAACCCAAACCTTTTAACCTTTTGTAGCCTTTAATGCAAGTTAGTAGTAATCAAAACTCAAAGGATTTTAATAAAAATTTTTTTTATCATTTTGTCGACTTACGTAAGACTTGAACTCAACTTTTATCAATATCATAACCAAGCTCCCGGTTCTATAATACCAAAGGGTTTTAATAAAAGTTTTTGTTTTTGTTTATTACGTGGAGTTTCAATACAGCGGGCAACCAACAAGTTTTAACTATTTGGCACCCAAAGTGAGACCTAAACTTAAGTTTTCCATCATTTTGACGCCCAACGTGGAGGCTTTCGGTCGGCTTTGGGTAGTTGCAACCATTTTGCGGTTTTAAATTAAATATTTATGGCACTTTTGGCGCTCAACGTGGGGCTTCATTTCAGGTTCTCGCCGCCTCTGGCACAAATATTTTGTGATGTTCGTTAGTTGGCATTGTGGCATTTAGTTTTCAACTGTCTAACTTTAGTTGAATGGAATAAAAATACATAAATGGCTGAAAGTGGTCCAGGGCTTTGTTTTCAAATTTGCATAATGGGAAACTTTTGTGTTTTGGCTTTTGCTTTTTTGGCTTTAGTTTAATGGGTCCAGGTTGTCACCATAATTAAATAAGTTTTCCATCTATCGAAATGGTGCAACTATACTTCAAAATAGGATTATGGAAGCCAAAAGAAACCACGACGCAGAAATATGATTGAGGCATGCCAAGTACAATCGAAGCTTGCAGTTGGGTTGGGTGGTGTGAGGGATGGGGTGTACTTTTGTTGAATATTTCGGAAATGCTTTGGGGAGCAACAATGCGAAGCCACAAAATGTAACGATGAAATAAAAGTGCGCGCGCTCTACAAGAACCACAATAACAAAAACGATTCTCATGACTGTTATTTCGCTTCTTTTTTATTTACAAGCTATGGAAATTCCGTTTAAGTTCTTACACACACACATGAGAGTGGGTATATATGTATGTACATATGTACGCACATACAAGGCAAACACAACAAAACAAAAGACAAAATTGATTTATGTATGCCAGAGCCCAGTATTTGAACACATTCGTACGAGTGTGTGTGTGTGTGTGTGTGGAAAATAGCAAACAGTAGGGCATTTTGCGCAAATTATTGATTACCAAATAACCAAAAAACAAAAAATATGAAAACCTCAACCCGCAGATGGGCGCCAAATTAATAACAATCTACGTGCAGATGCAGGTATGCTCATTTTATGTGTATGTGTGTGTGTGTGTGTGTGGGAAATCTGAGATTTGTATACAGGTAAAAACTGTTTTCCCTAAAATGCTTTCATTTGAAAGTTTACATTGCATAGAAAACATTTTATGCCAATTTTTTATTTATTTTTTGTTTCGGCAGCAAATGCAAAAATCAGCGATTTTCATTAAGGCCATTTGGGCTTGAAATAACACGAAAGGGAAAAATAAATTTGTTGGCTGTTCACTTGGGTGGAAAACTAATTGATATTTCAATAAGTATGTGAAATAAAACAGATAAACTAACAAGCAACAAATTGAAGCGAAGTAAACTAATGCCATGTTTCGTACACACAGTGTCGTATCAATAATCATAGGGATTTAAGGTATCAAGGATTCAAATGCTTTGGATTAAGTATGTGCAAAAGTACTCGATTTTCGTGTAAACGTTAATGTTGTGTTAATTTGTATGCAAGTAACAATACCATCTGTGACTACTAGATCTCGTCGTAATTTTCTTTCGAATTGAATTCACTTGGCATTGAGCAATCGATTTCAGTAGCCCAAACGAATTCGAGTTTTTTTGTACCAGATCACCTTCTATACAACGTTATTTAATTTGGATGCAAAATGTTAACGTTAACACGATATTCGACTCGAAAACCGGATATGGTGATCTGCTCTTCGTGGCTGGTAGCAAAATCAAAGGGCGTGAATCTATTCTCCAGATCACGAGCAAAAGCATCCGAAATAGCGTCATCAGAATGAATCCAAGTGCCGTCATTGCAAATGAGGGGGTTTCTGCAGAGAGGCTGGCGTTTAAGGTTTCGGGTACATTTCCATAATTAAAGCCATGGTTTTGGTTTGGGTGCTAAACTTCTTCACAAAAAATGCTGACTTGGCAGTGCACAGGACACTCCTTAATTCCACTGTGGCAGTCTATCATCTAGCAAGATCAAGAGGGTGTCGCGTTCTCATCCAGATCCGCAATGAGCACTTGCGTCTCACCAAAGCAACAATTTCAGGCTTTGAACTGGACCAGTAGGATGGAGGCACACGTGAGGTCGTAACACCAGGTCGTAACAATATGGATTTTGTCGACAAAGCTACTTGCAAAGGTATCAATCGTATCAGAGGAGTCAATACAATAGTGAACGTCATCAGAAATTAACGACGACAACCTTGTCCTAAATCGTCTTTTATTTGAGCCCCTTGATAGAAGCCTGGGCTTGCTAGCCACCGTGTAAGCAGCTACACAAAAATACACTAGTAAAGGGATGTAATCAGAGGATAAGTCCCCAGTAGACCGCAAAGTCAATAGCTGAAGGGAGACTGTTGGCATTTACCAGAAAGTGGTTAGGGGCACCTGTTGCCAGAATCTGAAGTCCAAATCCAAAAACTCGCGTCATTAACGCGTTACCTCTGGAACAGGATCTCCAGCAACCCCAGAATGGATGATGGGCATTCCAATCACCACCAGCTATAAAGCAACTGCCCAAAGTGCCAAACAAACAAACGGGAATATTGACCAGAATTCCAGCAGTGTTGATAATACTGAGTATCGATTAATTAGTATCGAGTACTTAGAATCGAGTACTGAGTATGGAGTACTAAGTATCGAGTATTCAGTCTTAGTATATAGAACATAGAATTAATTTGCGACCCTATAAAGTATATATTCTTGATCAGCATCAACAGCCGAGAAGGATTTAGCCCTGTCCTTCCGTCTGTCCGTCCGTCGTCCGGGTATGAACGCGTGTTTCTCAGAGACTATAAGAGCTAGAGCCATACCTTGTATGGCAGAGGTGTATACCCGATTCAACACGAGTTTGTTTCAGATTTTGAAAATTCCTTCCTCCCCCTTTAAGCGCAAAAAAACTGTCAGAGCCACAATTCTGTATGATAGGACCTTCCAAACTTTATATATATCAAGTAAGGCCCAATATTCATCTATTCTAAAAAAGATCACTAAGATCAATAAACACCGAAGTTATATACGAATCAATTTGCTTGTGGGAGGCAGGAGAGGGGGCCTGCATTGTCAGTTATCGCGCGCGGTCGCCGCGTGCTTGTGTATTTTTTTTTTTTTTTTTTTTATTAGAGATAGTATATAGGAAAGAATAAAGACTGTCAAAAGAGGGTATGAAAATAGGTAAGATTCCACCTTGGCGGGACCGCCGCAAAGCATTACTCGCGGGCGATGGCGTCACGATAGCCGCTCAGTCTGTGGCCGCACGCCGGGTCCCCCTTGCCGCAGATCCTTCATGATGGCGGCCGCCACGTTGGCTATGGTTTGCCACCCACTCTGGCCATGACGGTATACACTGGACGATGTTGTCACCGTCAGCTGCTTGTTTATGCTGTGGAGGCTCCTGCGTCTGCTCGCCTCATAGGGAGGCATCCGAAAATGCATGGTCAAAGGCCTCAGTGTGGCCACCGCAGGGATCAAGGGATCCTCCCGGGCTTGAACGATGGGGGCACGCCTTTGAAACACCAGGTCCCGTCAGCATTTGAGACAGATAAGCCCGTTCGTCGCGCCTTCCCGTTGAGCCGCGATCCGTGGTTCGGTATCAGTCGGTAAGTCCATCCGCCGTTTGTTCCCCCGTTCCACCTGACCCGCCATTGGGCCAGCGTGAGCTCGCGCTGTGTCCAGCTTCAGCGCGGCTACTCCCGCCTCTCCACAAGTTAACAGACTATGGGGACTATTCCAGCAACAACCAGAGCAGCCCCCCTCTGACAGTGCAGAAGCAGCTGGCGACTTTGAGGGCGCAGAGTCTATACCCCGACTTGACGGCGAGACTGTAAGATATACGTGGGCTGGTAGCAGCTCAAACCGTCGCTCCAGAGGATAATGGAGGTGACCACTGGCTGGTGGCTGCCTGGGTTTGCTTCGGGCCTCGTGTCCATATTATCTAAAACAGCGGTAAGGTCGCCTTCGCTGCTGGCAATCGCATATTGCAAAGGCGCTTATACGTCGTCCATTAGGTTTGATACGACTTCAGATATTGATATTATTTTGTGACTCGATCGCGATGAGCCCAACAACGCTATGTTTGTTTCCAACTTTTTTCCGTCGTTAACAAGACATTTCTGCTTCGGTGCTCGGCTACCGTAAGCCCACCGTAGTTAGGCCCCCATTCATCATCAATCCAGATCACCATCTTCGTAATCTCACCCAATTGTTTAGCCACAGTCACGAGCGCGATGTCGTCAAAGCAAATCCCACCAGAGTGCACCCATCAGGTAGTTAGCCCAGAACTCCATCGTACATGGCGTTCCAGAGCATTGGGCCAAGCACCGAGCCTTGTGGAACTCCCCTCCAGAGACCGTATACACGCCGTCCAGCATCGGAGTTGTACAGCATCACTCGGTCCTCAAAGTAGCTGGCGATTAGCTGAACGAGATATTTATGCGTTTTGTGTAAAAAGAGGGTGTATGGAAAAAAAAACACTGAAATCAAGGAACAGGGTATTTTCGTGGTCAAAATTTGACTGCAGCCCCTTACCGTTTTATTTTCTCTTGCTATAGCTTGAAAATCATAAATTTCCAAAATATCTTTTCTATAAAGCAAAAGCTTTTTTAAGAAGAAAATTATAACCTCCAGTAATATTTGTACTCACTGTTCAGATGTCGCGAAGTTACTGATTTCCAAAATATCATCACCTAGGTCACCCATCTTGTGATCTTTAAGGCTAGGACATCTTCCCAAAAGAGACATACTCCCTATTTTCTCCGGTGTTACAAAAAGTGGATGGCAAAAATTTCCGATCTGCTGCATGTATTGACACGTAATCAGACTGCCGCCGCTTCACTTTCCACCGGCGATGTTATAAGCTGCTGGCTGCTGTGTTGCAGTTTTAGGCGCTGTGCTGGCCTGAGGACCAGAGATCCTGTCAGCTGGACCATTTCCTCGTCATCCGTTCCTTCTTGTTCAAGGGTCACAATCGTGATTCTCATCATATTCCATTCTTCACAGATCTAGGACTTTCCAGTTATAGCGAGAGGATTTATATCTTATCCAGCCTGTACCCAAAAAAAACGTTTTTCTATAATTTCCGTGTTGGCATGTGCGGCAATGGCTCTCCCCATAGAAAATAGTGTTTTCCATGCCCCGGGCAAAATCATAAGAGAAAAGTGGCCCTGGGTATCTTGAGTAGCCTTAGGATTTTCTCAAGAAAAATGTTCAGATTATCCACCACTGTAAAAATAGGCTGTATCCCCATACCTTTAAAGGGCATAAGATCTGAACTACTCAGGACACAGCGTTGAACAGCTCATTTATTCTTATGCTACATTGTCTTTATATTATTCAATATGGGCTGGATTTCGCCTCCCGTGTTTCTTTCTCTAACTGCTGCTCTTTAAAAAGTGATGGTAAAAAGATGCTGACTCCAAGATAATTTTAGAGACCTGGCACTTTATACCTTTTATAGGTCCATTTTCACAGTCTGGGCTGGGTCTACAAAATACTTCGGGCTACAACACAATATTACTAATGCTGGCTGCCATAAGGAAAAGGTGCAAAATGGCTGAATGCCACCCTTTCTAAAGACCATTATCTCAGACTTCACTAGATTGATTTCCATTCCCATTTGTCGCAATATTTCTCCAATTTGTCAATCATACGTAAGCAGTAACATCACTTACATCATTAGGTTTACTACGTCATCCATAAAGGAGCAGGCGAATGTTTACTCCCTCCCATACAAATGCCTCCTGAAATCTTTTTTCATGTTTGTCTCTTTGTTAGATTATCAGTTTGTAAGCTTGGCTGTTTGCCATTTTGTCAGTTTGCATGTCTGTCAGTTTGTCACTTTGTTAGTTTGTCAGTTTGTAGATTTGCCATATTATCAATTTTCCAGTTTGCAATTTTTTCAGTTCGCAAGTTTGCCAATTTGTCAGTTTATCAATTTGCCAGTCTGACAGTTTGCCATTTTTCAGTTCGCAAGTTTGCCAGTTTGTCAATTTGCTGATTTGCCAATTTGTCACTTTGACAGCTTGCCAATATACCAAATTGACAGTTTGTCACTTTGTCAGTTTGCCAGCTCATCAGTTTCTCAGTTTGTCTGATTATCAGTTGTTAATTTGCAAGATTGCCAGTTTGCTATTTTGCTAATTTACCAGTTTGTCACTTTGTCAGTTTGCCAATTTGTCAGTTTGTCAAATTTGTTAGTTTACCAGTTTGCCAGTTGTCTTAAGAATATTTAAAACGACATCTGATGAACTCTTAACCATTTTCCAATGTTGCTTGGAATCGAAATAAATTTGCGCGAAATTCTGTCGTGTTCAAGCGACACGC
Source organism: Lordiphosa collinella (assembly GCA_018904265.1). Classification (NCBI taxonomy): domain Eukaryota; kingdom Metazoa; phylum Arthropoda; class Insecta; order Diptera; family Drosophilidae; genus Lordiphosa; species Lordiphosa collinella. The sequence continues at coordinate 15,767 of JAEIFV010000222.1, forward strand.
TTTGATTATTTTGAAGTGCTTCCTGAATAGTTTAAGAAACCTAACTGATGCTGGGGACTAGGAAGTTACCTTATGAGGATTTCAAATTTTCTTTTGCCTAAACAAACCCATCTATGTGTTGGCTCTATCGAATGTTTACTGTTCCTAGGGGCAGCAGGTGCCTTTTAAAGCCCATAAATTAATGAAAAGCTCTTGCATGTGTCACAATTTAGTTAGTGTTACTAACTGCAACCGCAGACCGTAATTAATTGAGCACGATAAAACACATTTAAATCAAATCAAATTTCAACAATTTATGGTGCAGAATGCGAGCGTGCGCTGGCATACACTGGTAACAGGAAGCGCTTCATTCCTCCCATTGAGCTGCCAATAATGCAATCCTGACAAGAGCCCGTTCATTGTACGGATGTAGGACGAGCTAAATCGCCGCTCACAAGTGGCAGGAAAAGACGCTGCTAAGTAGGCAAAGACAAAAGTGAAACGCTCTCAAATCTCAAGATAGACCCTTGCCGAGAGTGTGCCATTTGATAAGAGGCAGCCAACCCGGCAGCGGGTGTCTCATTAAGTGCTCAATGCAGTGGCTGAGTGACTGAGTAGGGCTGGGTGTGATTAATCGTTGTCTCGACCCTACGGTGTGACCTGTCACAGCCACTTCATATAAATTTGTATGCCTACGCAGGAGGCATTATAATTATGACTGCCGGAAGCCGAATGGCACACGCAGGGAAGCGATTTTTCCCAGGCACATGTCAACACCTGTTCGGTTTAGAAGACGCAATACCGAAATACTGAAATACTGGCGGAAATAACTCAATAAGAAGCATTTTGTAGCCATCGGGGGACGCGTTAAATGTGTTAAATCGAGCTGCGGCAAAAAAGAAGAAAAACTCTGTTAAAGTCGACAGCAAATACAAACACAATTACGTATTTATGGCCAAAGGAAAAAGAAAAAAAATGAAAAAGGTAAACGCAAACAGCAGACCTTTTGTTACGGCGACTGAATATATATACTAAATGTATATAAAAATAACAAAGATAAAGACGCAACTCGTCCAGGATATGCCATTCTGACTGGCTGTCACGTGTATGAAGCTGCTGTTGCTGCTGCTGCTGGGGACAGAGGATAAACGTGAAATGCGCTTCCAAGCACGTTTGCGTTTCAGCAGCAGCACGAAATACAAAAATGTAAGCAGTTTCAAAACAAAAATCAGACACCGACCAAGTGTAATTAAGTGTCATGCAAATAGCATTAAATGTGGCCAAGGACTTCCCCTCCCTCCCAGAGAGCTTTAAGTCACACTACTGCGCCTAAAAGCAGGCAGTTCACTTTCCAAATATTGTACTATAATTTGGCTTTAACTGTTTGTGTGTTTGTATTTGTATTGTCTGCACATATCTCTCTGACCCACCATTGTTTGGCTTTTGCCATTATTTGACATTAAGTTTGCATTGTTATTAAGGGGTTTCCCTGCTTCCGGCACTCAACAGTGGTTTAAGGAAACCTGATTTTGTAGATTAATTCAACCAGAGCGTAAAGTCAATGATGTTGAAATAAAGACTACATTTGGGCATTGCTTAACCCTTGTCACAATGTTTTTGTGTGGTGTAAAGGGATTATTAATGAGAGTTTAACTAGTGGGCGGTTTATTGTAGTACTTTTATGAGGTGAAGCCTTAAAAGAATCTCTAGTCCCGTGCACTTTTATGGTGAAGTTCAAAGATAAATTCGATTCATGGATTAGATGATAGAATTCTCCTGATCGAGAAATCATACTTTTTTTCATAATTCTTTATTCAGTTATATTTTCTGATCCAGAAATTGAACTTATTTTACAGCTACATATGCACTCAATGGCCCCTTGCACCACCGACTCTAAGTCCGTAATTCTCCTCAGAACGCAACAGTAAATGCGACTCTAATGCAACATTTACACTACACTGAGTTTGCTATCGAAATCGTTATCGAAGTAATAACGCAGAATAGGTGTTTAAATTAGCACCATGTTGCTTTAAGAGTTAAGAAAACAGCTGAGTTTGGTTTTGGTTTTGCCAACAGCTAGAAACTTATTAAGAACACAAAATGAATACAAGCAAATTATTTATTATTTATATTATTATTTGCAATGAAGCAAAATAAAGCTATGATGATGAAAGGGAAAGGAGGATTTGGCAATAAAAGAGGGTTTCTTCAATTTCTTGGCGGCATATGCAGTCAAACGTTCCTGTTTGATGAGCTTGGGGCATCAGGTGTCCACACAATTCTCTTGTTAAATCCTACAATGGGTTCAAAAGGTTAGTTTTATAAATACAACAAAACACTTTGGTACCTTTAATTTGATTCGAAATTATGAGTTATTGCAGATAAATATGACTGTCTTCTTATTTGTAATTCCCGGCAGAAGTTTCACAGCTGATTTCTGTTTTGTTAGTGACGATAGTTGAGCACGATAGGCAGAAATGGGCAACACTTATCGAGTATAACGAATAATCGCACATGCATCCAAACGAAACTCAACTTTTTTCACCTCACCTATAGTATACGTAGGTCCTATACTTTGTATATGGGGAAAAAGTAGCTTGTGGTCGCTTAGCAAAAGCATAACGTAGTTCTAATGTAAATAGCCTATGAGTCGTAAAACATGGCGTATGAAAGCAACAAACTAGTTGTAGTTATAGCGCCCTCCTTCCGTTGAGCGAACTGCAAAAACGATTGAATTCACTATACCAGCGAAATACAACGGTTTTTGTTGAACTTAGTTCATCGACAAACTCGCGTTAAGATGGTCTAAGTCGAAAGTTGTGAAAAATAGTCCATCAATTTTTATATCCTTGCAGAGGATACTATAAAATTGTCCGGATGTTTGTAAGGCATTGAAAGAAGCATCTCCGACCACATGAAGCATATATATTCTTGATCAGCATGACGAGCTGAGTTAATTTAACCATGTCCGTCTGTTTCTATGGTATCTCCTCTGTCAGTTTTAGAACCAACTTGACCAAACTTTGCACGAAGTCTTTAAGTACAAATATGCTGAAAATTTGTCGGAGCCGACCGGATCGGATGACTATAGCAAACAGTTGTCAGCGGTCCAAAAACAAGTTTTAGTGAGAAAAACTTTTTTGTTTTCAATAGAAACGCCACCAAACTTAGTATTTCTTAATATGCTATTCTTTTCCATGATTCCATTAAGTTTGGTCGAAATCGTACATCTATATAGTAGAGCTGTCATAGAAAAGAAGTCTTAGTTAGAAAAATAGGGGAAAGTTAGCTTCGGCTCGGCCGAAGTTTTGTATACCCTCGCAGCTTCCATTGAAAACAAAAAAGTTTTTTTTAACTAAGACTACTTTTTGGACCTTACTTTTCTATGGGATCTATACTATATAGATGTCTGACTTCGACCAAACTTGGTAAAATCATGGATAAGCATAATACACTGTTAATTACGAAATTTGGAGGCGATCCCATTTTAAACAATAAAGTTTTTCTCACTAGAACTTCTTTTTCGACCGATCCTTCATACTGCAGCTATATGCTATAGTCATCCGATTTTGATAAAACTTTATAGAAATGTGTAAAATGTATACAAAAAATTTTCCTCACTCGTATGCCAATGGCGCTATATCTATAGTCATCCCATTACCAAACTTTGTAATTGTGTAAAAGTATATAAAATAAGTTTTTTCAGTATAATAAAAAAAAAAGTTTTCCTCACTCGAACTAGTTTTTCTGACCGATCGTTCCTATGGCAGCTATATGCTATAGTCATCCGGTTTCGACCAAACTTAGTGAAATCATGGGAAAGGATAGTAAACTAAGAAATAAGTACTTTGGAGCCGTTTCCATTAAAAACAAAAAAGTTTTTCTCACTAGAACTAGTTTTTCGACCGATCGTTCCTACGACAGCTATATGCTATAGTCATCCGATCCGGCCGGTTCCGACAAATGTGCAGCGTATTTGTACCAAAAGACTTCGTGAAAAGTTTGGTGAGGATAGCTAAAAAACTGACGGAGGACAATACATAGAAACAGACGGACGGACAGACGGACAAGGCTAAATCAACTCAGCTCGTCATGCTGATCAAGAATATATATACTTTATGTGGTCGGAGATGCTTCCTTCTATGCGTTACAAACATCCGGACAATTCTATAATACCCTCTGCAAGGGTATAAAAACATTTTTGTTTTCAATGGAAATGTCCCAAAAACTGGCACTTATTTATTTGGAATGATTTCACAAAATTCTACAAATTTTGGTCAAAACTGGATGACTATAGCATTTAGCTGCTATAGGAAAGCAAGTTCTAGTGAGAAAAACTTTTTTGTTTCCAATGGAAACTTTGTTATCATTGGCAAATACTCAAGAAGAGCGAAGCCAAAAAAGTGAGATTGTAATGGTGTGCGATATTAAAGCGACCCAGCCCAGCTTTAAACTGCCCTCAACGACGGCTGGGCAGCGAATGAAGGCAAAGAGAGCTCTGCTTACGCTCATATGCCCGACATCGGCATGAGCTCGGCTCGTGTGCGTGTAAATAGCCGATTGTGTTCGGCCTCTGGGGGCTATGGAGGAACATCGCCGTATTAAACTATACATTTGGTAGCCGATCCTCAGTCACCCTGTTGACCTACAAAAATACATACATTATTTTTAAACACCAAAAAAAAAATATATTTATATATTTTGTTTTTTCAAATATCTTTTGCGTTTAAAAAATAAGGTCTTAACAACGTTAAAATTTTTTTTTCACTAAACAAATGACCCAAAATAAAAAACCCACCCTAAAAAATTTATTTTTCACCACGTTACTGAGGAAGAAGAAGTTAGGGGGCCCACCGTAGTTATTTTAATCCCCCCTCAAAGAACATTTAATGAGGTTTTTTTTTTTTGGTTTACCCCTTCACCCCCTCCCCCTCTTTTTTTTTTTAACCATTTTTTAATAAAAATAAAAATTTCCACCAACTGCTCTTCGTGTTATTCGTTAAATTTTTGGGTTCTTTATCTTTTTAAATTAAAATTACAGGCCGGGCAAAAAAAATGGGGTGGGGTTTTGTTTTTTTAGGGAAGGAAAATACAGAATTATATTTTTTTTAGGAAAAGGGTTCCCGCAAGGGGGGCTAACATGACTTAAAATATTTATTTCCCCCCGGGAGTTCTCCTCATGTTGTACATAGTTTATTTAAGTTTTGGCCAAAATCCGGGCTCCGGGCCCATCTCAGAAGTCCGCCCGAGGGGGGGAAAAACACCCCGTGGCCTGAGGGCCAGTATATATAAAGGGTGGATAACAGGGTCAATAAGCAGTTCGCTTAGTTTAGACCGCTTCCCAAAAGAACCAATGCCCTCTGGTCTTTCACCAGGTGGTACAAGAAGCAAGCAGCCCCCAAACTTCTAAAGCTGGCGGTTTGCGGTCGATGATGGATTATTGAGAAATTATTTATGATGACACCAGCCGAACCGGTCTTTGGAGTATCAGTTCCAGACATTTTTTTTGCTATTTTCAATATTATTTAAGGTGATTCCTTCCATTTGTCACTTGGTCCATATTTTAGCAGAAGATTAAGGGACCTACGCTGTTCAAGGACAAACCCGAAGGGCATTTGAGAAGCTGTTGATAACCAAGAACATCACAGCTGGCACCAATAGCTTTTAAAGGTGACCGGTTGTGTAAAAGCTTTGTTTTTTAAATTATTCACACAGCACACTGCACCACAACTGGTCTGCACTTAAAATGTATCACTTTCATAGGGGGTTCACTTTAACGAGTATCCACTGTCTATGCCTATGGCGCTATTAATGCACTTGATAAAAATAATTAATTTGAAAATTTGCCATTTATATTTTGCACAAATGTCGCTGCATTTTTGCAGCTCAGTTCAGCTCAGTGGGCAATCAAAAACTAAACGCCTGAGCTAGGACAAAGTGGGGTAGACACATGGACACCACCCGCCCTTTGTGTGACTGCAGTTTGCATTGGTTACCCACCTTTGGTAAGTATCCAGGAGTTGTACCAATTGCCCTTCTGTTGCGCACTCAAATTTACTCTTATTACCGCAAAATTGTTGATCATTTAGGTTTAAAAAAAAACACTTAAACAGTTGGCACTGCAATTATTTTTTCTTTCCAAATTTTGTAAATTTTGTTCACGCACTCGAAGTTTTTCAACGCGGCACAACAAGTGTTATAGTTCTTGAAATCCAGCAGCTACTAATCCCTATTGCTTATTTACACACAAAATATTATCGGTATTTAGGAAGTGGAAACGGATTTGAGTCGCGTACCTGTGCGGCGGCGTCAGCGTTACCGTTGCGCTATCCGTGTGGTCCGATTTACAACTGAACTCGAATTCGGCGGTGCTGCACTCCGTCTGCTCCAGCGTTGTGTGGCCGGCGTTGGTGATTGGTGAGTCGGTTGTTGTGCAAGCAACATTTGTTGCCAACAAACTGGTCTGCTGCCCCTCCATGGATGTTGCCGCAACCTTTTCGTCTGCTTGTGCGGGGGCATTATCATGTTTTGTTTTGCTTGCCGGTTCGTGGCTTTCTGCACTCGGCAATGTTTGGACACATGTGTCTAAGCTGGGGACAGCTTCCGCGGCAGCTGCGGCTACTGGTGGTGTCTCTCTTTTGGTTCTGGTTCTCTTGGTCTGTCGTTTTGTGGACTCAACCTCGTTGTCGTTGTCATTTCCTTCTGGTCGGTCCACCATGGCTGACGCTTTTTTCTTGCTCGACTTAGAGTTGGGCTCAGCATCAGCGGGGGATGCGGGGACGGGAACGGCACTGGCACTGACAACATCCTTGGTCGAGTGCGCAATTTCGCAGTCAACTGTGGCCTTGGGGGCCACATTATCCTTTAGCGTCGTCAACATTTCCGTGGAAGCAGCCTGTGTATAAAATATGATTTTGGAATTATAAAGTGTGTGGAATCATCTGCATATGGTAATTTCACGAATGGATTTAGCTAAATGCATAATTTTTGGAATTACTTTGAAACTAAATATACTAAAAACTGAGCTGTGAACTTTTAGTTAGCGATTTAAGGACTTTTAAACATTCTGGGACAAAGTCCGACATAAAATAAAACTGATCTACAGAAAAATTTACTTGGGGTACTATTTATATTTCTGGAATAGCAAATAAAAACAAACACTTTTAAATGAAAATGGCTTTAATGTTTTTTCAAATATTCTCCATGAAAATTTATGAACATTTGTATTTTCTCACAACAATTTTCGAAGCACTTTGGCCACTTCGATTGAGGCACCCTCCAAAAACATAAGTCTTAACCCTGTAGTTCAGCTGCACCGGTGCGGCATTAACGAATTCTCCAACTCTTCGTAGTGAGCACTCGCCACCAGACCAACCACCATCCAAGTATTTGCCTAACGAATTTTGTATGGGAATGTCCGGAAAACGCGCTGTGATGCATTACCTGTCGTTAACGACGCGACTGACGCTCAGTGATGCCATCAGGTCGTTGGCCTGGTGGTGCCTTGACACCAGATGAACTAAAGGGAAACGCATCAACAGCTTTGTATGGCGTAGAAAAGCGTTTACCATGCAGTTTATTTTTAACGTTTGGGAATATAAAGAAATTCTTGACTGCTAAAGAAGGACTCCACGGCGGACAACTCATTTATTCGACGTTTTGGTCGGTCAAAACGTCGCGTGTGTGAAGTGATGTGTGAGAGCTCGCATTGTCATGATGGAGAACTATTCGTCTTTGGCGGCTGGTTTTGTACCACTCAGAATATAACGTCCTACGTTGCTCAAACGGAACAGTGCACACGGCAAGGGAGGTTTGGCTGACTTTTTTATACCCTTGCAGAGGGTATTATAAAACTGTCTTTTGGTACATATACGCTGAACATTTGTCGGAACCGGCAGGATCGGATGACTATAGCATATAGCTGTCATAGGAACGATCGGTCGAAAAACTAGTCTTAGTGAGAAAAATTTTTTGTTTTTAATGAAAACGTCCTTATCATTGTCATACACTTATTTTATATTCTTTTACACAATTCTACAAAGTTTTATCAAAATCGGATGACTATAGCATATAGCAGAAGTATGAATGATCGGTCGAAAAAGAAGTTCTAGTGAGAAAACTTTTTTTCGCCTCCAAATTTCGTTCACCAAGTTTGGTCGAAATCAGACATGTATATAGTATAGATCCCATAGAAAAGTAAGGTCCAAAAAGTAGTCTTCGTTAGAAAAACTTTTGTGTTTTCAATGGAAGCTGCAAGGGTATACAAAACTTCGGCCGAGCCGAAGTTAACTTTCCCCTATTTTTGTTTTTGGGTTTATGGCTTTTGGGTTCTCCAATTTCATTTCTGGCAATATTTTTATGATCAAGAGATCAATGAGCAAACCAGTGGCGTAGTATTTGCCGCCCCTAACATGTTCCTTATAGCAATAGTGAGAAAAATTCTTAGAATTACTAGTGTAAGCTTTAATAACCCAAGAAGGTCCTCAATTTTTCTATGAAATTGCAAAGGCCCCAAAAAATACGCGCACCTTCTGAAGTTCCTTCACACTACATCAATCATGAATGTTGTATGCAGAGTGAACAAAACCTAACCTTACACAGAGGGATATAACGTGATCAGAAAATAAGATTTGGTATTCAAAAATACAAATGAAAACAACGGATTTATCTGCTGATATACGCCCATTGACACAGTATGTTAAATAAACTCAAATCCTTCAATAAGTACCTTTTTATTAGTTTCTGGTGTTCAGTATTTAATTACAAAATGTCCATCGACTTTCAGCTCAATCATGGAGTTAACACTCAAAGTGATACAGAATCCGGACTTAGTATCAATGCGGAGAAGACGGACCTTATTCTCTTTACCAAGAGATACAAGGTACCGCAATGGACTCCACCAAAGATAAATGGAATACCCCTAACGCCAAAGAATCCCTTAAATATCTTGGAGTATTAATCGGCAGTAAACTGTCATGGAAGCCGAATGTGGAAGAAAGAGTGAAAAAGGCGACCACTATGCATCCCAGAAGACGCTGAGCAGCACTTGGGGCCCATCACCTAGTGAGAAGCATTGACTCTTCATTTCAGTAACACGACCGTAACAGCGACAAGTACTGGTCTGTATTACGGGAGCGCTGAGGTCCACTCCAACCAAAGCATTAGAACACATCTTAGGTGTCAAACCCCCTGGACTTCCAAGGACGCCTTCTGGCACAAAAGACTGCTCAACGTCTATGTGCGGCAGGCACCATGGCGCTACAAAGCTATGTACACAGCATGGTTGGTAGAGAGATCAACAGTAGAACCGACTAAATTATTACAAAAACCAACTCTACATGCACACCAGCGCTATTGGGACCAGAAGACTGGCGTACATACTTCTTTACAGACAGCTCAAAGATGGACCTAGGAGTCGGAGCCGCCATATACTGTGCAGAACCATAAATAAAGCCTTTCCCTCAATAAGGAAAGCAGCAGAGTTGGCAGAGATTCACTCTCCAAGCAAACAAATAAACATCTACGTAGACAGGCAAGCGGAAATAAAAACTATGCAGGGACACTCTATCAACTCCAGAAATGTCCTGGCGTGCAGGGAAGCACTAGATTTCCTCAGCATCTCAAGAAAGATGCAAATCTATTGGACTCTCAGCCACCGGTGCATCGATAGAAACGAGCTGGCAGACAGTCTTGCAAAATCCAGAGTCGTACTCGCGCAAGAAGAAACACTAAACATGGTTTCTTAGTGAGTGTTTCTTAGAATTGTCTCTAGTTTTCGATTTTGCTATACGATTTGTTGGTTTTTCCTCCCATACAAGTCTCCGCTTTTCTTCCTCCAGTATCTTCTATTCCATTCCAAGATGTACCTTCTTTAGTTGCTTTATCTCCTTTTGGGGCTACATCAATTAGTGAGCTTTGGTATTTGGCTACTTCGCATAGTCTCAAATCGACCAACTTAAAAGAGGTCCTCCAGTAAAAGCGAACCGAACATTCCCCGTTCTAGAGTTGGTGGCTGGCTTACGAGCTGGGTGCTGTGGCTTACCAGCCGAGAGGTGGCTCCCGGCTCCCGAGCTGTGGCACTCAGCTCATGAGGACGATGGCTCGCGGCTCCTCAGCTGTAGCTCTCAGCTCAGAGCCCAGAGCTGTGGCTCACGAGCTGTGAACCATTTAGTGCTCCTAGCTCTCGAGCTGCTTCTCTGAACTCAGAGCACTGTGCTATAGCTCATGGAACGAGAGCCGGTTGATGGATTTAGGATTCCGATATGTGGCTCACAGCTCAGAGCTAGAAGCTGTGGCTTATGAGCCTAGAGCGCTCTGCTGCTCACGACTCTCCTCCTGCGGCTCTCAACTAAGAGCCGAGGTTTATGAGCTGAGAGCAAGAGCGATCTCTCGAAAGCTGCGAGCAAATGGTAACTCATGGCTAATATATAGATAATGGGTCTGCCTAGACGAAATAGCGTGCAAGTTCTCTTAAAGAGCGCCAAGAAAGCCCAAAGTGAGAAGGATCCGCGCTAAGACCCATATAAGTTCAATTCATTCCCGAGAGAAAACGTAACTGTAAAGCGTTAGACTATTCTTAAATTTATACCTCACCTTTTGCTTTGGTAGCTGGGCGCTTTGCTGTACAATACCACCGGCTGAATCCTCGCTGCGAGCATCATAAAAAACATCATCGTCCTCTGCTTCCGCCGTAATAGTGGTCGACGGCACTGTGGTGGTGGTGGTTATGTTGGCAGCAATAGGTGCAACTGGCTTTATTTGGTCGGATTTGGGTGAAGAATCAACTTCTGGATGTGTCTTTAGCAGTCGTTTAGCAAGCTTCTCTTGCTTGGGCGTTTCGCAGGATTCACTTTCAAGCGAACGCGATTTGGTGTCATCTTGTAGTCCCTCCATATTGGCCTTCAACTCTTGCAGATCCGAGTAGGTAGCTGGTGAAGGTGGTGGCGGAGCGGGTATATCTTTGCGTCGTACACTGGGACCAGAAATGGGTGCATGTGATTTGGAGCTAGTTGTGCGATGATGTCGTTTGCCCGTGCCCGAATGATCGTGCGCTAGCGAAACATTCAAATGATGCGAACTACGATCTCGCCGTTCCTTGGGTTCTACATCTTTGGATTTGGACTTGTGCTTGGGACTTGTGGGCTGCGTGGCAGTATGGCTTTTGGGTATGGCGCCTGTGGTAGAGGCAACGAGTCGATCTAGGGAGGGATATTCCCGACGCTCACTGGGTTGGGGTTTACTGCGATGGCTTGGTCGTGGAGTGGGTTCCTCTGTTTAAATGGAAGAAGCATGTGGAAGTGTATATAAATAGTTAGGAGTAAGGAAACTTACTTGGTGGTGTGGGCTGGGTCTGCAGACTTGTTCTGGGAGCCGGCGTAGGCTTTGCCACTGTATTTATGCGTCCTCTGCTAAGCGGAAGAGTCGTTACCACAGGCGTGGCTCCCTCCTGACTAGCACTTTGAGTAGGATTTGATTTGGTATGAGCATGATTACTTCCGCCACTTCCTCTGGGACCTCTTCGCGTGGACTCCAAACTATTGTTTCGTTGCATTTCGGACTGATAAATGCTACGTTTGACATCATTCACATGCTTGAAAAAGTCCTGAGCATATTTATTCTGTTTCAGATCCGCGTACTGTGAAGGTTTCTGCTTAATATCCTGCGGTTCTTGTGGTGTCGATGAAGGCAAGGTTCCCGCCGCTGTTTTACGTGGTATACCACTACTGCCACCACGAGCTATGGATCCATACACATCATCAAAGTCGGAGCTAAAATAACTCGAAGAACAATCGCAATTTCGACACTCATAACGACAATTATCCGAATAGCTGCACTTATCCGTGGCATTGGCTGCAGCTGCTGCTGCTGCTGTGCCACCACCCCCTGTGCCCATTCCAATGACACCATCCAAACTACAGCGACGACAGTCGTAGCCAAAGCGACAGCTTTCCGAGCTGCCAAAATAACGTCGCTGAGCCGCATTCGAATAGGATGAGAAGAGACTGGAATCGCTAATCCGACCTCCATGATGACGATGATGTGGATATCTTACATAGCGCTGGGAGTTATCACTGCTGCGTAGCGAGAACTCACTTAGTATGGAAGCTTTCGAGTCGCTCTTGTACATTTGCGGTGGATCATACGAGTCGACTAGTATTTGTGAGCCACCTATGGGTCGACTGGCTGCATATACCAAGGAGTGCAGTGGTGCCATATTTACTCCAGATCCTGTTCCACTCACGGCATAGTAGATGTCACCTGTGATTTTGAGAGAAGGGAATGGAAAATTTCAAAATTAGAATAATAGTGTCCTTGGATGTCAAGGGACTAAAGATAAGCTGTAAAATCAAAAGACTAGCCAAATCGTTAAGAATGTAGGGGGCCTTAGAGTCTATACTATATGTGTTCTTGTCCTTGTACGGCACTATAACCATAAGTGAACGTTTCCAATGGAAAATGATCCCCCGTGTTAACCCCTGGTAACGGAGAGATGCAACCGCAAAGCTGCTCGCTAACGTGAGCGGTAGCAAAATCGAACGGTTTGATCTTATACTCCAGAGGCATCATCCGAATGAACCCAAACGGCGTCACAGCAAACCCACCGCAAGTTTGATGCTTCTGTTATAATAAGAGCGTGCTAATCTTTTCAACAAAAAATTCTGACTTGGCAATGCGCAGGACACTCCTAATTTAATCTAGCAAGACGCGACCTCATCCAGATACGCCGCTATGAGCACTTTTGTCTCACAAGAGCAACAATTTCAGACTTTGAACAAGACCAGTAGGTTGGAGGCACACGCGACGTGCCAACTATAGAACAAGCAGCAAGATGGAAGCTGAAGAAAGCTCCATGCTAGGTAATTGACCGCATCGGCCTGGTCACGACAACAGAGCTCGTCATCAGCCATACGAAGACTGCCTAGCCCTAAATCGTATTAGTTCATAGCCACTTTGTAGAAACCTGAGCTTGCTACCAGAGACCTGCAACAAGCCTCTAATGTTCGATCACACTCGTGCGTTTACTAGGCTTGGTTGGGCTCGCCGCCTTGGTTCGACACACACGAAATGATCGCAAGCACATCAGAACGAACGAGCAAGCTCTTTGCTTCGCACGAGTAATAATATGAACAAACTCGTTTAAGCTTTTCATTACACGAGTCATAACAAGCCTTTTGCCAGCAATGGGCAAGACTTTTCGAGCTACACTCGTGCTTACTCACAAAATTTAGCCTCACTTACTCGGCTTGTTGACGGCAAGCTTCGACAAGCCTCCTTTGCAATTGTTGTTGGGTTACGAAAACTTCAAACAACAACAAGCCACAAGAAGGAATGAGAAAGCATATGCAAAATACAAATGCAAAAAAAATGGCCATCAAGCTATCTATTTGGCTCTCACAAGTTGGTGTTTATATTGTGCTTGTGACGATTCTGCACAAGAGTTGATCGTAACAGCTCGCAGCAGATCTTTGACTTCAGCAATAAGTACTCGCGGTGACTCGCGTCCGAAGCTACGAGTCATCGCGAGTATTTGTACTGAACTCATGACGGCTTGCAGCAGAACATAGATTTTAACAACAAGGGGCTTGCGACGACTCGCGCTCGAAGCTCTAAGTCAACGGGGGTATATGTACGGACAACGGCTCGTTGCAGTTCTCTGCTTGCAACACATCGTGTAAGCAGCTACACCAAAATACACCATACATACACCAGCAAAGGGATATGGTCTGCCAAGTATCCCAATGACAATGAAGGTTCAAAAAATTCCCAAGTAGACCGCAAAGTTATAAGCCGAAGAGCAGTGCTCTTTAACTTGCATAGCAATCCTTCGTGCCAAACGCGATCTGGTTTCATGTTGACGAATACTATCACGACTTAAGGGTCTAGACCAGGGGCCGGCAGCTTGCTATCTGGCGTGCATACAAAAATTCTCAAAGCAGCGCTGCTCAAACACACATAGTATAAGCTGTACAAGCGCAGCTGCGTTGCTTGCTTTCCTACGCCGCGACGCAGTCGTTGCTACTGAAATTGAGAGCAATTTTTGAGCTGCTCTCACACACACCAATGCATTGCAATGCAAAAATGTAAATGTATTTTTTGCCTCCCTCTGGTCTAGACGGACATCCAACGCGTTGGACGTAGCGTGAAGTTTCATACAAAAATTGTGTGAAGAAGAGCAGACGTAACAATTTCCTTGCACTTGACATTTTGCATGACGCACTAAGAAGAGAATTTTTGCGATTAACAGCACATGTGTGGACTCTATGTTAACAAGCAGCGTGCCTTGTTTTGCGTTGAGCAACTGATGCTATATTGTCGGCACTTGATGTTGCGCTGATTTTGGCGGTGAGAGACTGGGATGCCATTTGTGATTTATCCCACCCTTAAATTTTGTTAACAAGGCTTGGAGTGAAGTGCCCGAGCTTGTTCAAAAAGAATGTTTCGAACATATGTGAAATTTCTACCAATATGTCCCGGTTGTTGATTGCTGGTTTGCGGGAAAGCTATTGCTATCTTGGCAAAAGCGTAAAGTACTTGTCATCATAGCAACAAACAGCTGACTGAGTAGTGTGACCCACCACCATCTTATTTAAAAATGCCATGAACCTGAAACATCGGCGCTTTTTTTTTTGTTAACGTTGGCAATTTGTGGTGGCGTAATCTAAATTACTTCAGTCGTAAGTTTGTCTAAGCATTAATCCTTTTATGGAAGGATCCATGAAAAAGTTAGTTACCCTGTTTAATTGTTCTGGCATTCCGTTCGACCTTCTAAGCTCGAATTGAAATGGTTGAGCTTTCTCAAGACAAGTGTTCTCCTCAGCAGGCACCTTTTAAAGATTTCAAAGATTTTTAGATGTGATATTCCGATGCAAAGAAAAATTTGCCCCGTAGAGTCGCAAAATTCTTGAAAAACTCTGCATGCTAAAAACTATTTTTCATCCGATTGACTTGAAAATTGGTTTGTAAGGATGGTATAGGAAATAACGATGACGATAGCGATACCGATAATGCAAGCGATAACGATGACGATATCGATAACGAAATCAATAACGATAACTATAGCGATAACGATAACTTTATCAATACGAATTTATCTGGAGACCGTTCGATAGAAATGTTTAATTAGTAACGATGTTCGCTAGCTCGAGGTCAAGAAGTTGCGTTTGTTCGCTAACGATAAACAACTTATGCAATTATGGCACGAAATCGATAACGATGACGAGAAAAGAAATACTGATACTGATTTATCTGCTTTAATATCTTTACTCATCCAGTATAGACAGACGGCGGCGTAGCAAAGCCGCGCGGATATTACAAAAAATGGCTTTTGTACAAAGTTGTTACAGCCCCAAGGCTTGTCACGTTGACACAAGAAGCCGGCTTCTCTCAATCTCTTGGCTTGTCGCTTCTAATTTTCGACAAGAGGACCTATTTAACCCAGCTGACCAGGGATTTCAAGAACATGTTAGACTTTCTTTATTCTTGATATAAATGCGGTTGTAAACGACATGAATCAAGATGTTTTCACAAACTTCTGAGTCCGATATGCGTAGAACGAATGCGGTCGACGGTGGTTAGTACAGAAGACCTCAATGACATAAAAAATCCTGAGCGAATGTTAAAATGTGTTTTAGAAGGCAAAGGAAAGTCTACCTATAAGTTATTAACCGTAATGAACTGTCTCAATGCTAGGATAAATAGTTAAAAAGGTACAACCGAAGTGACCCGAAAGCGGTACCTAAAAACAATGCAAAATCATGAACCCAACAATTATCAATTCCCCAGAGGTTTACTTGTCGTACACATCTTGTTGCTTACACATCTTGACCAACTTTAAAAATACTGAAAAAATGTTCACTTATTTGGATTAAAGTTTAGATTATCCTCCGCCTACCTGTAGCCGGTGCAGCAAACACATTAGCCTCCAGGCGTGCCATGGTGTTGTACTTGTGATATGGCAAGGAATCGCTAGAGGATGAGGATTTGGTGTTTAGCCGCTGTAGGGATGCCACTCCATTGCCATTCTGATAACTAACAATGTAATGTGGTTGCTGTTGCTGCTGTTGGTGCTGTTGCTGCTGTGGTCGCCGTTGTGGATTGGCTGTGGCGGTGGCCAGCAAGAGTTGACCATTGCCCGTTACGGCGTAATGATTTGTTAGCAGGTTGCGCTGCTGCTGCTGTTGGTGTTGCTGCTGGGGATGAAAGTAGGCGCCATAGAGCTGCTCTTGCTGGTGGTGTTGATGCAGCTGCTGCTGCTGCTGCTGCAGTTGTTCACTGGGCGTAGTGGTGGCCGAAGTGGAAGTGGTGGCCGATGATTGCTGCTGCTGTTGTTGCTGTTGGAACTGTAGTACAGGATTATAATCTCCCGTAATGGCCACGGGTGTTGTTTCAATTTTGTATACGCCCGGATTGTTAGGATTGTAGGACTGAAATTCGAGTATGTGTGCAGCTGGCGCTGTAGTTGTTGCTGTTGTTGTAGCTGTTGGCGGCTGCTGCTGGGCCAGGGATTGTGGCTGGATTTGGCCAGCTGTTGGTATTAGACAGTATTCGCAATTCTCCTTGCTGCACTGTTGCAGGCACAACTCACAATCCGCCGGCTCAGTTGGCTCTAGATTTTGTGGATTTTCCACTGGATTTGTTGGCTCCAACAACACCGTATCACTGTCTGCTGGTGGTGTGTCCTTGAAGTATATCTCTTCATAGATATTCTCCTCACTGCGTGTGTGCAGTTTCTGGTTACCAGTTGAACCCACATTGGCGTTTGGACCACGCTTCTTGGAACTCTTGAGACCCTCTTTTAGTAGATAATAATTAAAGCTTTTAATGCCAATTTCACCACGCAGAAATCGCCTGCCAATGGCCAATTTGGTGGAATCCGAATCCTGTACCGAACTACGTACTGAATAGATTTCATCATCTGCTTGACTACTTTCTGCCAAGTGTTTACGACTGCGTTCCTTGCGCAATCTCGTTTCGTATTCATGACTTTGCTGCTGCGGTCGATTGTTCTCCAGACTCAAGTTTCTTTTCTGCTTGGAATTGCGTTTGGGCAGCGACTTCTTGTCCTTTTCACTAACGGAGGAGGTGGTCACGGTGGCCAAACTTCTTTCCAGGCTGCGCACTCGACGAGTCATGTTACCGCTGCTACCACCTTTAATTGGCTCTGGCTGAGCTGGTTCATTGTCCGAGCTACTCGAATCAAAGTCATAACTTAAAGCTACCCCAGCTGCTCCTCCTCCGCCTACTCCGCCTCCTCCTCCAGTGGCCAATTTATTGTGCTTGCTGGCTGCATACTGCAAAAACTCTTTAGTCAATTGACTGCGTTTACCCAACGAACTGCTGCCCGTTTCCGTATGTCCAGGTATGCCCGAGCCAGGGCCGGATTTTAGCTTGTGTTCGGCTGACGATTTGCCGGAAATGCTGCTGCGACGCAAGGGATTGGCCAAATGGCTAATGTCCTCGGTATAGGCTGGATCATCGTAGATGCGTTCGCGTACAGAGGTCGTTGAACGATCCTTTGACTGCAATGATAAGGAAACCAAGAGGGGGAATTGTAGTTACTACATAAAAGTTTGTTCTTTTGGCAGGTGGTAGATTGCGAATTGAAATGTACATTCGAAGTGAGCACATTGTTTGACCTTTCTGCGTGGTTAGTTGTGAAACTTAGAGCCTTACATACAGTTCCCCATTAACCCAGCTAAAGTTTGTCCTTATTAAACAGAGCTTGAAAAGGGCCGGTATCTCTTGCTTTGCTCTTCTCCAAATAATAATAATTTCTCTTCTTTTCTGTACCTACAAGGTCTCAATAAGAATGAGACCAACACCCGGACGTAGTATCTTGAATACCCTCTAGTACGGCTGGGGTCAGTCACAGTATTTGCGTCAACCCAGCGTTGCTCTTTGTACGGTGATGCGTCGTGACGACAACGATTGCCGCTTTTCTGCATGGCATTTCGTCTACAGAGCTTCGCTCATGTCGGTTCCTGCATGGCATTTCGTCTATCGAGCGTCGCTTATGTTGGTTCCTGCATGGCTTTGCGTCGACCCAGCGTGCCTAAAGAGTCGTTAACGTATTAAGCGGACATCGCCTTGTAAGGGGTAAAAGGGTGGGTCGACGACAGTCAGAAAATCGTCGACGGAACGTTGATACAGCGTTGGTCGGCAGTATTAGAGTGTAAGTAAGCCTCACTAAAGCATAAGTAAAGGATTATTCAGAGGTAAGCAGCGAGGTGTAAGTCTTCGTGTTACTATGGAGTCTGATCCCTATAAGAAGGGGAGCTCTAAGGTGTTGCCCAGTCTTACCTCTGCGCGGTAAACACTACAACGACCAAGAAAAGCAGAATGATAAGTACTTAAACTAAATTAGGGTAAAGGACTGCCGACTTAGTCTTATATCTATGAATAACATTTACTCTACTTTGTGGGAGGCTATACCATTTTGGTCGACTGGGGATATGGAGGACATTTCATTATTCGAGCTTCGTGTGAGGTGTACAGTAGTCTATACATATTTGACTACTACAACTGTTCAACTATGTTCATCTAAGTACCATCGGCTCTTAAATGAAACTGACGTAAATGGACGAAAGGAGTCGGAGGAGGCCAGACGGACCTCATCCTCTTTATCATGAGGCTAACGTCTATACCTAAGTATAGTGTCGGACAGCCAGCTGAGTTGGAAACACAACGTACAGGAAAATGGGGATCTGTGCAACCCAAAAGATGCTGACTAGCAACAGAAAAGAAAGCTGGGAGAAGTCCCAGCGGAAGGTACTTATCTGATTCACTCAAGGCTAAACACGAAATCGAACTTCTGGATATCCATCCAAGGCTACGGGCACAGCACAGCTAAGCATAAAACCAAAAGCTGACTTAAAAGCTAAACTACCCACGTTCTTGGTCTAGACAACTTGAGATAGGCGTGTGACCAGACTCTGAGCAATAGAAATTGTTCGTGTAGATACACGAACGGATCCAGACTCAACGCAGACGCATCAACACTCAACAAGAGACTTTTTAATTGTTTATTTCAGCGTCAGCCGAGTCACAGCATATTTTGTGGAGTGTAGTGAACACACACACCGTCGCACCGAGTACTAAGAATCGAGTACTGAGTAACGTATCCTGAGTATCGAGTTCTTAGTATTAAGTATCGAGTACTAAGAATTGACTGATGAGTATCGAATATTGAGTATCGAGAATGAATATCGAGTAGTTTGTATCGACTACTTAGTATTGAATACTTAGGAGTACTTAGAATCGACTTCTGAGTATCGAATACTTAGTATTGAGTACTTAGTATCGAGCACTTAGTATCGAGTACTTAGAATCGAGCAATTAGAATCGTGTACTGAGTATCGAATACGGAGTATCGAGTAATTAGTATCGATTCCTGAGTATCGAGTATTGAGTATTGGGTACTTAGTATCGAGTACTTAAAGTAGAATACCGGGTATCGAATACTGAGTATCGAGTACTCAGTATCGAGTACTTAGTATCTTGTACTTAGAATCGAGTACAGAGTCTCGAAATCTGAGTATAGAGTACTTAGTATCCGGTACATATACAGTATCAAGTACTTCGCATCGAGTACTGAGTTTCGAGTATGTAGTATCGAGTACTTAGTATCAAATATTTAGCATTAGGCTGATTATGGATTATATACAGCCATGCTTCCATTTCCGCATTCGCAAAAGAGTTGCGATTTGGAGAGCAAATATGATCGAAAGACCATTTTCAAATCGCAAAACTTTTGCGAATGCGAAAATGGGACACACACACACAAGTATGTATGTGAAAGTCGGATCATATAACATCAAGGCTTCGTGAGTGCTAGGTACACTCACACATTTTTTTGTATACGTCTTTGGAAAGATCCTGCGTACGCCATTGACTTGGATCATAGCCTCTTACATATGGCTCTAACATTCTCATCTCAAATCGGTATTAGATAATCATAAGATAACGTACATAGCTATAACATAACAACCTCTTCAACGACTTTAAAAAGAAACCCTTCTATTCCCAACAGTAATTGCGGATTTTTAAAGAAAGTACCAACATTCCTTCAAATTTCCTTTTGTTCGAACCTTGCCTCTTCCCGTTTTGTTTCCACGCGACTTCTGGCCTTTTCTGCACCAGGCGTAGCCTCTCTGCCGGACCTTTTGTTCTAAGCGGCGGAGGGGCAACTCCCCCAAGCTTCCCAGTTTTCCCGTTGTCGCGAAAGACACCCGGCAACTGCCCCGGGCTCGTCGGGACGAACCCGGGCCTTGAGCAGCCAAAACATACCCACCCTCCAATCCCCACCAGACGCCCCCGCGGCCCGCCCGCGTCGTACGTTGTAAACATCCTTTTTCTCTCCAGTTATGTCGCTTAAAGCGTCGGTTCACAAACGGTGAAGTTCCTTTCAATCCTACCCACCAGCTTCACCGTCCGCGTGAGACGGGTGGTTTTAACTTCTCTCCTTCTCACGCTCCGCAGACGCCTGGCGTTTCTCCCTCCGCCGACGCCTCTTTAAGGAAATCTCCAGAACAATTGCGAAACCAAGACACGTCTTCCTTTTAAGCTTCCCATACACTCACTCTTCAACTCTCCTTGCAGTTCTATTTTCCTTATGAAACTCTTAGTACACAGAATAAGATATCCAAAACAGGGGGTTCCGGTTTAGGAGGTTCGAAAGTACCAAAAAAACGAACCGAGCCCGTTTTATAGAGTTTAGAAAGGGAAAGGTCTGCAGCCTTGCTTTGCTACGATGATCTGAAGAAACGCAGAAGCAGGCGAGCAATCGACACCAGCAATTTTTAATAAGCAACTGATCGCTAAGAGAGCGGTGGAGGCAGCAGCTCGGTGACAGGCTGTTGCTAAAAATGTGGTCATAAGCCTGCTTTGAAATAATTCTTCAAGTCACTTAAAGCAATCAAAATAGTGCTCTGAGTAAGCTTACGTCAAAAAGTACTAAACTTTTCAATGAAAGTGCCCAATTAGAATTGAGTACAATCGCAAAATATATAATGCAACCCTTTTACCGAACCCTAACTCTTAGCAAATGCTTTCACTTTCCAAGTTGTTCGCTTTAAAAAGCTTTAACCGAGTTGTTTGTCTCCTACGTACCTCCATCCCCACTCCCCATATCAACTGTGTGCACCCCTGTTACCTAATTATAAATTCTACAAGGTAATTGAAGCATCATGTCTGCGGCAAAGAGAAAATTGGCTGGCATGCCATCATCAACTTCTACTCTTCCACAGTTTCCGCTTCACTGACAACTCAGACATAGACTAAAGCTGCTAACAGGGGCAAGCGGACTTCCGTTACCAAGGAGATGGGGAGAGTACAACTTACCTTTACTTTGGTCTTTTTTCGACTGCGATGAGGTATGGTTACATCGGTTAATTTCAGCAGCTTTGGTCTTAAGGGTCGCTTCGCGCCCTTGCCGCGTTCATAGGTCAAGTCCAAATAGGTTTCCGTGGTCATTATGCATGGACTTGTGCACCGTTAATGAGATTTCAATCAAAGCTGAAAAGTAAACACAAATCAATAAGTTAAATTTCTGCTACATTTTTGTCCATAAAACCCCAAATTAAGAGGCACGTAGTGCTATCACCTTCCATCTACTTGTAGTCGAGCGTGAGCTTTTTCAACAACAAAAACAACAGCAAAAGACAAAAGGGCTGCAAAATCTTGGCCTATTAACTGCCTTTAACAGTAAGCAGCTCAAGTGTAAAAAGGAGAAAGAAAAAAAAACAAAAAGGAAAACAACCGCACAGGTCCACATCATCTTTCCTAAGAAGGGTACAGCAGCCAACATGGCAAGAAAGTGCCCCAAAGAGGCACTTAAAACGACCTCGAATGCTCGCTCGCTCGCTTGTGGGTGGTCGCCTCCATCTCCCCCCCCCCCCCCATGCCACATAGGGAAAGAAAAGTGTCATATGAAATCCTCTCCCCAGGAAGCACGTAAGAAACCCGTTTTCGATTCATGTTGAACAAATTAGTATTGTACACGTCTACTTAGAATGCTACGTGCCGAGGAAGGAAAACTTATTAAAGGTTTCCACTTCAATGTTTACCAAATAGATAAAGTTTCATATTTATAGTTTTCGAATTTTTGAACAATAAACAGCTTAAGTCCAACTTGTAATAATAATTTCAACTTGAACTTTTCAAAGGATGCGTTAAGCAGGCTACTTTGTCGTCTTTCAGTTCTCAAACATTACCAGATGTTTGCTTACATATGTAAGCACATGTATGTAAATTAGGGTGGCCCTTGTTCCTTTCTTATCAAAAGATCAAAAGACAAAAGTAATACTTGAGCGCAGAGACTTTAAAGGGAATTTATATGTATAAAGTGGAAAGAAAAAACTCAAGTAATAATGGGAACTCACAGAATTTATGAAACTAAGGTACATCTAGAAAACCTTGAAGATACCAGGAAAAAAAGACATTTTCTAACACACTTACGAGCTCAAAATTTCAGTTTGCAACCGTCCCGCCGAATCGGATTACTGAAGCATATTGCTGTCATAGAAACGATCGGTCGAAAAACTAGTTTTAGCGAGGAAAACTTTTTCCCTTGCAGAGGAAACACCTCCGACCCCATAAAATAGATATTCTCGATCAGCATAACAAGCTGAGCTAATTTAGCCCTGTCCGCCCGTCTTTTTCTATGCTGTCTCCTCCGTCAGTTTTTGAAAGCTATCTTCACCAAACTTTGCTCGAAGTCTTAGACCGAATTTTATAGCTTCTACACGCAAACTTGTCGAAAACTACTTTTAGACCTTAGAATATTCATATGTTAGGAACGATCGGTCGAAAACTAGCTCATAATGGCAAACCATTTATGAAAGAAAAAGTAAGTAATAAAATGACCTTCAGGCGCAGCCCCAAAGGGCCAAACACCTATGCACTACTATCAACTCTTTTGCTTTTGCGCCAACAGCAAAGAGGTGTGGCCGGGTGTAAAGTTTATTCAAAGAAAAAAACTTTTCATTAGATGTTCCGAGGCGGGATCGAACCCACGACCTCATGCACTACTACCCACTACTTTTTGTTTTAAGCCAGGTATGTAGAACGCAAGAAAGCGCTCACAATAAAAATCCATATAAATCCATCCAAAATATCCTGTTCCCTTGCTTTTATGTGTTTTGACTGCTGACGATGCTGTACCACCCGCTCGGTAGAGCAATATTGTTTCCTACATAACTTCGGTGTTGTTGGTCCGATCGTATTGGTCTTCTCAGAATAGATATACGACCTATCTTGATATATATTAGGTCACGAGGCTCTAACTTAAAAATTATGTCTTTGACAGTATTTTGCGGTTAAAGGGTGGAGAAGGGTGGGATTTTTTTAAAATCTAAAACAAACTTGATCTGCGTATGCAAACCAACCGAAGACAAAATCTCTAGAGATATTCAGGACACTCCCGAATGTGTGGATTTTATTGAACAGCTGTTTGGTTTTGTTTGGGCCCACAAACTAACTAAATTTATTAACGGAGAACGCAAAAAAAACGCTCGCAAAAAAAAAATCTTCTTATAAAAAAAAAAACTCACCGTAAAACCACTTGAAAAATTTTCGACGCAAAACTTTTTACGACTAAGTATGCTAACAAGAACAGAGGAGTGGTAAAATCCACACGGGCGTCGTCGCGTTGCCAACTCTCGCAACGTTTGGATTTTATTGAACAGCTGATCGAATTTGTTTGTTTCCCAATATTTTTATTTTCTTTTTATTCTTTTAAATGCACGTAAAGTTTTCACTATTGACCTATTTTATTGACTCTAAATTTCAACAATCTGAGCGCGTTCGCGTGGCGTGTATTGATTCATGGTAAAAATCTTATTTGTACTGACGCTTCAAACTCGCTATAAGATTAGTCGATCAGGCATAGCTGCCAAAAGCTATAGTGTTGCCAGATGCATCCGTCAAATATGGCATTTCACAACTTGAATTTCACTTTAATTATTCGATAATGATGTATCGTCTTTTTCGATATTTCGATGTATCGATATTGTTTCCGGCATTCCAGCATAGCTACCATAGGATTATGTGTTACTGTCATCGAGTGTGACCAGAGTTTAGCTACCAACTTTAACCAAAAATGCAGAAATCAGTGACAGTTATTTCAAATACGTTTTGCTCGATATTTCGCGATCTTAAAAAGAATGTTGCTTTCGTCACTAGTCTAAATTCCCCTCGACACTGTTGCAAGAAATAGGAAAAACATTATGGCGAAAACAGAAAGCCTAGAAGGGATGACTAACAACTTGCCAAAAGTGACAGCAAATGATGGAATTCCAAGGACAATAAATAAATACGGCCAAAGCGAAAAGCGAAGGCAACCAAAAAGGAAATGAAATGCGATAAGCCTAGGGACATTTTGTACCGTTAGAAATTGGCATTTCGTTAATGTACAATATAAAAACCAAAAAAAGCATCAGAAAAATGCTGAGAATCATTTAAATATACATCAAGCACAAAAACCGAGGGTTGCTAACTCAATCACAAATACCGGCTTTAAATATACATTTGATTTACATGGCACTCAGTTACATACATACATCTAGGTTCATACATACGGAACAATAAACAAACTAAAATAAATGAGAGAAAGCGACGAGCAAATAGCAAATTGCTGCGCATGAAAAATGAGTTCCTAGCAAATTGAAAAGAAACAAACAACAGCGACAGAAAAAAGGGGAGTCATTTGAAAAATGTGCAACCAATGAACACATAAGCACCACAATAGACTTTTAGCTAAATGGATGGGTGGGTCCTGGACGCACTGTTGCCGCATAGATAACGCCGGACGTAAAAGACAGTCATGTCAGACAAATGATAGCTCAAGCGGCATGCATATACAATACATGGGCGTCCCTTGGTGGTATGGAAAAGCTGAGCGGATGTTTGCCTAAAACAAACACGTTTATATGTATATGTGTTCCCGTTATTTTTAACACATTCTAAAACCAGACCTTAACGCCACAACTTACCATTATTCATGTACTTAGCCTATACACTGCTTGCACAATTGTTTTTGTAAAGCACTCAGCACTTAGCTATGCGCAACACACAACATAATAATGGGTTACGGCCAACGTATTTGCTGAATTCGTTCAATTTTGACCAAGAATTTACCTATTCCTCTTAAAAATTCTAACAGATTTGAAAAAAATTTTTTTAAAATGGTATATCTTTTTCTTATATATCGTTCGAAAAATGGGCTTAGGTGGGTTGCACTTTCTTTGATTTCGATGTAAGCCTTATTTATCTCTCGAGTTACAAGAAAAACCTACATTTATGCAACGGCGATGGGCAGCACTTAACACATCTTAACACATCCAACTTACAATTGAGCAGATATATATAAAATTTGTGGAGGTACAGAGTATATTATAGTCGGGCCTGACCAACTTTCTTTCTTGTTTATATCTAGTTTGTGGCCTATATGGACTTAATGGGTGAGTTCAAATGTGGCATCAAATATCGGGGTACTCTGCCGAAGAAACAGGCGACCATTTGTTTCGCAGTGCTTCGTGCTCGAACAACTTTTGTGGGATTTGGCTCTTCTTGAAACACCCACACGGTCGACTTGCTGTTTTGTTTCCGGCTCATACGCATATATCCATGATTCGTCACCTGTGACGTTCTTATAAACTTCTTTTGATGCACAGCGATCGTATTTTTATACCCTTGCAGAGGGTATTATAAAATTGTGCGGATGTTTGTAACGCATTGAAGGAAGCATCTCCGACCACATAAAGTATATATATTCTTGATCAGCATGACGAGCTGAGTTCATTTAGCCTTGTCCGTCTATCCGTCCGTACGTCTGTCCGTCTGTCTTTTTCTATGCTATCTCCTCCGTCAGGTTTAAAGCTATCCTCACCAAACTTTGCACGAAGTCTTCTGGTACATATACGCTGCGCATTTGTCGGAACCGGCCGGATCGGATGACTATAGCGTAAAGCTGTCATAGGAACGATCGGTCGAAAAACAGTCTTAGTGAGAAAAACTTTTTTGTTTTTAATGGAAACGCCTCCAAAGTACGTATTTCTTTGTTTACAATCCTTTCCCACGATTTCACCAAGTTTGGTCGAAATCGGATGACTATAGCATATAGCTGCCATAAGAACGATCGGTCGAAAAAGAAGTTCTAGTGAGAAAAACTTTTTTGTTTTTAATGAAAACTTATCATTGGCATACACTTATTTTATATACTTTTACACAATTCTAAAAAGTTTGGTCGAAATCGAATGACTATAGCATATAGCTCTCATAGGAACGATAGTTCGAAAAACTAGTTCGAGTGAGGAAAACTTTTTTGTTTTAAATGGGATCGCCTCCAAATTTCGTAGATAATAGTGTATTATGCTTTTCCATGATTTGACCAAATTTGGTCGAAATCAGACATCAAACACAAACTAATTGACTTAGTAAACTTCCCTCTTCGAAATCAAATGTTGAATGAAACACCTATTTGATCACGTAGGTCAAGACTTCTAACTCAACATCAAGTCAACTCAAAAATCAACATATTTTGGAACTGAAACTTCGTATTTATCAATTGACTAAAAAACTTTATTAAAATGGATTATTTGATTAAACTCGGAAACCTTATATTAAACGCCATGCAAGGCATAAAGTTACTTTATGATGCAACGTTCAATCCTAAGTATAACATACCATGGTTGCTTGTTATGCTGGTGTACTTCAAGAGGCGTGAGCTGTTCCGCAGAATTGCAAATCTCAAATCTAGAGTAGAACCGAAACTGGATGGAGAGAAGCAGACATTTGCTGATCTAGCACGCATATTACGCGAGAGCACACAGACTGGAATCGAAGTGGATGTACTCTCACAGTTTGAACTTCAGGGTATTATAGACCAAGAGATTGCTAATCAGATAAAGCAGCTGAAGTTGGAACTTCTTAAGATAAGCGCAACTTAAAAATAAAAGTTTAAGTTTGTTTGAGACTTAGCCCAATTGTCTTTTGTCGCTTTTAGTTCTCCCTAGCTTTTCCCCCGATGGGTTTCGCTTAGATATCGATAGTCGTGTTTGAAGATTATACGGTGGAGGCACCGTATAGGACCGTCTTAAGAGTCAAACTGCTGCATACAAAAGGCTTTTGCCAAGGTCGCTGGGTTGTACTTGTTTGAAAACTTTCTTTCTACATCAGACATCGGTCTGGGATTTAAGTCTGTTGAATGTTGTTTAAGTTCTCCGACTTAACAGATTTAAAGTTGCAACGCAAACGTCAGCATAGTATGCTGCAGTTGACCATCTGATGCCCCTGATGCCCCCGTATGAATAAGAAAAGAAAACAGAAAAATGTAGGATAAAGATTAAAAGCCCGAGTGTGGCTCAGCGGCTAGTGTGCGCGACAGCTGTGCAAGAGGACGTGGGTTCGATCCCGCCTCGGAACCACTAATAAAAAGTTTTTTCTTTGAATAAACTAACACAGCCAGTCACTACTCACTGCTGTTGACGCCAGGTTTTAAGGATTCGGATTCGGCGTTAAACTGTAGGTCCCTTTCTCTTGTGCGAAAAATTAGAAGCGCACAAGCCAAGAGATTGAGAGGAGCTCGGCTTTGGCCCTTTGGGGCTTTGTCAGGCCTTTTTACAAAGATTAAAGGGGGATGATGAGATTTGCCCATGGAAATTTCAAGGAAGGGAACTGCTCGATTGGATGGGGCCACAGATCCAGTGCTGTATGAATGGTTGGGCTAAGAGGACATTTCAAGTAGTGGGGGGTGTTGTGTGGGCTGTGACCGCATTTGGGTCATTCATGAACCATCTACACTCAGGGGGCATAGTAAAATCTATAACAATCATATTTTTTAAGATGCCTATTTCGTATTAAAATTAATTAAAAAGCATGTTGAGTTGACTAAAATCATATTTGAACGGAAAATTCAGTTCTTTTCCCAGTGGAACCTGAGAATTACAAGCGGCCATACACGACAACTGCCGAATAGATCGTAGTTTACTTCAAGGCAATTCAATATAGTAGATTTTAGCCGTGGACAACTCATCATGTGCGTAGTCAAATGGTAAGTCGGCAAGTCAAGTGCAAAGGTCCCGAGTTCGAGTCCCCCACAGAGTAAGTAAACATTTATAAACATTCATTTAACTTATATAATTCTTAGTTTTTCATAACCAAATCTAATAGAATTCTTCTGATCTTGGATTGGATTCATCACACAATAAATTGAGTCTATTAAAAGACTGTTGTAAAATTTTTAAATAAAAAAAATTGTAACTACATCCAATATTAAATTTAACTATTTCCAATATTTAATTTGAAGTGTTCACTCTTTAGATTTACGAATTCCATATACGCAAACAATGGTGAAAATAGTTAAATCACGTTATTAAAATATCAGTGTTTTTCCCTGAGTGTATGGGTCTACCCTGTCGAGGTAGCTATTTAGGTATCGTCTTCTTCCGATCGAAGCGTTAGTGGTTGTGGTTCTTGGAAGGGTATCCTCAGCTTGCTAATGAGTGTTGGTCTACCTCCAAACAATTTACCATGGGTGTGTGCCTTCTTCTTTGCCTCAATACAGGGTGTTTGTTGTGGAAGGTGTTACTCCTATGAGAATGGCTCAATTGAAGCAAGTTCTGCGCGAAGGTCCCACCTTACTGCCTTAGGTCACTTGGATATGCTAGTCGCCGCTCAGGAGTGGTTAGGGTGGGCTTCAGGCAGGCATCCTTTGAGTGTCTCTGATAAGTAGTATTGTGGCTCTTTACTTCTTACCAGTAATGTCTTATGCCTCTTTCCATTTTAAGGGTTGCAGTGGATGGCTATAGGCACCCTGTCGCAAAAACTTGAGATGCTGAGGTAGGAGTCTTTCTGTAAGTTGGTTATCGCCCATTTGTCTCCCCTGAACTCCTTTTGACGGCCCCCAGATTCGGGCCCTGCATAGTTTATCGGCTTGCGACTTTCCTGTTTATTGAAGCAAAAGAAGCAACACTGCGTATGAGTGATTCAAAAAAAATTTAGATCCTGGGCGCGCCACTTAAAACTCAAACTTCAAACACACCGAAACGCATCAGGTAGGCGGGTGAGACCATGACCTTAACAATTTCATACTCAGTAGGTCCGCTCTAATGTACATAGAAGGTGAGGATATCTTTTCATTATAATTCCAGGCACTTTTGTAATGAATGAGGTCCATTCCGGTGATTAACTTATGTTATTTATAGCTTGCTAAGCTGGACGCTGCCTTCCTTATAAAAAATATGTCTAACATTTTATACATATATGTCTCAGATTCCATGAACCAAGCTTCGAAGTAAAACCAGAAGTCTGATAAGCAAAAAAAACAGTCTAAGAACCCCCGACCAAACCTTCTCCAGAATTGCAGAAACCTTTGATCTCTCAAATGACATCTCAATCCAAAATTCTATTCAAAGGTATTTTTAAAGCTTTTTCTTTAAACACAAACTTTTGGTAACCCCAATTTAAGATATAATTCTAATATCACAAATTGTATGGCATCAGCATACTTTCGTCACCAGATTATCAGCTCATTAGGAGGCTTTTTTGTATCTGTATCCGCCGGGTTTTTGTCTGGACTACGTGACCCTTAACTATGTATATTGTATGTGGGTTGCAGCATACGCATAAATTTGTGATATAAGTTTATGTATTTGCTAAGCACTCGAACTAGTCCGTTCATATTTGTTCTTTACTTCCAGTACACGTATGTTTTCTGTGCCTCACCAATTCTCCTTGCTACATAATTGATTTCCTTTTGTTGGCAATCGGCTTCTTAAGCCAAAAGTTTGCTAAAGTTTCAGTTTTTGTGTGTTTTTTTTCGGTTTTTCGTTTTCCCCAGCTTAAATCGGCTTATTCAACACAAGCGTATTTTCCCCCAGTTTGATGGGCAAGTGCTTTATTACAGTTCAAATCTTTTGATAATAACCCAAGGGCAAGTAAAATCAACGTATGTGAATGTACCGGAAAACCGCAGATGGAATGGGGCACGCCGCAAAACTTTTGCAATTAATTTGGTGGTTGTAACTTTTGCTTATTAGTATCCTATTTGCATATTTGCCATAATTTAAATATATCCAAGCGTGGCACAGAAATTCAAACTAGTCAGTCACCGCCGATTGGCAAGTCCTTGTAGTAAGTGCTTTGGCTCAGTGATTGATGCTCTTTGCGATTAAACAGCTTAGCAGAGATGGAGATTTAGGGTGGCATACGACGAAGACGACCTTCGCTTATCCTTAATTGAACCCAAGCAGCGGTAGCTAGGCATGGGTCCTGTAATTAACGGCCGTTGTGTACAAGTATGTCGGATGTTGTGTTCTCAGTTATTTAGCGATTAGTCAATTAAATCCAGATAAAAATTGAATTGATTTTGTTCGTACGAATATAAATAACACTGCAAATAAACTGAGAATTGTGTAAGCAATGTCAAGTCTCGATTATCACGTGCAGGAAGAGCCAATCCCCTGGTGCTTTATCTCTTGGTCAGCCTATGAAAATAAACTGGACTAGAGGAGCTATTTCCATTTGTAGGGAACTTTTATCGAGAATGCGTTTAGGTAGATGTAAAGAATAGAACCGACCCAGCGGAAAGAGTATTTTCATCAGATTCGATTTAGCTGATATGGGAACGAGCTAAAACTAGAAATCTGTATATACCTTGTACTCGCAATTGTTTTGGTACACAAAATTAAAACGAATGAATAGTTACTAGTATATTTCAAAACTTTTTTTTTCTTTTTTTTATTCGGTCACCCCAATGGGTACACATCGTAGAACAACTTGTTCGAAATGGCCGCCTTTTGCCGAAGAATCTCTGGCCACTCATCGATCGCAGTGCGTACACCTCATCATTGGGAAATTGTCCACCGCTCGGTCAAGGGCGCGCTTCGAAGACTTAATATTTGGGTATCGGGTAGAGCAATCCATAGCCTCGAGAACGCGGCACGTTGTAGTACAATGGATTCAGGTCTGGGCGTCACAGCAGGCCAATCATTCGTAGAAATCATAGCTGTTAAATAATGATTACTAATCATAATTTTTAAACGAAAAATAATCATTAAATTAATTGTTTTCAGATTCTCTCGATTACTAATTGATTACGATTATTAAAATAATCAAAAATAATCGGGATTAATGGCGATTAACAAAAAAAATCAAAATTAATCAAAAAATAATCCGATTATTTTTATAATCTGTACCAAAGGTACAGTAATAATCAGGATTATTTATCGATCCGCCAGGATGGTATCTAAGTATGATATGAGCAAAGTGCAAACAATATTTTAGGACAATTTTTTTAACATTTAACGATACATATTGGATCGTTGTGGGTGGCGATGACCCGCCCGCCAAAAATTCCACCTTTTAAATGAATTAAACCTGCAAATATATTGTCTGAGTAATTCCAACAACGAAATCCTATACAAAACCTAACAGCTATGGCTAGCTCATTAGATCCAATTGGATTCTTGCAGCTAACTGGGACGCTCCTACCCCTTCCCTTTCCCACACACACAATATTGGAGAGAGAGAAATTAGAAATGGTCGCGGGACAAATATATCGCCCGATACACATCTGACTACTTAGGATTGTTTAAATTGCAAATAATATAAAAATAGTCTGTTCTTTAATTCTAACATATCCAAGCAATCACAATGATGTTAAGTCATTCTGGTCACTCCGGAGTCCCGCGTAGTTTTCGATGTACGCCCTTCTTTAGCTTTGGCAAATGCAAAGGTTTTTTTTTGTCTGCGGCGCGTGCCAATCCTCTCTCTCTCCCTCTCTCTCCTAATTTATACTCTGTAACAAAGGTACATAGAGTATAATAAGTTTGTGCAAAAGTATGTAACAGCCAGAAGGAAGCATCTCCGACCCCATAGAGTATAAATATTCTTGATCAGCATCAACAGCCGAGTCGATATAGCCATGTCTGTCTGTCTGTCCGCATGAACGCACAGATCTCAGAGATGGTAGGAGATAGAGGTTTGACACATATGGGACATATCCTTCTTATACTTGCAGGCAGATCAAGTTTATTTTCAATTTTTGCCACGCCCCCTCCCGCCCCCGCAAATTGGTAAAAACGTCATATCTCCCACAGTTTTTATAGATAGAAGGTTCGTTCCTTCTGGACATATTTAGTAATCAGGATTATTTATCGATCCGTCAAAGGAATGGTAAAGATCGGATGAACGGTTGTCGAGTTATAAGGAAAACAAACAATTATGGGCAGCACAGGTCGCAGCGGTGATGGACAGCACTTCACAGGTACAGAGTATGTTATAGTTAACATTTTTATACCCTTGCAGAGGGTATTATTAATTTTTCCGGATGTTTGATCAGCATGTCAAGCTGAGTTGATTTAGCCCTGTCCGTCTGTCTGTCCGTCTGTTTCTATGCTATCTCCTCCTTCAGTTTTTTTAGCTATCCTCACCAAATTTTGCACGAAGCCTTTTGGTACAAATACGCTGCACATTTGTCGGAACCGGACGGATCGGATGACTATAGCATATAGCTGTCATAGGAACGATCGGTAATATTCGAAAACTAGTTTTTGTGAAAACATTTTTTTTTTTAGATTCCACCAAATTTGGTCGAAGTCGGACATCTATATAAAGGGTGATTTTTAGCTATTATCTTTTTGGCAACACTGGTTTAAACAGCTCACGCACGTTTCGTGTTTTGTTTCACTGTCAAACAATTTCAGTTTGGTCTATAATTTAACCATGAATCGTCTTACAAACGAACAACGCTTGCAAATTATTGAATTTTATTATCAAAATGCGTGCTCTGTTAAGAAAGTTCATTGCGCGCTTCTTCCATTTTATGGTCAGTTTAATCGACCCACTGAAGCGGCTATTCGGGCTATTGTGACTAAATTTCGCACCAAATTTACATTGTTGGACATTAAACCACCAACACGCTTACGTAGAGTGCGAACTGAAGAAAATATCGCAGCTGTATCGGCCAGTGTTAATGATGACCATCAATTATCGATTCGTCGCCGTTCGCAGCAATTGGGCCTCTGTTACTCAACAACGTGGAAAATTTTGCGGAAGGATTTAGGTGTGAAGCCTTTTAAAATACAGCTGGTGCAAGAATTGAAGCCGAACGACCTACCGCAACGTAAAATTTTGGTGAATGGGCTCTGGAAAGTTGGCCGAAGATCCACTTTTTTACCGAAAAATTGTGTTCAGCGACGAAGCTTTTTGGGGTTCAATGGGTACGAAATAAGCAGAATTGTCGATTTTGGAGTGAGTATCAGCCAGAAGCATTGCAAGAGCTACCAATGCATCCAGAAAAAGTCAAAGTTTGGTGCGGTTTATGGGCTGGTGGCATCGTTGGACCGTACATCTTCAAAGATGATGCGAATCGTAACGTAACAGTGAATGGTGAGCGCTACCGTGGGATGATATCCAACTTTTTTTTGCCCAAAATGCAAAAGCTTGACTTGCATGACATGTGGTTTCAACAAGACGGTGCCACATGCCACACAGCACGCGCAACAATGGACTTATTGAGAGGCGAATTCGGTGAACATTTTATTTCACGTTCGGGACCGGTCAATTGGCCGCCTAGATCGTGCGATTTAACGCCTTTAGACTATTTTTTGTGGGGCTATGTTAAAGCTCATGTCTATACAGACAAGCCCGCTTCAATTGACGCATTGGAAGACAACATTGAAGCATTTATTCGTGAGATACCGCCCGAAATGTTGGAAAGAGTATGCCAAAATTGGACTAAGCGGATGGACCATTTAAGGCGCAGTCACGGTCAACATTTGCATGAAATAATCTTTTAAACATTAAATTATATGGACCGTACTATCGATTCAAATAAAGAATTCATGCATTTTTCTGAATTTTATGTGTTTTTTTTTTGAAAAACTTTCCTATAGCTCTTAAAAATCACCCTTTAGTATAGCTGTCGTAGAAAAGTCCCTTAAAAGTATTTTTTTGTTTTCCATGGAAATGTCTTCAAAATTGGCATGTATTTGTTTTGTATGCTCCCACACGATTCTACAACGTTTGGTTGAAGTCGGATGACTATAGCATATAACTGCCATAGGAACGATCGGTCGGAAATCTAGTTCTTGTGATAAACATATTTTGTTTTTAATGGAATCGTCCCTTTCGTTTGCATATATTTATTTTAAGTACTTTTACACAACTCTACAAAGTTTTGTCAAAATCGGATAACTATAGCTTATAGCTGCAGTATGAATTATCAGTCAAGTCGGTCAAAAGTTCTAGTGAGAAAAACTTTTTTTGTTTTAATTGGGATCGCCTCCAAATTACGTAATTAACAGTTTGTTATGCTTTTCCTATGATTGCACTAGGCTTAGTCGAAATCGGACATATATATAGGTTAGGCCCCATAGAAAAATAAGGTCCGAAAAAAGTTTATTTAAAAAATTAAGGGGGAGGAAAAAAAAAATTTGAGCCCAGCTAACCTTACTATTTTATTTTTCTCTTTTTTTTTTTTTTTTTTTTAATTATTTTTTTTATTTAAATTTTTTATAATTTATTTTTTACCGAAATGTTTTTTAAAAATTGGGTTAACCCTTTTAATATAAAAATATAATATATTATTCTAATAAAAAATTAATAAAAAAAAATATTATTAACCCAATTTTTACCAGGTTATTTTTATCTAGACGTTGGTGTTGTTTGTTTTGGTGGTTTGAAATGAGTTTGAACCTGATCCGATGAAAAACAAACAAGTTGCATTCAACAGTATTCTTCAAACTTTTCTCATTTCCCCGACAGAAATTTCAAAAACCGTATTTTAGTACTCACTTGCAGCATAAGATAAAACTACTATAAGAAATTCAGCTTTCTAACTCTTATGGTTTAGGCTGTGCGGGAGTCACCAGTCAGTCAGTCAGTCAGATTAAGGTTAAGATTTTTGTAATGCCCGATTTCGAGAGGATTTCCTTAGTTTAAGGTGGATTTGTATTTGTTCAATGATAACACCAATGATTAACAACTGAACCACAGTTGAAAAGGATTAAGCAATTGCGTGGTTAAGCACGCCTTTCAGTCGTTTAAGGTGCTATTAAACTCGCTCAACACTTTTATAATCATAGTTACATATAAGCACTCAAACGTAATGGCTTGATGGCTTTATTTTTATTTCGGAATGCCAGCAGATGTTCTATGCTATGCTGCAGCTCTTGGTTGTGTGTGTGTGTGTGTGTGTTTGTGTGCAGTGCACATTAAGTGCTCAGATGTTTAGGGTGTGGCTGGGTGTGATTTTTGGTAGGTAAAACTAGACTAAATGGATTCCCCTTTGCAAAACAACTGCATTAATTACGCTTTCATCAACGAGAGATAAAGAGGCACTCACTTTTGGCAAAATTATAGCATACTTATTGGGGTTGCTGGAGCGAAGTAGTTGGGTTGGTATAGTTATAAGTTGTTTTCACTGACACAAAATATATTTGGAAGTTTGACCAACTCCCTTTTGTTTGATACTTTTTTTTTCTTCTTTTTCTTGTTTTGTTACACACACATATATATCTTTTCGAGACTTTACTTCATTCACAACTTTGAAAAACACGCGACAACCACACACAAACGTTCCGTCCGTTCCGTCAAAACTGAACTGAATTTTTGTACGCTGCGGCGATGCCAGTAGCTTTTGGTCGAACACAGAAAAAAATATACGTTATATTTCCTTGCGAAAGCAAAGCTTTTCTCTGGCGAAAGATGCTGTGTATGTTGTTTTTTTTTTTGTGTGTTTGACACTTTTCTCTAGTGAAAGTGAGAGCCAAATTGTGCAAGGCAACGTGGCAAATGGCGCAGGCGCTGTTAGTTTTTCACTGTTTTTGACATTTACCTGCATATTCGCGCTTTACGTACACTGCAATACTCATGGAGAAGGGATTACTTGTTGAGGAAATGAAATCCGTAATACAAAATTTGTTTGTGAAAACCCAAATCCACATCTTTTCATTGCTACTTTTAATCTTTACTTTATTCTCTTAGTATCTTAGTATACAGCTTCCGCTTTGGTCAGCAACATTTGCCCCTCAAGTCCTCCAGAAATGTTGCCCCATTTCCCCTACTCTCAAAGCGCATGACCAAATTGTTGATATCCGCTTTGGGTAGCTGTTGATTGTGGAGAATACACATACATACCGAGAGGATGTACATTATTACTCACTTGTCTTAGCACGTGTTCCAATTCGCAACATGTTGCCGAATTGATGATGTTTTGCTATATTTTTGTTTTGCATACTTATTAACCTCAGCAGCTCGTTTTATCTGCCCCCACGATTATGCCCCATGCCGCAGCCAGCAATGTTGTCGACAGCTTTCCAAGGCAATTGTGACCTTTCGTCGCCTCTTGGAGAGGGGCTTAGGCGCGCTACGTGTTGCTTGCCGCCGCCAGCTCGCCATCAGGCCAGACACAGCCACTAGGATGGCGTTCAACTTAGTTTGGGGGATGAGCTTAGACTAAGAGACTTTAAATAAGTATATAACTTAGCTTGAGGATGAGCTAAAACTGTTTACCTGGCGATTCTGTGCTTTCAACACTATGGCAGCCGATGATGAGATTTTCATAGATGGAAATTATTTTTAAAATAGTTTTTTCACTCAGAGAAAATGGTATACGAAATTGAGGTATGACCTTGTTTGCTTTATTTTTTCGATTTGACGGACTGAGATTCTTCTATTTGATTGGAGCATTTGTATCTAATTATTGTTGAAAATCACGCGGATCTAACAGTTTAACGAACGTATTCAGGTTTATCAAGTTAAAGGGATCACAAGAACCTAAATCTTTTCTGGAACAGTTTAACTTAAGCGTTTCATCTCGAAACCACGTTTTCGAACTGGCGGCCATGATATCTCCAGTTCAACTGAACCGATTTTCATGAAACAAAAAGTGGAATCGACGCAGAATGTGTCACCATTCTCGGCTGAACCGACCAAATTCTTAAAAAATTTTTTACTATTTTTTTACACTAAACTACAAAAAAGCCCGAAATTGAAATGTGTTTTTTTGAATGGCCGCCATTTTGTAAAAAAAATCCCAAAATTAAGTTTGAGGTTCAGCCGAGAATTACATCTATACTGATTATAACCCCGTTTTTGTTTTTTCATTTCGGACGCTCCAGGAGACCAGGAATCGTGGCCGCCGTGTGATACACCTTTGTATAAAATTTTTTCACCACCAACTTTTGAAGTCTCATTACTTTTCGAACAGCCCTCGTTAATCGAGGACAAAAAAATTTTTATTTACTTTGGAACCTTTTGTAATACAATGAATAAAAAGTTTTCAATTATTCTTTGCGTTTTCAAATAAGAATTTGTAAAAAAGGGGCAAAAAAGGGTTTTGAATGAGAAGACCCCTGAAAAAAAGTAAATACTTAACTTCCCCCATGCTTCCTTTCGTCCTCTCGTGTCATGCTCCTTGGCTGCTCTGTAGAGGCAGACTGGGTTTGTAGCTCCAGCATCCAGAGAGAGGAGCTCTAATGGAACCATTTCTGCAAATACTAGTGCTGCTTCGACGGACATGCTACGGAAATCGCTCAATCACGCATCGCTTCTACTGTAGCTTGGCTCAATTAACGCTTCAGACCAGATCTTCGCAGCATAAACGATGGTAGACTTAAAGACGCTAGCAAGGAGCAGTTTCGGTCCCCAGGTGTTCAGCATAGTTCTGCTGAGTGCGTTTCCTAAGTGCTGCACTGTTTTACTCACAGCTTGGAGGTGCTCGCTATAGGTGAGTCGCGAGTCAATCATGACTCCGAGGTACCAAATTGCTGTCTTTGATCTTATTGTTTCTGAGCCAACCAAAATTTTTGCGCCTCTCTACAATCTTTTTGCTGCTTACAAGAACAGCCTCCGTTTTATGAGCGATCAGGTCAACAGAGTCTAGCCACCGTACGATGCACTATGGGTCAAAAATCAAATTTTTTGGCGAAAACTCTGGCATTTCTATTGTTTCACACAGGCCAGCAATTCGCTGCACTAGTATACCATACTTGTAAAGCGATAAGGTAGCGATTGCCTCCAGTAAGTAGTCTATGTAAGTAGTGCAAGTACCTATCGCCACCTCCCGTACTGCAGGGGAGAAAGCTGAAATTACGAAATGTTCTTAAAAGATTGAACTTATTTTTAAATCCACGATTTGTTTTTCCACAATTCTGATCGTTTAAGCCGTATTGCTTAACGATAATCACACAAACTTTGCATAACTTCCTTGTAGTATTCCTTATTAACTGTACGACCTCTTGAAAGGAACACATGATGCACCACACCATTGTAATCGAAGAAACAGTGAGCAAAACCTTCACTTTTGATCGAACTTGGCGTGCTTTTTTCGGTCTTGGCTCATCTGGCCACTTCTATTAGGATGATTGGACCTCGGTTTCCAGTTATGACCCGTTTGAGCAAACCCGGATCGTCGTTGACGTCATTCAACAACTCCTGAGCGACACTAATGTGACGTGCTTTTGTCTCAAAATTTAGCAAAATTTAGTCAAAAATCGAAGAGCACACAAAAACGTGACTATCCTTTTCAGTAGCCAAAAACAAACTGCTAATCGAAATTGGCTGCTAATGCAAAGAAGCATATGTGTCCGAATATAACAAAAACAAAATATCGATAATCGAATGTACACAACCCGCGAAAATTTAAAATTCACCTTTTTCTTTGAACACACCTCGTATAAGTTACAGATTTATAAAAAAAAAAACATATGTCATGATATGTCAAATGATTTATGAGAAATTCGGGTGTGTTCCAGAAACCTCTAGAGATTTTCGATTGGATTTTGAACCAAACTGTCAGGACTTTATATGTAAAATGTTAAAAACAATTTCCCCCGCTTATTTTTGAAAGGAAAAAATTTGTTTTAAAAAATTTTTTTTGTTGTGTGGGGTTTTTTAAAAATTTATTTATTTTAATTTATTAAATACCAAATGTGGTTCCCTTGAAATTGTTTATTTTATAATTTAAATTAAAATTTTAATATTTATTTATAATTTAACCCCCTTTTAATATTTATATAATTTTAATCTTTTTTTTTTTTTTTTATTTTTTTTTGTATCTCTGCTTTTTTTTTTTATTAAAAAATAAATAATTAAAAAAATATTTTTTTAATTTTTTTTTTTATAAAAGGTTGCTACAGTAATTTCCCCCCTTTTCGGTTTTCCCCCATTTTTGGAAGCCTCCCCATATTTCAAATTCCCTAGCGGATTGTACTGTTGGTTCAAACTTACCTTACCAAGGTATCGGTTCGGGTCAATGGTTCACGACTAAAATTTAATCAAAAACTGTCCGCGATTGCTTACGATTGCTTATGTAGGCATGTTTGTATGTTTGGAGTTATTCCCCTGTGAATTAGGAAACCAAACCTTCTACCTTTCTGCATTAATAATTCTTATTTGCTATAATTAAAATTGGACACAGATTGCCTATTTAACCTGGGACTTATAAGGAACTTTTGTACATGCAATGATATTTTATTTAGATTAAAAGGGTCGCATGCGGTCGATATAATAATAACTTTCAGCTAAACGCCAACTAACAAAAGCAGCACAGAGGGCAGGCCATAATATAGAATGAATTTTTGTACAACGAGTGGTTGTTCCTCCTGGGTTTTTCTTATTTTCTTCGTTTTTTTTTTTGTTGCGCAAAATTGAACAAAAACGGAAAGCGGCAAACCCAGTTAAGGGCTAAATGAATGAAATTGTGCACAGGCCCAGCAGAAATGTTGCCTGCCGTTGGTTGGTGCTGGTGGATCGAATTTAATTGAATAGATGGATGAATGGATGGGCGGATGGATGGTCCAGCAGCAATGATGACAAAAAAAAAAAAAAAACATGAGACTACTGAAAGCCAAACTATTATGAGCATAGTCAGATGTATGGCAAAAATGCAAGAAATGTTTTTGATATTTTTATGAAAGTCGGAAGGAATGTGGGGAAATATTAAATTACGCAAGGAATGAGCTCTTTGTTTTGTATAGAAGTGAATGTATGCTTGTATGTTTATCTAATTTAGCAGTGCCCGTACCAAAAATTCTCTCAACATCAACCAAGCTTAAGTTTAGCGACTCTGCTAGGCCAAAAAAGGTTTGAAATTTGCTACAAAACCCGCTTCAAAACAGTCATATACTTTGAATCGTTTCGAAAGCAGTAAAAGATATAAACTTGGAATTTGGATAAAAAGTTAAAAATTTCCTTTTAGATATTTTCCCCAGTTCAAAACGTACCCCAAGAATCGTTTTAAAAGTGCTTCGCACAAGAGAACAGCTTCGGGTGGTTGCAAATCGTTCATAAATAATGAACACCCGAATCAACATGTCTTTGCTATCAAACGTTCAACTTGCTCACACACACATATTCGCTGTTCAGTTTTGTTCATATATAAAAATCAACCCTTATTTGCGCTCTGATAACAATCATGCTCATCACCACATCACTGCGCTGCTGACACAAATGGAAGAAAGAGAGAGAGAGAGAGTTTTTTTCTCCCCTTTTTTTTTGCCCCCCCAAAAAAAAAGAAAAAAAAAAAAAAAATATTTCTCTCCCCCCCCCAAAGGTTTTTCCGAAAAAATGTTTTTTTTTTTTCGGTGGTTTTTTGTTTGGGGGGGGAAGGAAAAAAAAAATTTTTTTTTTTATAAAAAAATTTTTTTTTTTTTTTTTTTTTGGGTTCCCCCCCCCATGCCGGCTAATCAGCTAAATGCTATACAAATGAATGCAGCGTAAATCTGTCACTGTCATAAGCATACAAACAGACACCGATACTGACACAAATACACATACAAACACCCAAATGTTTTGGAGGGTCACCCCGGGGTGTTACTACTAGACCAAGGACATCAATCTTAGTGGCCATTGTTGGCTGTCGGAGAAAAGCCCAGACAGTGTGTGTGTGTGTGTGTGCAGACATACAACATGCGAAACATAGTCATGATAATTTCGACTTGTGCAAACCAAAATCAAACTAGAAGGCTGGCCTCACGACTATTTAACAATCAATCACTGAAACTTAAAGTTAAAGGATTTAACAGGAAGTATTTACTTAATAAAATCGAATCCCATTTTAAATAATTCATATTTTATTCATCATTTGGCGCCTTCCAAATCGCTTAGCATAATTTCGTTGTCGCTTTCCGACTATTTGGCTAACAAATTTGGAGTTTGTGCTTTTGTTACGCTCACTTACACGCCAGCTCTCGGTCCTGGATCCAGTAAGTCATTCATTCGTCTTTCTCACAAATGCATTGGGGCGTCGCGTGCGTTTAGGTGATTTACATAATAAAGCGTTTAGCCAAGCAGCATAAAAATATTATAGTGTGCGTGAATTTAAGTGAATAATAAGGAAATGCGCTAGAGGGGAATAAGGATTGACATTAACTATTTAATAAGTAAGACAAATGCTTTAAGTCGTTCCGATTTAAGTGAAAGGAATTGGTTCAAGGAGATGCGGAGTTATGCAAACACAATTAAATGCTCTAGGATTTGCTGGTGTGCGAGAGTAACAATAACTTTCAAATGGATTCTAGAGATTCAAATTGATCAAAATGGGCAATTAAAACGAAGGTTTCCCCAATGCTTTCCAAATATGAGTAACTAAACAAGACTAACTGAACAAGATTCACTTTGCAGAATTCAATTAAACAGATAAACGAGTAACTTTACAAGACTAACTAAACAAGAGTACTAAACAAGAGTCACTGAACAAGAGCAACTGAATAAGAGTAACTAATCAAGTGTCACTTAACAAATGTCACTTAACAAGAGTCACTAAACAAGATTAATTGACAAGATTAAAACTACACACGGGTCACGGCACCCGGTTGAAACTCAACTCCACGTCGAGCCCCTAAGTGATACCAGAATTAAGCTTCCGGTCAAGCTCCGTGTCTGCAAAGACACTTCCAATTTAAACTCCATAGCTGTTTCGGGTTAGTGACTCACGGATAACATTGAATAGAGCGTAAGCTGACAAACGCCAGCTCACAGATGGAACAGTATACACCACGATTCATGGTCGTGGTTTTCTCACTGGTGGGAGCGAGGACTATTCCTTCCTCTTCCGCAGGAAGCGGCTTACAATCATTGATCAGTGATCAAACTGCAGTAAACTGCAGCCAGCTTATGTCCCCAACACCCCTAAGGGCTTGACAAAAGGGCAGAGAGTTGAGAACGTCTCTGTGATCCCAATCGCCTGTGGTACCAGAAATAACCTCTGGTCAGGCTCGTGTACCCAAAGGGAACACTTTCAGTTTTAGCACAGTGATGCATGGGGACTGGTGGTCCCAGGTACACAGAGTCTATTAAGTTTGTGCAAAAGTATGTAACAGGCAGAAGGAAGCATTTTCGACCATATAAAGTATATATATTCTTAATCAGCATCAACAGCCGAGTCTATTTAGCCATGTCCGTCTGTCCGTCCGTCCGTCTGTCTGTCTATCTGTTTGTCCGTCTGTCCGTATGAACAAACAGATCTCGGAGATGGTAAGAGATAGAGGTTTGGCATGTATGGACAAAAACTTCCTATACTTGCAGGCAGATCAAGTTTATTTTAAATTTTTGACACGCCCCTCCAGCCCCCGCTATTTGGAAAAACTTCATATCTCCGGCAGTTTTATAGATAGAAGGTTCAAACCTTCTGGACATATTTAGTAATCGAGATTCTTTATCGATCTGCCAAAAGAATGGTAAAGATCGGATGAACGATAGTCGAGTTATAAGGAAAACAAACAATTATGGGCAGCACCGGTCGCAACGGTGATGGGCAGCACTTCACAGGTACAGAGTATGTTATAGTCGGTCTTGACCGATTATCTTTCTTGTTTTAACTAAGATTTCTATTCGGACCTTACTTTTCTATGGGAGCTTTACTATATTTATGTCCGATTTCGACCAAATTTGGTGGAATCGTGGAAAAGCATAGTAAACTAAGAAATACGATGTTTGGAGGCGATCCCATTTAAAACAAAAAAACAGCTACAAGAAGTGACCATCCGTTTTTCGCGGTTCCGACATATGTGCAGTGTGCAGCTAAGAGATGACTC
This sequence comes from Lordiphosa collinella, assembly GCA_018904265.1. Taxonomy (NCBI): domain Eukaryota; kingdom Metazoa; phylum Arthropoda; class Insecta; order Diptera; family Drosophilidae; genus Lordiphosa; species Lordiphosa collinella. Next base: position 58,783 of record JAEIFV010000222.1, read on the forward strand.
TGCGCGAAATTTTAGCTTTTTTTTTTAAATAGTTTTAATTGAAACATGCTTCGCATTCATTTGAACGCTTTCATTCTGAAAGAACTCAATCGTCCAAATATCCACAAATCCGCTGGGTGGATTTTGTTCAGCCTACGCCGACGAATGAGCCTTGTTAGAGTTGTGGCAAGTCGATTATTGGGAGAAACTAACCGCTCCCTGTTTCGATTTGAATATTTCTTAATAATTTCGCATAAAGTGGAAATGCCTTAGTCCCGGAATATGGTGGTATTACATACATAACGGTGGCCGGGTGGCTTAGCGGCTAGTGTGCGCGACTGCTGTGCATGAGGTCGTGGGTTCGATCCCGCCTCGGAACATCTAATGAAAAGTTTTTTTCTTTGAATAAACTTTACTCCCGGCCACACCTCTTTGCTGTTGGCGCCAGCATTGCAGTAATTAGCCATGAAAAGCTTCTCAAACTGCCGTTCGGATTCGGCGTTAAACTGTAGGTGCCTTACTTTTGTGCGAAAATTAAAAGCGCACAAGCCAAGAGATTGAGAGAGGCTCGGCTTTTGGTCCTTTGGGGCTGTGTCATCTCGACAAGCTAATTTTACTTTACATACATAACGGTGCGCGTTTAAAATTCGTCGAAAAGCCTTACTTACACAAACCTCAATTCTCTTAATGGTGCTGGTGCAGGCCGTTCCCCAACATGTAATACCCCAGTTAAGAGTAGGGAGGACTATAGTCTTAAAAAGACTGACTTTAGCTTTAAGGAAAAGGCCACTCTCCGGCCGAAGTAGCCAGTCCATCTTCCGGAGTTTTAAACGGGCAGAGCTACACACCCGGTTAACGTGGGGTCTCCAAGTGAGCCTCCTGTCCAGTGTAACACCTAGATCCGTTATGGTGTTCTTATGGGCAATTCGAGCTCCGAAGTATTGCCCCTACGAAGTGTAAAAGTAGCATGCTGCGTCTTCTCCACATTAACACCTATATTTCATCGTGAGGCCCAACATTCAAATTCGTCGAAAAATTCCTGAGCTTTTCTAGAGGCACATCTGCGACTGTTGCTTAAAGCCAAAAAGACAGTGTCATCGGCATAGTTGGCAGTAAGTGAACCTTGGGTATCCAAGATATGGAAGATCAGCAGAATACACTGTGTACAAAACAGGGCCAAGAACACTTCCTTGCGGGACACCAGCTCGAATAGGACGTAACAAGGATCGCGCTTCACGCACTTCAACAGAGAAAGCTCTGTCCGTCAAAAAAGAGTCAACAAGTCTCCATAGACACTCCGGGAGTATCGGCTTCAATTTATACATCAAACCCTCATGGCAGACTCTATCGAAGGCTTGGCTTACATCTAAAAATACTGCCGAACAGTATTTCTTTTTAAAATTTCAACTAGGCTGCGTAGAAACAAACAGACGGACGGACAAAGCTCAATCGAGTCAGCTCGTCATGCTGATCAAGAATATGTATACTTTATTTGGTCGGAGACGATTCCTTCTATGCTTTCCAATCTTCTGGGCAAAATTATAATACCCTTTTCAAGTGTATAATAAGTATATGCCAATGATAAGGACGTTTCCATTGAAAACAAAAGAGTTTTTCTAACTAAGACTGCACAGAAAAAAAAGATCAAAAAACTATCCTTTTGGAATGTAATAGTCTTTAATATCCTTTCAATCTTCCAACGGATCTGAAAATCGTCCAAAGGATATGAAAAATGGTCATCCTTTAAAAGATTGCCAGCTCCGTTGGATGATTAAAAGGATATTAAAGACATATCCATTCCAAATGGATACGAAAATCATCAAATGGATTTTTTCATATCCTTTTTTTTCTCTGTTTACTTTTCAGACTATTATTTTCTATGTCAGCTTAAGCTTGGATACATGGAAAAATATAATAAACTAAGAAATACGAAGTTTGGACGCGTTTTCATTGAAAACAAACAAGTTTTTCTTAAAAAAACTAGTTTTTCTACAGAACGTTCCTATGACTGATATATGCTAGAGTCATCCGAACCGGCCGGTTCCGACAAATGTGCAGCGTATTTGTACTAAAAGACTTCGTGCAAAGTTTGGTGAAGACACCTTTCAAACTGACGGAGGAAATAGCATAGAAACAGACGGATAGACGGACGGACAGACGGACTGGGCTAAATGAACTCAGCTCGTCTTGCTGATCGAGAATATATGTGGTCGGAGATGCTTCCTTCAATGCGTTACAAACATCCGGACAATTTTATAATATCCTCTGCAAGGGTATAAAAACGACCCAATAGTGTGAAAATTGGACGTATTTGGGTAGGAAGCGAATTGTAGAACACATGGGAATATTCAAAATATAATTTACTGTGAAGTAAAATTCCATTTCGTAGTCTACATATGGGAAATACTACCAATGTAATGTTAAGTTCTTGTTTTGTAAATCATTTAATAAGCTTTGGAGTCGAAACAGAGGCTATTATGGGTGGAGATTCCATAAGTTTTTTGGAACGTTTTCCTGCCGATTTTAAGCGTCAGTCGCCCAAATCAGATGAGATAACAAAAGAAGTCACTAAACCGTAGGTCAAAATTTTCCATTTCTATCAGTTTTGTTAAACCAAAACGAACTTTTAGGTTCGGAACAGGTTCAGGTTCAGCTTTTAATTTTATAGAGGTTCGGTTCATACCAAAATAAATGTCGAAAACCAGTTCTAAAGCCAAAGACAACAAAACAAAACGTTAAATTTCAGCTGTATTCAAAATGGAAATCTCTCGCGGCAAATGTGCTCACATCACGTGCTCATCTCTAATTTCTGTGTACTAAACATTTCTCTCTTGTACTCACGCACACACACACACACATGAGTTTACTCTGAGTATCTGAGTAAATGAATTTTGTTTCGATTCTCCGTTCATAGTTTTTGACTTTTTAGTTTTTGCCTGCCTTTTGAAATGACCGGACGCTCACACGGAGAAGCTTTGCTACTTGCCGTGGCCATATTGGCGGCGATAAGCAGCCTTACGCTGGCATCCAGCATACTGGTCCAAAAGAATCCCCCCGAGCACGATTCGTTGCATGGCAAACACTTTGAGGGCGACGGGGAGCACAACACCCAGTTCGATCATGAAGCCTTCCTTGGAGCCGATGAGGCCAAGAAATTTGATGAACTGACACCGGAGGAGAGCAAGCGGCGCTTGGGTTTAATAGTGGATCGCATCGATGAGGACAAAGATGGCCTGGTGACGCTGGCGGAGCTGAAAAACTGGATTAAATACACACAGCAAAGATATATTGAGGAGGATGTGGCTCGCCTGTGGCGACAGCACAATCCGGAGAAAAATGACAGCATTCCGTGGGAGGTGTATCGCGATAGTGTCTATGGTTTCTTGAAAAACTTAAACCAGGAGGAGCTGGAGGCGGAAGAGCACGGTAAGTCAAGGGTGAAATCGAAAATCTGGGAGTTTCTAACTGTGTTTTTCGCCTCAAGGTATGAGCTACAAGAGCATGTTGGCCCGAGATCGCCGCCGCTGGGCCGTGGCCGATCAGGATTTGGATGATAAACTGACCCTGGCGGAGTTCACCGCCTTTATACATCCCGAAGATCATCCTACCATGAAGGATGTGGTGCTACAGGAGAGCATCAGCGACCTGGACAAGGATAAAGATGGCAAAATCTCGGTGGATGAGTACATTGGTGACATGTATCGTCCCAACGAGCCGGGTGAAGCGGAACCCGAGTGGGTCTTAAGTGAGCGCGAGGCTTTTAGTAAATATCGCGATCTGGATCAGGATGGTTATCTCAACGAGGAGGAGGTGCGACAGTGGATAGTGCCTCAGGATTTTGATCATGCCGAAAGCGAGGCCAAACATTTGATCTTTGAGGCGGATGTGGATAATGATGAGCAGCTGACCAAGGAGGAGGTTTTGGATAAATATGATGTGTTTGTGGGCTCCCAGGCCACCGATTTCGGTGAGGCTCTGTCCCGGCACGATGAGTTTTAAATGAGATTAATGCTAGTTTTACTTCTTCCCACCCCCCCAAAAACTCGAATGCCAAATAATTTTGTAAAACTCTCTCTCTTAGCTTCTAAGTACCAAACAAAGTGCATTATATTGACTAAAACCAAAACTGACTAAACTTAAAGATATATACTTCTATTTTGTATATCTCCAACTTTGCTTTAATTGTTTTGCTCTTCTCTTTTGCCTACATCCACGTCAGCTTTTGGTCCAGCATCTGGACGTACACGTCATCTGGACACACGTCGCACACACACACACACACACACACACACACACGCACAGATTTGCCTCTGTAACATAAACATAAAATGATTTTTGTTGTTGCCCGATTCATTTCCAGCTGCGAGAACATTCTACTTATTCTGCTTTGAGTTTTTGTTTTAAAGCTGATTCTGAGTTTTTGTTTTTGTTGTTCTTTATTTGTGGGGCTTCGACTTTCGCTGAGATAAGCAAATCAGTTTTTTGGCTTTGACGAGGGGGGAGAAGATATTTGGAATCGTGTAACAACAGATGCGCAGACCAACGATGTTTTTTAATGTTGTGGTTCAGGGAAAACATTGAATAGGTCTGCAATCCTGAGGGGCTGAGGTCCTGAGGTTCGAGCCCGTCGTGAAGTTTCTAAGCTTGTCGGACCTAATGTTTCGGTTAGAGCCTAGGTTCATAACATCTTATGTCGATAAAAACAAGTTCCACTAATTTCGGCGAATCGGAAATTTGCCAACACTGGCTTAAACAGCTCACGCACGTTTCGTGTTTTTGTTTCACTGTCAAACATCTTCAGTTTGGTCTATAATTTAACCATGAATCGTCTTACAAACGAACAACGCTTGCAAATTATTGAATTTTATTATCAAAATGCGTGCTCTGTTGAAAGTTCATCGCGCGCTTTTCCCATTTTTATGGTCAATTTAATCGACCCACTGAAGCGGCTATTTGGGCTATTGTGACTAAATTTCGCACCAAATTTACATTGTTGGACATTAAACCAGCAACACGCTTACGTAGTGCGAACTGAAGAAAATATCGCAGCTGTATCGGCCAGTGTTAATGATGACCATCAATTATCGATTCGTCGCCGTTCGCAGCAATTGGGCCTCTGTTACTCAACAACGTGGAACATTTTTGCGGAAGGATTTAGGTGTGAAGCCTTTCAAAATACAGCTGGTGCAAGAATTGAAGCCGAACGACCTACCGCAACGTAGAATTTTTGGTGAATGGGCTCTTGGAAAGTTGGCAGAATTCCCTTTTACCAAAAATTTGATACGACGAAGCTCATTCTTGGCTCAATGGGTACGTAAATAAGCAGAATTGTCGATTTTGGAGTGAGTATCAGCCAGAAGCATTGCAAGAGCTACCAATGCATCCAGAAAAAGTCACAGTTTGGTGCGGTTTATGGGCTGGTGGCATCATTGGACCGTACTTCTTCAAAAGATGATGCGAATCGTAACGTAACTGTGAATGGTGAGCGCTACCGTGAGATGATATCCGACTTTTTATTGCCCAAAATGCAGGAGCTTGTCTTGGACATGTGGTTGCAACAAGACGGTGCCACATGCCACACACTCGCTATGACTTATTAAGAGGCGAGTTCGTTGAATATTTATTTCACGTCGGACTTATTGAGAGGAGAGTTCATGTTGGAACACCCTTTACCTCGCCTCTTTATCTCACGTTCTACCTACAATGGACCAGCCTGCCTAAATCGTGGGATTTAGCGCCTAGAATTTTTTAGAATGTGGGGCTATGTTAAAACTCATGTCTATACGAATAAACAGATAAGCCCGCTTCAATTGACGCATTGGAAGACAACATTGAAGCATTCATTCGTGAGATACCGGCCGAAATGTTAGCAAAGAGTATTTAAAAAAATTGGACTAAGCGGGATGGACCATTTGAGGCGCAGTCACGGTCAAAATTTGCATCAAATAATCTTCAAACATTAAATTATCCCTATGGACCGTTCTATCGTTCAAATAAAGTCTCGCATTTCGGATCTTGTGCGAATTTTTCAAATTTAAAAGACAAAAATTGAAATCCGCCCACAACTCTTTCCACCCTCACCACCAGGCCGACCACCCGTGACCCCTTGATTTTATTTTTTTCCCCCCCCCCCCCCCCCCCCCACCCCCCCCCGCCGGGCCGCCGTTTATTCGGAAAAACAAACCAGCGCCCGGCGGTTTTCAACTTTCCCTCATCTGAAAATCACCTTTAACATTTGGAATACTATCCTTACATAGATTTCCACCCCCGAATCTCCCGTGTCCCCCGCCGCCCCGCGCCCACCCCCCCCCCCCCCCCCCTTCTGCTTACTAACGATTCAGTTCGTGAAAACCCCCCGCCTTTTTTTTTTTTAAAACTTTCCTATAGCTCTAAAAAATCACCCTTTACATACTTTATAGGGTCGGAGATGCTTCCTTCTGCCTGTTACATACTTTTGCACAAACTTAATATACTCTGTGTACCTCTGGTACAGAGTATAACAAGTAAGGGAGCTGTAGTCGAGTACCCCGACAACAAAATACCCTAGTCCCTTGACTTCTTGTGTTTTCATACACATACACACACACTCATACATACACACACCCACTCTGACATACGCACACACGGACGCGCGCACGCAGTAACTGACAATGTAAGACCCCCTCTCTCCCACAAGCAAAATTGAATCGTATATAACTTCGGTGTTTTTTGTTCGATCTTATTGATCTTTTCAGAATAGATAGATATTTATCTATTCCCCCGCAATAAATAATAGAATACACGTCACATTTCCGTCAATTTTATAGATATAAGGTTCGAACTTCTTCTGGACATATTAAGTAATCAGGATTATTTATAGAGTTATAAGGAAAACAAACAAGTATGGGTAGCACCGGTGGCAACGGTGATGGGCAGTACTTCACAGGTACAGAGTATGTTATAGTCGGGATGGACCGACTTTCATTCTTCCTTAAACATTTTTCCAAAGAGATAAGTTCGAGTTCGGAAAGTCGTAAGTTTATCAGGTTTGGATCATGATCGGGTTCGAGGGACCCAAGAATCAAACCATAGTTTTCTACCTTGGACATACGAAATCGGTTGTATCAGTTATGCTCCCATTTTCGCATACGCAAAATGTTTGCGTTTTCAAACCCGTGTTTCGACCAAATTTTGCTCTGAAAATCGCAAAACATAACGCTTTGAAGAAAGCATCTCCGACCACATAAAGAAAATATATTCTTGATCAGCATGACGAGCTAAGTTCATTTAGCCCTGTCCGTCTGTTTCTATGCTATCTCCTCCGTCAGTTTTAAAGCTATCCTCAACAAACTTTGCACGAAGTCTTTTGGTACAAATACGCTGCACATTTGTCGGAACCGGCCGGATCGGATGACTATAGCATATAGCTGTCATAGAAACAATCGGTCGAAAAACTGGTCTTAATGAGAAAAACTTTTTTGTTTTTAATGTAAACGCCTTACTATCCTTTCCTATGATTTCACTAAGTTTGGTCGAAATCGGATGACTATAGCATATAGCTGCTATAGGAACGATCGGTCGAAAAACTAGTTCGAGTGAGAAAATTTTTTGTTTTTAATGAAAACGTCCTTATCATTGGCTACTTTTTTTATTTATTTTTACACAATTTTAAAAGTTTGGTCAAATCGTGACTATATATAGCTGCTACGATCGGTCGAAAAACTAGTTTTAGTGTTTTTTTTTTAATAAAACGTCCTTATCATTGGCATACACTTATTTTATATACTTTTACACAATTCTACAAAGTTTGGTCGAAATCGGTGACTATAACTAAGTTCCCATGGAACGATCGGTCGAAAAACTAGTTCTAGTGAAAAACTTTTTTGTTTTTAATGAAAACGTCCTTTTTATTGGCATATTTTATTTTTATACTTTAACACATTTCTACAAAGTTTTATCAAAATCGGATGACTATAGCATATAGCTGCAGTATGAATGATCGGCCGTAAAAGAAGTTCTAGTGAGAAAAACTTTTTTGTTTTTAATGAGATCGCCATTAAATTTCGTAATTGACAGTGTAATCTGCTTTTCCATGATTTCACCAAGTTTGGTCGATATTAGACATCTATATAGTATAGATCCCATAGAAAAGTAAGGTCCAAAAATTAGTCTTAGAAAAACTTTTTGGTTTTCAATGGAAGCTGCAAGTATACAACTCCGCCGAGCCGAAGTTAATTTTCCCTATTTTTTTTATTAATTTTATTTTCGAAAAGCTCCTCTCACAGCTGGCTTTGCTAATAGCAATCGTGAGAAAAATCCTTAGGATCACAATTAAATTAGATAACGAATCTTTTAATTTCGAGTTTATTATGAACTTAAGTGAGGCAAGCGGGTGCTCATATATCATTTGATCGCTACTCCCTTCGGTAGCTACAAAGGCTCGAGGAAAGGTAACCAAATTTGCTCGCCAAATCTTGCAATTGCCCAAGCCCTTCCCTTATTTCTGCAATGATTTTGTCCATCGATTCGAAAAGTTTTCGCTTTATTCCGTCTTCGTACGACAAATTTACTTCTTTGCTGGGGTCTTGCCAAGGTCTTCAGACATATCTTTCACATAGCGAAGAGCGCCGTCTGTCCATTCCTCTCGATTTTCTATTAACGTCTTCTGCAGAGCTCTTATTTTTTGAGCATTCAAAGTTATATTAAGGCCCTTTGCTTGCTGAGACTTTTGGGCATTTGCCCAAGTTCTAGCGTCTGTTCTGGTGCTTAAACTTTCATCAATCTCATTCAATTTTTCCAGATATTGTACCCTTTTTTAACTTTTTCCTGTAGTTGATACCAAAATACTCCAGCGATGCGTGGACATGGCAAAAAATTAATAGAAACGTTCCAAGGTATCGAAAAAAGTTACTACACCTGCCTTAATAGACGCGGCGTGCAAACCGGCCAGGTTTAAAGTTAAAGAATGGTTTGAGCATAGCACGAAATCGGCCTAAGGATTTATTTCTTTAATCCTTTGCTGAACTCCTGAATGTTTTCCAGCCATAGCAGCAGCATTGGCGTACGGCTGGCCTCTACAGTGTAATATGTCCAAGCCATCAGCTTCAAATTTGTCCAAAATCATTTTTGAAATCCCTTCAGCGGATTTATCATTCCTTCCACCACTTGGACTTGTTGGTTTTCGATTTAAGTTGCCGCACGGGGAACAAAAAAAGAGACTGCCGTCTTAAGTCTTTTTCGTTGAAAGACTAGCAGGAAACACCCAGAAGGTTACTTTCTTGCTAAATTTTTCGAAAAAGAAGGGATGTGACCTTCAAGTTAGCTAGCAAGATTTTGATTTTACACCGCTTCTCTTAACTTCTCGACATGGTTTGTCTGGTTAAACATTATTTTCAATAAAATAGTTAAATTTTTGTATGCTTTATTGAGTTCCATTGAAATAGACACATTTATATAATTATTTTGGTTGTTTTTTTTTGTTTTTTGTTTAAATGTTTTGTTCTTTTAAAATACAAAGTATTCAAAGTGTTTGTTTTCAGTACATAGTATACGAAGGACATTCATCTTACACATACAGAAACATGTATAGATTGTAGTTTAAATGGATATTGGTAAGTTCCTGGAGTTAGCAAACGTTTAAAAAGTTGTATCCTTGATTCTTGCTTTCCATTTCGAACACATCTAAATTGTAGTTTTAATTGTAATTGCAGTTACTCTCGTTCCCAGTCCTGTGAGGCAGGATGTTTATGCTGTGTTTGTTGCGGCTCCTGTTTCTGTGTTTTGTGTGTTTGTTTTTTTGGTTTTACCTTTACAACATTAAATTTAATTACAAAATGCTATTAAATAATACAAAATACGTTTTACAGCTTTCACTTTTAGTTGAAATTAATGCACATGAAGAGAATTGAGAACGAAACGAACATAAGGCCGATCTTCAAATTCAAATTAGTGGGCAAAAAGGCAAAGTCTTAAAGTAATATTACATAGAACTGACAGATAATGATCCATGGGTGCTGCTGCTTCCTTTCTTAGAGCAGTGTGCATTTACGCTTCGATTTGGGCTGCAGCACGGGGCAGAGCACCGATCTGATAGCCTCATCGAACACCGTCTTCAGTCCCTTTTGCGTTAGAGCCGAACATTCCAAATACTTCACTGCTCCAATCTCCTTGGCCATGGCCAGTCCCTGAGGATAGGTAATGGGCGCCAGCTTCTTGTCTCTCAGCTTCTCTATGGTGTTCTTATCATCGCGCAAATCCAATTTGGTACCCACCAATATAATCGGTGTACTTGGGCAATGATGACGCACCTCCGGATACCATTTGGCCCGCACATTCTCAAACGAGGCTGGATTAACCAGCGAGAAGCAAATCAGGAAGACATCTGTCTGTGGATACGACAAGGGCCGCAAGCGATCGTAGTCCTCCTGCCCGGCTGTATCCCAGAGACCCAAATTGATGGGCTTGGCATCCACCATGACATTGGCCGAGTAGTTATCGAAGACGGTGGGTATGTACTCGCCTGGGAAGGCGTTTGTAGTGTAGCTGATCAGCAGGCAGGTCTTACCCACGGCTCCGTCGCCCACCACGACGCACTTAATCGCCTGCATAGTTGTGCTTTCTGTGGGTGTGTGTGTGTGTGAGTGTCTGTATGTGTGTTTGCTATATGATATAGTCTTCTGATCCGAAAAATATTAACAATTGGAACCAAATGAAATGTATATTATAAAGTTGACCGTGTTGTAGCTAGAGATGGGCAAAAGTTTTCTACTTGTTACTTATCACTGGTAACGGTTTAGTCACTGTCGTGACACACACAAAAAAATCACGAGCCCTTAAAAATGAAACTGAAAACTTTTTCATAACTTTAACCAAAGTTTTATTCGACAACAGAACGAATAAAGCGAAAGAAGAATTGCAGTTTTTTAAGTTTCTAAGAAAATTTTAAGAACCGATAAATTGGTACCCTAGCCGCGACTCTTCTTGAAGAGAAAATTTCAAGAACCGAGAAATTGGTACCCTAGCCGCGACTCTTCTTGATCAGTTTCGACTCATTTTCGAGTTATTTTGCGAGTCATTATTGCAGTCAATTTTCAATATATCACATTTTTTAGCATTTTCAAGTCATTTTCGAGCCTTCTTTTAATCGGTAGGTATTAATCTCCTTTAAACCATCAAAAGGGCTCGAAAAAGGCTCATTAAGGTGATTTTAGTTAAAGCGATCTTCCATAAGATGGGGGCGTACATACTTTATGGGGTCGGAGATGCTTTCTTCTGCATGCTAAATACATTTGCATGACTTTAGTATTCTCTTTTTGTTCTAGGAGTAAAGGGTATAAATAGGCCATTGAAGCCGACTGAGCCTGCACTGTTTAGCGGCGTAAGGCGCGAGCTACTTTGGAGGAGAGAATAAGATCCAGGCTCAGAGAAATGAAATTAAACCCACAACTTGATCCTTCCCAAACTGGCTCTTCTTCGTCCTCGATTCTTATGAATCCTGTTCATTGTTCATTGGGATCAAAAGCCCATTGCATCCTACCTGCTGACCCACAAATACGTCATTGAATCGGGCTGCGATGTCGCATACACCTTGCAAAATGATTAAATGCTCATGCTTCGGTTATAAAAGTCGAATGCATTGCCAACAAGCGCAAGCCCTGCCAGAATGTACATAAACAACTTGAATATCCGACGGCCAGAACTATTTTGGTACTGCAAACGATGCACGGGACATCCTAAAATGATCCTTGATTTCGTCCATTCTATAATGTTGTACTGTCAATTCGACAATCCCTAATTTACTAAATTTTCAGTTTTTTTGATATCAAAAAAGACTCGTAGTACTAGTTCAAGCACAGTTTTAGAATCAACTTTTAGAATTTCTTTACTAAGTGCCGTTTTCCCATGTTCCTGTTATTACTAATGCTGGGTTTATACTGCGTCATAAAGTGTCATATTTCAGTGTCACAATGTCACAGCTCCATACGAATTTTACATTGCGACACTAAAATGTGACCTCTGTGACGCAGTATAAACCCAGCACAATCTTATTTTTTTTTTACTTAAGTTCTGCACCAAAGTCACAGTCACTATTATTTTCTAAAATTCACCGTGATTTGAAATTCGCGCATCTCTAATAATCACTAACCACTATCGATATATTTTGTAATCAATTCAATTCGATAACGATAGCGATTAAGTTGGGTGTCTGTGAACTCCAGTTTACCAAAATAAAAAAAAACAACCAAAACAAATTACTTAATTACCCATAATTTGCGATATGGCCATGGCCAGCAGGAGCAGCAGCGGCAGCAGCAACCGGCCGCCCTCATTACGCATTGGTCAGCAGGAGCTGAAATGTAAATTGGGCTGTGGCTTTTATGGCACGCCCCAGTGCGATGGACTCTGCTCGAAATGCTACAAGCAGCGGCAAAGGCGTAAGTGAAGCTTTACAAGAGGTCTTATCTTTTGAAGACTTAGTCATGCTGGGGCTTTTTACAGAGAAGGCAGGCGGCGGCGTCGGAGCAGCAGCAGCAGCCACCACCCAGCCACAGTTGGTCAAGGAGCCCGAGACGCTGCCAGTGCAGCAAAAGAAAAAGTTTACGGTGCCCGCAGTTTTGCAGAAAACCATACAGGCTGGAGCACAGAAAAGTGGGTTGAATGGTGAATTTTAGAAAATTTTAAACCTTTGCTTCAGTTGCCCAACAGCGTGGTTATGTGCCCGATCCCACGGAAAGTCAGTTCATGTTGCAGTTGAGGCAATTGCGTATACCGGATGATGGCAAACGCAAGCTCAAGAGTGAGATTCAACGACTGGACAATGATATACGCAAATACTTGAACAGTCATGCCAACAAGAACATAGACGAGTTGTCCGATCTGGTGCAGAATGCCTATACCAAGGTGGCTGATTTGGTGCACACGGATGGACGCTTTGAGTTGGCCACCAATGAGGATCGTGAGAGTGCCATTGACTTCTTTGAGAAGGTGGTGATGACACAGAATCATAAGTAAGTGAAAGTGATTCCCTTGTTCTGTTTTGAATTTGTTTGAGATTTTCTATTCAATTCGTAAAACTAAGTTGTTAATCCAAGGCAGATTCATTAAAATCTTGCTGCCATAGATTATTAGCCACATAACGCACATCAACAAAAACTTCAACCTTACCAAACGAGAAATGGCGAAATAACACCGTTCCTAGAGTAAAGAATTTGAGCGGAAAATAGCCAGCCACCCATAATGAAATACTCCCAGAGGCCCGCCACGCTTGATTTTGGGTACAGCCTGTGACCGCGCCCTTGGAGGATGAGTCCCAGGTTCGCACTCCAAGGCTTCCTCTCAGCGCCGCCTCTCCGCGACCGCCACGCGAGCACGTAGGCAGACCGACCACGCCAGTACCAAGGGCACCACCGGAGACAGCCAGCCACGAGATAGTTGAAAGCACTGACACCCATGCACCAGCGTGACACCAGGCCTCAACCCGGAGCCGGGACCGCAAAGCGGCCCACACCGGGGCAGCATAAAGCAAACTCAAACTCAAAGGCGCGGCGGGCCCGGATGCAGGCGTAGGCCAGCTTGAGACCTCCCAACGACTCCGCTCGCGAAGCAGAGCCGATCTAAAACCCAGGACAGCGGTTGAAACCACTTCGTCCGCCCACGTAGATGCACACCTCGCACCACCCCCGAGCCGCCAGCCCAACCCACACGAAACCAACGAAACCAGCACCGCGCAAGACTCGCATCTGAGCTCGCCACACACCGGCCACATCATTCGGACCGTCTTGAAGACGTAGAACGTCGATTCCAGATAGCTCTCCCAATTACCGTATCCTTATACCTAATAATTTCATTTCATAACATATCAACAGTTAACTTCAAATTTAATGCAATGTAAATTCAAATCATAAACTAAGAAGCTTCAACTTAAATCTGACTTCAAAATAACAAAACACATTTCTTTTCCCCAAAAAACAAACAAACTCAACACAAATCTTGTTTGTTGGTTTTCAAAGGTAAATCGCAAAAAACAACAACAACTCAATACTCCTAGAACATTCTTCATCGAATTTTTTCAATTCATTCTTACGTTAGCCCCTTCGACGCTTATAGACCACATTAAAGATCACATAAACACCAACATTCTAAGACCCCCGTCTAGACTAATACACACATGCTCTTTTAATTTGTTTAGAGCCGACAGCTCCACTTTATCTGTTACTACCTGCTGAACATGCGACACCCGCACCTTTCGTCTAGACGGCCGGCACACACGCCCCCTTGCCGCAGGACGACCGCCGGAAATAAAAGCTTGTCCCAAATCATCCAATCCAATGTGGCGCTATGTAAAGAAACTTTAGCTGGCAGCAAAAATGAGTGTTGCATGAGTGTGCTTAACGATCCGTCTGCACAACACTTCTCCAATCAATTGTTGTCTATCGGTAATGGCCTGGTTTCTATCGTATTGATTTCATTTCCTCCGAATTTTTGCAATTTTGTCTCATCGAATCAACAAAATATTCCCGAACATAACCACAAAAATAAAGAATGATTGAATGAGTGATAAATTTTAGCGGCTAAGAATAATGATGTGGATGACTTAAACTTTGTAAATCAGAATCATCGCCTTGCAGTTTGCTTTTAAGTTTAGCTAAAAGTTATCACAACATTCATTGACGGTTTGGCGATACAAAGTTTGCCGGGCCATCTAGTAATAATAATAAACTAAACTTTTCTCATCTCTTCCCTCAGATTCCTTTTCAGTCCCTACTTCACGGCGGATGAGGAGCGAGATGTTCAAGTGCAGAAGCGTATACGGCAACTCAGTTGGATAACGGCCAAACATTTGGATTGCAGCATTGATGAGGTGAACGCCGAGGCCAGGGACTTGGTCTACAATGCCATTTCCGAACTGGTGGGCATTGATTCCTACTACTCGCCACAGGAGAAACTACAGTGTACCGTGCGCTGTTGTCGTCACATTTTTGAGCTACTCAAGCGTTCGACTGGTGGTCCAGCCAGTGCCGATGATTTTCTGCCCGCTTTAATCTTTGTCGTTCTCAAGGCCAATCCGGTGCGTCTGCATAGCAACATTAATTTTGTCACCCGATTTACAAACTCATCGCGTGTCATGAGCGGAGAGGGTGGCTATTACTTCACCAATCTTTGTTCGGCCATTGCTTTTATAGAAAATTTGAATGGTGAAAGTCTAAGCATTGGCACGGAGGAATTTGAGGCCTTGATGTCGGGCCAACAGCCATTCAGTTCACCCTGGGAGAGTGCTCTATTGGCCTGTGAAAGTCTTCATTTGATATCGGAGAATATGAAACGCATGGAGGCTTTGCAGAAGCGAAATGCAGTCATAAGCAAGGGAATCAATTCGTTTGAAAAGGAATTGATTGAATTTCAACGTGAAGTCACAGACAAAGTTGATGCCTGTTTGGCCAAGGCGCCTTTGAATTTGTTGCCCATTAAAACTCCTGCTTTCCTCATACCACTAGCACGTGCCCAGTTGAATCCAGAAAGCGCTAACGCTCCGCCTCCTACTGCTCGAGCCCAGCTCCCTCAAGCAGCAGAGGCGGGTTTGGCCCTGAAAGATACCAGCTTAGTGGGACGACTCTCCCCCCTGCCACCTCATCATCATCAAACCGATCAACTCTTTGCCTCACCCATTTTCAATTATACACCCTTCGATGCCATCTCTTTGCTGGAAGAATCCTCCTCAGAGCATGCCGATGTTTTACGCGGTGGCCTTACCAATATCAATTACGATTTCGATCTATCCGATCAGAGTGGCGAGAATAGCACGGTAGATGAGTTTGATCCGCTAAGGAATAGCCATCATAGTGCCCATGCTCCAGCTCCTGAGTCAGTAGACAGTCTGCTGGATACCACCACGGATAGTTTGATAGACAGCGAACTGCCGGTGGCTAATGTGGTGCTCTTGCCCTCACCCTTGAAGCCAGAGGTGGCAAATTATCGTGGATTTTCTAACTTTGATATACCCAGCATCTCCTGCAATACCGGTGACTGTAGTTCACCACCAGTGGTCCAGCACGAGGATGGCAAATAGTTATCTATCAATTATTTACTTATATATGTGGAAAATAATGGATATCTTTTTTACAAACTGAAGCCCAAATAAATGCAATTAAATTATTTAAGTTTTCTTTTGATTTATTGTTGCTACCGGCAAAACTTTCTCCGAACCATGCACTGGGGAGTGACCATCACTGAACAGGGAAAACGCTGAAATTTAAGTAACAGAGGGCCTGGACTATTACACCACATCCACTACAGGGGCATCAGGGAATTCCAAGGCAATCGGGTCTCAGTCCCATGACCGACGCAGTGCCAAACACACTGCCCAAGAATTGCCAATACCACGGGAATCCAAGTACGTACACCTTTTCTTTATCCTCCCTATTCTATGTTTTTCCACTAACTGAGCAAGCTAAGCCGGCCGGCTTGCTCAGACTCCTTTCCGGGTTCCTCTTTCAATGTGTTCGGTATGTGGTGAGGAAATCACGCCAAGTCACGGACAACATAACACGAAAACGGATATCTATAGCAGCCCTACAGGAGACGAAACTCTCCAGTAGAAGTTCACTCAACTCCTCATCCAGCTACTCCATCCTCAGACAAGACCGTGAGAGAAATAAAAGAGGTGTACTAGCATTTATTTACAGAAAAAGGATCATTCTTTAATAGGCAGCGCATGGGCCATAAGAACAAAAAACTCGGGGGAAAAGCTGGGGAGAACTCAAAGCGACAAAAGACAATTGGGCTAAGTCTCAATCCAACTTAAACTTTTATTTTCAAGTTGCGCTTAATCTTAAGAATTTCCAACTTCAGTTGCTTTATCTGATTAGCAATCTCTTGGTCTATAATACCCTGAAGTTCAAACTGTGAGAGTACATCCACTTTGATTCCAGTCTGTGTGCTCTCGCGTAATAAGCGTGCTAGATCAGCAAATGTCTGTTTCTCTCCATCCAGTTTCGGTTCTACTCTAGACTTGAGATTGGCAATTTTGCGGAACAGCTCACGCCTCTTGAAGTACACCAGCATAACAAGCAACCATGGTATGTTATACTTAGGATTGAACGTTGCATCATAAAGTAACTTTATGCCTTGCATGGCATTTAATATAAGGTTTCCGCATCGTATAAAATAATCCATTTTAATAAAGTTTTTTAGTCAATTAAATAAATACGAGATTTCAGTTCCAAAATATGTTGACTTTTGAGTTGACTTGATGTTGAGTTAAGAGTCATTTCGGCATCATTTTCAAATGAATTTATTTTGGTTTCGTCACTCCAGAGGATATTACGCCATTTTATATTCTCATCCTCCGGTCCACCCCAGTTCTACCAATCTAATGCAAATTTGTTCCTCATCTTTAAATTTGCCGACCGAAGCAAAGGAACCCTGCGTGCAATTCTACCTGGTAGGTTTGCTATTGCCAATCGTCGCCGAACGGTCCGTGATGACGCAATATTCCCAATTTCATTGGCAATCGTCCTGAAAAACTTGAACGGGTCGCGTTTAACCAACTGAACCATGCGATCGTCGGTCATAGATTATGATTTTCTAGTTGCTCTCCGAGTTTTACCTATTTTTTCCGGTTTTAAGGCATTGCTTACGCAGTTTTGAGAACTTTTCATTAACATGACAATGGATTTATACGTTTTTCCCTCATCTCGGAATGAGCATTCTCTCTCCGCACTGCAGGCCCAAATTTTAATGGTTATTAACTCCCCGTTTAGTTATATTTTCCTAATACCTTACCTTCTGCAACCAAATAATTGTATTTATAAACTACAGGTTAATGTTTTGCTTCATACACCTATTATTTTGACCAGCCGAGTTTGCAGTCTAACCAATAAAACAATCCTCATTTTTTCCCAGAAAGCTAATTAATTCTGGGAATTAACTCAATTCGTACCGAAACAGTGTGACCATATTAAAAAAGTATAGCTTCCATATTACTTATATCGATTTAAATCGATATTTAAGAAAAAAAATTTCACACCTATTATTTTGTCCATGAGTGTATGTTGATTTCGTCTTCGAAGTGGCAGCCGCACTCCCACTTTGCCGGATACATGCTAATCTTACTCAGAGATTGAAATACTCTCAGCTCAAGGTATACTTAACAAGGTAGCCGCACTTGCTAAGCAGACTAATTAGTCGGTTATAGTAGGACTTCGTGTGATCCTTGCCCCTCTTGGGAATTATCACGATCACCACACACTTCCATTAGAAAATGAAGTATTGAAATCGAGTCATCGCGTTAAATAAGATAAGCAGAAACCCAGCTATCCAGCAGGAACGAAAGACTCAGTTAGGTGTACTGATACATCAGTATTCACGCACTAATTTACCAAATAAGGAGAATGATTTTCAAAATTAATTTCCCATTTAAATCATTTCAAAACTTTGTTTATTAGAAAAATTGTTATAGAACTACATTAACGCTAAATGGGGGACATCATCCAAGTTTACTTCCTGCCAAATCCCCTTGTCCAATTCTTGACCATGGACTTCGATTTGCTACTCTTCTCCAATTCATCCGCTTGCATTTGTTCGCACAGTTTACGCTGATTCTCACGAAATTGAGCAATGGGTTCCTTAAACTGATTATAATACTGCAATACCTCGCGTACATCATCCAAATCGCTGGTACCCACCACACTCAGAAAGGACACCAGATCGTACAGGGTGGTGTCATCGTCGTTGCCCGACCAGCGTGGTATGGAAAATGTATTAGCCGGATGCATTTTGGTGGATTTTTTGTCCCAGTCCACCACAACCACCCGTTTAAGATCACGATTCAGGTTATCCAGATTCTTGACATGATGTCCATCCACAAAATGTGTAGAGTCACGCACCAGGCGATACATAATATAGCCACTGGGATCGAGGGCATCGATTAGGGGAAACACGGTGATACCCTGCTCAGCCGTATAGACCACAATCTCAAAGTATTTGGCACATTCTCGTAGAAAGAGATCCACACCGGGTCGCTTCTTAAAACGCCAGCCCGTCTCATAGGTCCAATCGGGGTGTATCAAAACATCTTTGATCTCCAGTACCAAAGTGTAGGGCGGTTGAACATACGGAGCCTGCAAAGGATCGGGTAGTAGCTTTTTACTCGAAGGTTCTTGTATGAAACGCTGGAAATGATTAAGCGATTTCCAGGTCCTGGCCATATATTGCTCCGACAAAGGTAAAGAGCTGAACTCATCTTCTATTTCATTGCCCTCCTCATCCAGGGCGGGTTTACCAAAGTAGTAAATGGCCCAAAAGGAGAACAGAATGCCACCAATGCTGAAGAGGCCAAATCCCATTTTCATGCGCTTCCAGGCACGCTCCAATTCTTTCAATTCCTCCTGCTCCTCCTCTTCGCGTTTACGCTTCTCGGGATTTTCGTCGTCATTCATATCGAGGGAAGTTTGCGGAAAGAGCTTGGAGAGTATTTGGGTGGAGGTCTTCTGATAGGTGGAATATTGTCGATGCGCCAAGTAAACCAAAGAACTTTGAGTTGAGCCAAAGCGTAAGCACATTCGAATACAATTTTCAAGATTTGTGGCACTTATCGAGGGGGTCTTTCCTACAACTGACTCTTTCTCAACTCCCTGGCTATTGCTTTTAGACGGCTGAGGAAGTTTTGATACAGTGGGATGGCTTTGGTTTTCAGCTGGCTTTGGTCCTGTAATGGGAAGCTTGCTTTTTGCTGTGTGTTGAACAGCCGCAGGACTTTTCGCTTCAACTTGGAGTTGACTTACTGCTGGCACCTGTTTTATCTCCAGAGTCTTGCCTTTAGACGGCGATGGAGGCGTCACCTGATTCTGACCCACAGCTGGCTTTGTGCTCTTGCTTTCAACTGGAGACTGCTTCACGCTTTTAGCTGGCCTTTGAACAGCTACCGGGCACCTCCTATCAACTGGTACTACTTCCGATGCCAGTACCTTGCTTTCAGCCGCCGGGTTTTTTCTTTCAACTAAGGGCTGAGCCGTCGGGCACACTTGTCCTGTCTCCCTCTTGCTCTTGCTCTCATCTTTTACTTTTAGATCCGGCTCCTTGGGTAGCTCACGTCCCAGTTTATCATGCATGCTTCGCCACAAACCCGAGGTTAGAGCTTGTGATGTATTGATTAACTTCTGGCCAGAATGCGGACCCTTGTAGGCTAGCCCCGTGAAGGCTTTCGCAGCCATTGGCATTTATCTGTAACTTGTAGTCAATTGGTTTGAATTGTGTTGTCTATTTTTTTTTTATTTTTACGAGGTGTCCACTATAAAATTTGGCATTTTTTATTTAATCTGCAGCCGAGGGAAGATAATTTAGTTTAATTTAATTTTAGTGCTTTCTTTTTTTGAGTGTGTGTGTTGAAAATACTTTCGAGATGATGAAATTTCAATGCCAATGACAGAAAATAAGATGATTCCTTTGAATGTTGAAAAGGTGAAATGTTGGGTTGAAAAGATAGGGTGGGCCTGACGACAATCGAAGATTTGTTAAAAGAAATTTTGGGAACTTCTTTAGCAGATCAGAAAATAATAAGCGCCTGCCGCTTGGTGCAAGTTCAACTGTTGCATTTGCTGCGATAGGTAAGGGATATTTTCACCGGTGACAGATATTAGCCTCTATTTCGGATAAGTAATGGGTAAGTTGTCTTTTAAGATAATAAAAACCATTTGAAAGATTAAAAAAATCTATTTCGGTCAGAGCTTAGACAATTTGGTAGTCGAATGAATCATTTTTCGAATTGTTATCATTCATAAGAACTCTCCAAAGGTTTCCAAAAGTTTCTGGTTATTGTATATTTTTTAGGTAGCTTCAGCTACTATATACGAGATTTGCTTTCCCCTTTTCAAACTTCACTTGTGCTTTATTTCTTTCTCGAAATCACAATCGGCGGTGTCCCAGAAATCTCTTCCAACCAAATTCCAACCCAAAATCAATTCTCTGCACCATTTCATTTGAGCATACGAATTCGCTAAATAAGTTTTAAAATTGATACAAGTTGCCCTTTTGAATTATGCTACATTTTATATTTCCTTCAAAAATTTATTGGATCATTCATTAAGACTTCTGCTATGAAAGTCAATAAAGAGTTTCCCAATCCTCCGACGGATCGTTCTGAGGACTGCTATATTGTATTCTAAACAGGGCTGCAAAACGGTTTTTACCGAACCGATTAGGGCCCGGACTTCCGACTATTATTTTACTGGGAACCGAACCGTGAACCGCACCTCTTTAGAAATAATAGCTGATCCTGAACCTGCTCCGATCCTAAAGTTCGGTTCGGTTCTTAACAAAATTTGACCTACTTATTACCTAGTGATTTCTTCTGCTATTTGGTCGGTGTTGTGCGACTGAGTCTTAAAGTCGAAAGGAAAGTTTAATAAGAAAATGTAAAATGATAAATTTTATTTTCAGAACTATTTAATAAGATTATTTCAGGCAAATGTTGACCGTGACTGCGCCTCAAATGGTCCATCCGCTTAGTCCAATTTTGGCATACTCTTTCCAACATTTCGGCCGGTATCTCACGAATAAATGCTTCAATATTGTCTTCCAATGCGTCAATTGAAGCGGGCTTGTCTGTATAGACATGAGCTTTAACATAGCCCCACAAAAAATAGTCTAAAGGCGTTAAATCGAACGATCTAGGCGGCCAATTGACCGGTCCCGAACGTGAAATAAAATGTTCACCGAACTCGCCTCTCATTAAGTCCATCGTCCACCGTCTTGTTGAACCCACATGTCATGCAAGACAAGCTCTTGCATTTTGGGCAAAAAAAAAGTTGGATATCTTCTCACGGTAGCGCTCACCATTCACAGTTACGTTACGATGCGCATCATCTTTGAAGAAGTACGGTCCAATGATGCCACCAGCCCATAAACCGCCCAAACTGTGACTTTTTCTGATGCATTGGTAGCTCTTGCAATGCTTTTGGTTGATATTCACTCCAAAATCGACAATTCTGCTTATTTACGTACCCATTGAGCCAAAAATTAGCTTCGTCGCTGAACACAATTTTTCGATAAAAAAGTGGATCTTCGGCCAACTTTCCAAGAGCCCATTCACCAAAAATTCTACGTTGCGGTAGGTCGTTCGGCTTCGATTCTTGCACCAGCTGAATTTTGAAAGGCTTCACACCTAAATCCTTCCGCCAAATTTTCAACGTTGTTGAGTAACAGAGGCCCAATTGCTGCGAACGGCGACGAATCGATAATTGATGGTCATCATTAACACTGGCCGATACAGCTGCGATATTTTCTTCAGTTCGCACTCTACGTAAGCGGGTTGGTGGTTTAATGTCCAACATAGCCGAATAGCCGCTTCAGTGGGTCGATTAAACTGACCATAAAATGGAAGACGCGCGCGATGAACTTTCTTAACAGAGCACGCATTTTGATAATAAAATTCAATAATTTGCAAGCGTTGTTCGTTTGTAAGACGATTCATGGTTAAATTATAGACCAAACTGAAGATGTTTGACAGTGAAACAAAACACGAAACGTGCGTGAGCTGTTTAAACCAGTGTTGCCAAAAAGATAATAGCTAAAAAATCACCCTTTAGAACAGGGGCCGGCAGCTTCCTATCTGGCGTATATAGGAAAATTATCAAAGCAGCGCTGCTCAAACACGCATAGTATAAGCTGTACAAGCGCCGCTGCGTTGTTTGCTATCCTACGCCGCGACGCAGTCGTTGCTACTGAAATTGAGAGCAATTTTTGAGCTGCTCTCACACACACCAATGCATTGCAATGCAAAAATTTAAATGTATTTTTTGCCTCCCTCTGCTTTAGAATCAATATTTTAGCCGTTTGAGCAATATTTGATCCAAATAAGTGATTTTCATGGCTCTTTATAATCAGCTTATTTGGCAAAGTCTCAGCCTGTTGACGACGAAAATACATATTTATGTTTATGGGAGTACAACTAGATTCTTAATTTGTATAGGAACAATAAAAAGGCTACTTGATTCAACACTGAATTTGTGAAAAAGACGGGCAGCTGTAAACAAATAACATTCAGGGAGTACTTGGGTTTTTATACTCCGTACCTTGAGGAAGACTTAGAAGACCTTGCTTCAACGAACCGTATTTGTGTTCTTATATCTGCGGGGAGTACGTATTTCATGCAAATAGATCCAAAATAACCAAGGACGTTGAGCTTAACGATAGCGCGTACTTCGGATTTAACATAAGCGCATTGTGAGCAAGACTTGCAGAGAGCATATATGACAATGGGCCATAGGAAAAAGAAGGATCTTAAAATTAGAAGTGCCAATGGTGTGGATCGAGACGATTGATCACTCGGATAGTTGCTATATATAATCTTTGTGGTCGGAGATACTTTCTTCAATGCGTTACAAACATCCGGACAATTTTATAATACCCTCTGCAAGGGTATAAAAAGAAGCGACTAAAGAAAAAAGATTTTAAATCCTGCCTAAGCCAATAGTTTTTTTTTACCCAGCAGTTTCACGATGCTTATAATCATGTCTAAAAGTCCAACGCTTTAGGCGCTCCTACGGGGACTCCAATTTTGTAAGCTGATGGCTGTTATGCTAAGCTTCGCAAAACAGGACTGTAGCTAAGCGAAAACCATCGGGGGAAATCTGGGGAGAACTCAAAGCGACAAAATCCAATTGGGCGATACTCCAAGTCCCAAACAAACTTTAACTTTTATTTATGAGTTTTTCCAAAGATATTTTAACTTATATTGCTTTAGCTCATTGATAATCTCTTGGAATTTATTACACTCATTTTCCAACTCTGCCAGTTCATTCTCATCGATTTCAGTCGGTGTGCTTTCGCGTAAAACGGTTGTTAGATCAGCAAGTGCCTGTTTATATTCTTCCAGTTGATGTTCTAATATAGATTGGAGATTTTCAGTTCTGCGTAACAGCCAACGTCTCGTGAAGTACACCACCAGAAAAGGCAAGAATGTTATGATAAAAAATATTAGCACACCCTTTAATATAAGCTTCCAATACTAATAAAATAGTCGAAGACGAATCATATGGACAAAATAATAGGTGTGAAATTTTTTTTTTAAATATCGATCTAAATCGATATAAGTAATATGGAAGCTATACTTTTTTAATATGGTCACACTGTTTCGGTACGAATTGAGTTAATTCCCAGAATTAATTAGCTTTCTGGGAAAAAATGAGGATTGTTTTATTGGTTAGACTGCAAACTCGGCTGGTCAAAATAATAGGTGTATGAAGCAAAACATTAACCTGTAGTTTATAAATACAATTATTTGGTTGCAGAAGGTAAGGTATTAGGAAAATAAAACTAAAAAGGGAAGTTAATAACCATTAAAATTGTATTAGATGGGCCGTGGTCGCCACTGCAGTGCGGAGGAGAGAATGCTCATTCCGAGATGAAGGAAAAACGTATAAATCCATTGCCATGTTAATGAAACGTTCTCAAAACTGCGTAACCAATGCCTTAAAACCGGAAAAAATAGGTTAAACGCGGGGAGCAACTAGAAAATCATAATCTAAGACCGACGATCGCATGGTTCAGTTGGTTAAACGCGACCCGTTCAAGTCTTTTAGGACGATTGCCAATGAAATTGGGAATATTGTGTCATCACGGACCGTTCGGCGACGATTGGCAATAGCAAACCTACCAGGTAGGATTGCTCACAGGGTTCCTTTGCTTCGGTCGGCAAATTTAAAGATGAGGAACAAATTTGCATTAGATCGTAGAACCTGGTGCGGATCGGAGGATGAGAATAAATGGCGTAATATCCTCTGGAGTGACGAAACCAAAATAACTTTATTTGAAAATGATGCCAAAATGAACCGAAAGGCAAAGAATTTGATCCCAAGTACACATATAAAAATAGGGAAAAGTTAACATCGGCTCGGCCGAAGTTTTGTATACCCTTGCAGCTTCCATTGAAAACAAAACAGTTTTTCGAACGAAGACTACTTTTTGGACCTTACTTTTCTATGGGATCTATACTATATAGATGTCTGATTTCGACCAAACTTGGTGAAATCATGGAAAAGCACTGTTAATTACGAAATTTGGAGGCGGTCCCATTTAAAACAAAAAAGTTTTCCTCACTAAAACTAGTTTTTCGACCGATCGTTTTTATTAGAGCTGTATGCTATAGTCATCCTATTTCGACCAAACTTTGTCGAATTGTGTAAGAATGTATAAAAAAAGTGTATGCCAATGATAAGGACGTTTTCATTAAAACGAAAAAAGTTTTCCTCACTAAAACTAGTTTTTCGACCGATCGTTCCATAGGAGCTATATGCTATAGTCATCCGATTTCGGCCAAACTTTGTAGAATTGTGTAAGAATGTATAAAATAAGTGTATGCCAATGATAATGACGTTTTCATTAAAAACAAAAAAGTTTTCTCACTAGAACTAGTTTTTCGACCGATCGTTCCTATGGCAGCTATATGCTATAGTCTTCCGATTTCGACCTAACTTAGTGAAATCATGGGAAAGGACAGTAAACTAGGAAATACGTACTTTGGAGGCGTTTCCATTTAAAACAAAAAAGTTTTTCTCACTAAGACTAGTTTTTCGACCAATCGTTTCTATGACAGCTATATGCTATAGTCATCCGATCCGGCCGGTTCCGACAAATGTGCAGCGTATATGTACCAAAAGACTTCGTGCAAAGATTGGTGAGGATAGCTTTAAAACTGACGAAGGAGATAGCATAGTAACAGACAGACGGACAAGGCTAAATGAACTCAGCTCGTCATGCTGATCAAGAATATATATACTTTATGTGGTCGGAGATGCTTCCTTTAATGCGTTACAAACATCCGCACAATTTTATAATTCCCTCTGCAAGGGTATACAAATGTGAACATGGAGGTGGTAGCCTAATGGTATGGGGCTGCTTTTAATGGTATGATGTTGGTCCGGTTTATCGTATTGACGGAATAATGGACAGATTTGTATACAAAGATCAATTGGAGACGGTTATGCTACCATTTGCCGAGGATTTTATGCCACTTTTATGGAAGTTCCAGCAAGATAACGACCCGAAGTTCGCCTCACGAGTAGTAAAGGATTGGTTCCGAGAGCAAAATGTGGATGTTCTTGAGGGGCCAAGTCAATCCCCGGACCTTAATCTCATCGATAATATTTGGGGTGAGCTCAAAAGAGAGGTCGGAAAAACTTTTTGTCAAAATAAAAATCTACTTTGGGATATTGTCCAAAGAGCATGGTCCAACATTCCAATTAGAACTTGTCGCAAGTTAATATCCTCCATGCCAAGTCAAATGGCGAAAGTCTTGCAAAATAATGGCGGATATACCGGTTATTAGCTGCCAGATACTTTGTTTAATATAAAACATGACCAAAAAATTGTGAAATATTGATTTAATTTGAACATTTATCTTCTTACACCTATTATTGTGTCCAGCCAAAATTGGCAAATTAAAGGAAAAATTTAATTTAGTGGTATATTAAAGGATTTGTAAAACTGTTTTTACTTTTTGTTTAAAGAAAATTAATATGTTTTGAAAAAAACTTTGATTTGTTGAGATTAGAGAAGATATAAATAAGAAATAAAAATAGGGGAAAGCTAACTTCGGCTCGGCCGAAGTTTTGTATACCCTTGCAGCTTCCATTGAAAACAAAATAGTTTTTCTAAGACTACTTTTTGGACATTACTTTCTATGGGATCTATACTATAAAGATGTCTGATTTCGATTAAACTTGGTGAAATCATGGAAAAGCATAATACACTGTTAATTGCGAAATTTGAAGGTGTTCTAATTTAAAACAAAAAAGTTTTTCTCACTAGAACTTCTTTTTCGACCGATCATTCATACTCCAGCTGTATTCTATGGTCATCCGATTTTGAGAAAACTTTGTAGAAATGTGTTAAAGTATATAAAATAAGAATATGCCAATAAAAAGGGCGTTTTCATTAAAAACAAAAAAGTTTTCTTCACTCGAACTAGTTTTTCGACCGATCGTTACTATGGGAGCTATATGCTATAGTCATTCGATTTCGACCAAACTTTAAAGAATTATGTAAAAGTATATAAAATAGGTGTATGCCAATGATAAGGACGTTTTCATTAAAAACAAAAAAGTTTTTCTCACTAGAACTAGTTTTTCGACCGATCGTTCCTATGGCAGCTATATGCTATAGTCATCCGTTTCGACCA
Organism: Lordiphosa collinella; assembly: GCA_018904265.1. Lineage (NCBI taxonomy): Eukaryota > Metazoa > Arthropoda > Insecta > Diptera > Drosophilidae > Lordiphosa > Lordiphosa collinella. Next base: position 85,916 of record JAEIFV010000222.1, read on the forward strand.
AACTTTGTAATTTTAAAGTTGTAATTAGTGTATGCATGATAAGGACGTTTTCATTAAAAACAAAAAGTTTTTCTCACTAGAACTAGTTTTTCGACCGATCGTTCCTATGGCAGCTATATGCTATAGTCATCCGATTTTGACCAAACTTAGTGAAATCATGGGAAGGGATAGTAAACTAAGAAATACGTACTTTGGAGGCATTTCCATTAAAAACAAAAAAGTGTGTTTCTTGATGACTAGTTTTTCAACCGATCGTTCCTTTTGGGAGCTATATGCTATAGTCATCCGATATGTACAGCGTATTTGTACCAAAAGACTTCGTGCAAAGTTTGGTGAGGATAGCTTTAAAACTTACGGAGGAGATAGCATAGAAACAGACGGACAGACGGACGGACAGGGCTAAATCAACTCAGCTCGTCGTGCTGATCAAGAATATATATACTTTATGTGGTCGGAGATACTTTCTTCAATGCGTTACAAACATCCGGACAATTTTATAATACCCTCTGCAAGGGTATAAAAAGAAGCGCTTAAAGAAAAAAGATTTAAAATCCTGCCTACGCCAATAATTTTTTGTGCGCAGCAGTTTCACGATGCTTATTATCATCTCTAAAAGTCCAACGCTTTAGGCGCTCCTACGGTGACTCCAATTTTGTAAGCTGATGGCTGTTATTCTTAAGCTTCGCATTTTCTGGAAACCCAAATTAACTAAAAACAGGACTGCCGGTAGCTAAGCGAAAACCATCGGTGGAAATCTGGAGAGAACTCAAAGCGACAAAAACCAATTGGGCGATACTCCAAGTCCCAAACAAACTTTAACTTTTATTTATGAGTTTTTCCAAAGATATTTTAACTTCAGTTGCTTTACCTCATTGATAATCTCTTGGAATTTATTACACTCATTTTCCAACTCTGCCAGTCCATTCTCATCGATTTCAGTCGGTGTGCTTTCGCGTAAAACGGTTGTTAGATCAGCAAGTGCCTGTTTATCTTCTTCCAGTTGATGTTCTAATATAGATTGGAGATTTTCAGTTCTGCGTAACAGCCAACGTCTCGTGAAGTACACCACCAGAAAAGGCAAGAATGTTATGATAAAAAATATTAGCACACCCTTTAATATAATGCTTCCAAAACTAATAAAATAGTTCATTTCAATAACCTTTTTTTTTGAATTGATTATATAAAAGATATTTGATTTTTGAGTTGACTTGATATTGAGTAAGAAGTCTAGACCTACGTGATCTAATGGGTGTTTTACTCAATATATAATTTCTAAGAGGGAAGTTTAATAAGTCAATTAGTTTGTGTTTGACAGCCATTGAACACAGACAATATCGTGAACATATAAAATCTCAAGTTGCAATCGAAGAAAAAATAACTGCAAGTTTACATAAATAGTAAAATAAGCCATGGACTCACCTTAATGATTATTGTTGCTCCTGAAATCTCTAGGAATTTCGTGGCGGATAAAATCTTCCCACTAGCCGTAGTCGTCCTTACAGGGAGGTACAACAGCACCATACGCACGCATGTAAATCAGGGGCAGGCACATTCCTATCTCGTGTGCATAGGAAAAATTTCAAAGCCGCGCTGTTTCCACAAATATAGAATAAGCTGTACAAGCGCCGCCGTGTTGAGTGTTCGGCTTGCGCCTTGACGCAGTCATTGCTACTAAAATTGAGAGCAATTTTTGAGCCAAAAACACAAAAAAAAATATATACAATTGGGTTTATGACAAATTAATGCAAATTTAGCTCCAATTCAATTTAATAGTTGCTTCTAATTTAGCCACAGAGAGAAAAATGCACTAACAATATATGTATGTATGTATGAACATATACAAATAACGGCACTGCGCAACAGGCTTATCCTTGAGGCAAGTCAACTTTATGATTATGTGAGTAAAAGGTACACCAGCGGCTTATTTCTTGATTCCGGCTATGCTTACGTTAATTGGTATTGGCTTACGCGTTTTATTTTACTTTCTTATTCAACAGGATCACTAGCATTTAATTTTAATTTGCATTCGACTTTCATCGCCCGCCATTTAAGTGTTGTGCAATAAGACGGGGGAACCAGCGTCTACTCTAAAAGTAGAGATGAGCGCGTGAGCGTATTTTTGTGGAATCACGAACACTTCATGCCCTTCATTTTTGGACTGTGTCAAGCTTTGCTAAATGCTCTAGCTTTGGTAAACACAATTAAGTCGTGGGCGGTTCGGCACATTTTAGGGGCGACAAATTCTTACAAAATATGTTTCGATATTAATAAAAATGTTCGTGTAATATTTTCCCTGACAGCTAAAATGACCGATTGCTGCCAAAACTTTGTTGAATGTTAATTAGAATGCTGAATGGTATTTATACATCGATTTTTTTTTTGTAAAAGTGCCATTCATCAGTGCACCTGAACGATATGGATTTAGTATTGTGCTAATTTGTACAGAATTCAGAAAATAAAAATTATAACAGGGTAAAGCCAAAATTTACCAATGGTTAAGGGGGTAATGCTGATTGGAAGGCTGTTTTTTGACCTTTTTTTTTTAAAAAAATCTTATTTCAAAACGGAAATAGTTATTTAAAATTTTCATTTTTTTATAAATACTATTCTTAGAAACCGAGTTTAAAGCCAATCGGATGAAAATAGGTTTTTTGCACACTGAGTACATTTAAGATGAACTTATGGAATTTGATGATGATGTGAAATGGCAATTGAAATGAAATGCTTACTGTAATACAACGAAAACTAAATCATGTTGGTCAATGCCTTGTAAGCATTTTAAGCATTTGTATTACTTATCGTTAAGCCAGACATTGCGCAATTTTGCATTTTTAGTTCTTGACTTCGATGATTTTAAATTTTCTGAGTCCATAACAGTCTTTGTTTTGGTCTATTTACATTTTACAGCATTACTTTTTCATGAAACTATTGGCAATGTCACTCTGTCTATATGTCTGTTCGAATAAACGCACAGATCTCAGAGATGGTAAGAGATAGAGGTTCGACATATACTTCTTATATTTACAGGCAGATCAAGTTTGTTGTCAAAGTTCGCCACTCCCTATCCCGGCATGACAATTTGAAAAAAAACGTCGTATGTCCCACGGTTTTGTAGATACACGGTACGTATTTTCGAATATTTAGTAATCAGCATAATGTCATGAAGTCATGAAGATCGGATGAAAGTTATAAGGAAAACTAATTTTAATGCACGGCTGTAACAGTGCAAAACATGGCACGCATTACACTTGGCTTTTTGCCACTTTATGGCTCACTAAATGATCAGATATATGCAAATATGTATAGAGTTAATAGAGTGTATAGAGTCTATAACTGTCGAGCTTGACGGACTTTCTTACTAGATTTTTTCATTTACTTAATTATTTGAAGTTGCTTTGCGCGGGCAAGAATTCATTTTAGACCCAAGGTTTTTTGGTAAAAGTTTCTTAGAATTATCCCTAGTTTTCGATTTTGCCATACGCTTTTTGATTTTGAAATTACTCGTAAACAGCGTCTGTGTCTTGGCGAATTTAGAGCGAAAGCGATTTCAGTGGCACCCTTGTACTATATATCTCGAAAACTGTTCTACTTTCTTACAATCAGACACCTGATTCGGATTCAGAGAGAAATTTTACATGGCAATTGACTCCTTAATTCTGTGGGACAGCATATTTTTAAAATTTTGTGAAGTAGATTTCATAGATATGGATTATGTTACGGCGAGAAAAATAAAATAAGTGTTAAAAATATAAATTTAACTTCCGCCCCTCACGCTATGCCACTGCAAACATTCATTTATTTCGTATGCTCACGCTTTAAACTCTGGGTTTACTCACCATCACGTTATGAAATACACGTCACGCGCGCAGCTCTAATGCATAGGCCGGTTAACAGAAAAATAGTGTGACCGTACCAGCTTATCACGCGCTCACCTCTAGGTAAAATTTGCAGAAGCTGTTTTCGAGGGTGAGTGTTTGTGTGTGCGTGAGATTAAAATTTAAAGTTTAAACCAATTGCCCTTGCAGTGCCAACAACAATTTAGTGAAGACTGCAAAACCCCGAAAAAAGACTCAAAAATGTCGCCACCTCGTAGCGGCTTCAATAATAATAATCGTGGATTTGGCGGCGGCGGCGGCGGTGGTGGTCATTACAATGGTGGTGGCGGGGGCGGCGGCGGTGGCAGAGGAGGTGAGAATATACACAATAAATTTAAAGGAAAAGTGAACGTCAAAGCGGGAAATGTACAATTCTAGTGCGCTCCGGACGCATAGACAGACGTGGAAGTCCGCGTCGCAGTGGTGGGGGCGGCGGTGGGGGTGGCTTAAATCGTGGAGCCGGTGCCGTTAATGATGATTTCAACAGTGAGTAGAACTTGAAGAAGAAGCAGAAAACAGAAAACTCTCCCCTCTCTCTCGCTCTCTCTTTCCTTTACTTACACTAGATTTGCGAAGCATCAACTGGTCGGATTTACGGCTGCAACCCTTCCAGAAGAACTTCTATCAGGAGCATCCCACTACACGTAATCGTCCGGCCGCAGAGGTGGAAGCCTTTCGTGCCGAGCATCAGATAACGGTGCGGAGGGGTGCTGCTCCCAATCCTATACAATTGTTTGACGAGGTGGTCTTTCCGGACTATTGCATGCAGGAGATACGCCGTCAGCGGTATGAGGAGCCCACACCCATACAGGCACAGGCCTGGCCCATTGCCATTTCGGGCAACAATCTGGTGGGCATAGCCAAGACGGGTTCGGGCAAAACCTTGGCCTTTATACTGCCCGCCATTTTGCATATAAATGGCCAGCAGCCCTTGCAGCGTGGAGATGGACCCATTGCCTTGGTTTTGGCACCCACCCGCGAGTTGGCCCAGCAAATCCAATCGGTGGCCAATGATTTTGGTTCGACTGCGTATGTGCGCAATACCTGCATCTTTGGCGGTGCACCCAGATCCAAGCAGGCTCATGATTTGGAACGGGGAGTGGAGATAGTCATAGCGACTCCGGGTCGCTTGTTGGATTTCCTACAGGGCGGCACCACAAATCTACGCCGTTGTACCTATTTGGTTCTGGACGAGGCAGATCGTATGCTGGACATGGGCTTTGAACCGCAAATACGCAAGATTTTGGGACAAATACGACCCGATCGTCAGATTTTAATGTGGAGCGCCACCTGGCCCAAGGAGGTAAGACAATTGGCCGAAGATTTTCTGGGTAGCTACATACAGATCAATATCGGTTCGTTGGAGCTGTCGGCCAATCATAATATACGTCAGTATGTGGACATTTGCAGTGAGCATGAGAAGGGCACGAAGCTGAAGGAGTTGCTGTCGCATATTTATGATCAGGCTCAGGCACCGGGCAAGATCATTATATTTGTGGCCACCAAGAAGAAGGTGGATGAATTGGCACGCTTTATTAATGCCTTTGGCGTGGGTGTGGGCTCCATACATGGCGACAAATCGCAAATGGATCGGGATGGTGTTTTGAATGACTTTCGCAGTGGACGTGCGAATATACTGGTGGCCACCGATGTGGCGGCACGTGGCTTGGATGTGGATGGCATAAAGTATGTTATTAATTTTGATTTTCCGCAATCCTCGGAGGATTATATACATCGCATAGGACGCACGGGTCGTAAACATTCCACGGGCACTTCGTATGCCTTTTTTACACGGAAGAATGCCAAGTGTGCTCGGGCACTGATTGAGATTTTGAAGGAGGCGAATCAGTCGGTGAATCCGGATTTGGAGTATATGGCCAGGGATGCAGGAGGCAGCAGTGGTAGCAGAGGACATAATCGTGGTGGACGTGGCGGACCGGGCAGAAATAGTGGAGGAGGAGGAGGAGGTGGCAGCTCTTCGGGCAGATTCAATAGTGGCGGAGGAGGAGGTGGCTTCGGTTCGAATGCTTTTAATGGTGGCGGTAATCGTTTTGGTGGCGGCGGTGGTGGCGGTTTCAGCTCTAGTTCAGCTTCTAGAGGCGCTGGAGGCGGCTTCAACTCTGGCGGCAGCAGCAGCTTTGGAGGCAACTCTGGTGGCGGCAGCGGCGGCGGCGGCTATTCCAATGGCAACCGCTACTCCAATAGCCAACCGCAGCGACACTAGTTTTCTTTTTTTTTTTTGTATTTCATACCTTTCTTTCCTGGACTTACCAGCTGCTCTACTCATGTCTCTCGTCCCCCCTCATCTCATATTTATTGCCACAGTTTGAACTTCTTAAATCATGTGCAACAAAAAACAAAAACAGAAACCACAAAAATATACAAATAAAATGTCAAATTTTATATAAAACTTCTTTTTGCAAACTGTTTGTTGAGTTCTTCTTCTCCTTAAGTGTCTAGTTAACAATTTGTTGTTCTTGTTAAATGAATGCTAAGTATAATGTTTTGTTGTAGCTGCTTCTGCTTTTCAGTTTAAAATCAAGCCTGCGGCTGTGTCGGTAAGGGAGTACGACGCGTGCCTGTGAATGAATGGAATCTCTTGCTTTAATGGACTTGAGAGTTGTCACTGGAATATAATCACCTTTCTCCTTGTGTTTACGCTCCTTGTTGGCGCGACCCATGCCATGTTGTTTACCATTTGGATTGCATTTCTTGTTTATGGTACGCACCGGATCACATGTGTGTCCGACCTCGCTGGCTGCAGCATGATTCTCGGTGGGCTTCAGTTTATCCTCACGCGTCATTTGTCCCTCAGCATTGCAGTCCGACCAGGTACCCTTCTCATAGCGACAGGCTGGACAGGTAAGAATTTATGAAAAAATCAAAGAAAAAATCGATTATTGCAAGAAAAGAAGCTGTTTAGGCTCTCTCTTAAATCTGGGCGAAAAAAGGTGACCTAGGATAAACTCCACTAGCCAATGTCAAAGAACTATGCAAGTCATCTAAAAGAGAAATTTTTTTTCTAAATTTCAGCAAACCAACATCGTCGAGAAAATTCTGGAAAGACTTGCAAAAATTTGGGGCGACCTGAACAAAAAAAGTGAAGTGTGCTCTCGGACTTGTTCCCAAACAACACTGGTGTGAAGCAAGGATGCCTCCTCAGTCCACTCTTGTTCTCTCTATACATCAACGACATATCTTCCTACCTTTCCGGAGGGGTTAATGTAAATGGTCAAATTGTAAAAACCTTGATGTATGCTGATGTTATGGCGTTACTGGCGGACACTTCCGAAATGCTCCAAAGTATGATAAATAAGCTAAACGACTACTGTCAGCTGTGGAGTATACAAATAAATGCGCAGAATACTAAGGTACTGGTGGTTAAAGACGGACGTGGTCCAACGCCTAGAACTGATAAGTGGTATTTAAATGCTCAGATATAAGACGATTTAGGACAAGGTTGACGTCGTTAATTGCTGATAACGTTCACTATAATAAGTAGCTTTGTCGATAAAATCCATATTGCTGCTGGACCTATTGTTACGACCTTTCGTGTGCCTCCATCCTCCTGATCCAGTTCAAAGCCTGAAATTGTTGCTTTGGCGAGACGCAAGTGCTCATTGCGTGGCATCTTGATGGGGACGCGACACCTTCTTGATCTTGCTAGATGGAAGACTGCCACTGCGAAACTAAGGAGTGTCCTGCGCACTGCCAAGTCAGAATTTTTTTGGAAAAGCTTAGCACCATTGACCCATGCCAAAACCATGGCTTTGCATTATGGAAATGCACCCGAAACCTAAAACGCCAGCCTCTCCGCAGGAACCCCCTCAGTTGTAACGACGGCACTTGGGTTCATTCTGATGACGCTATTGCGTGATCTGTAGAATAGATTCACGCCCTTTGATTTTGCTACCCGCCACAAAAAGCAGATCACCATATCGCGATTTGGTCTCGCATTTGGTCCACCATGTACTATCCGTCCGATTAATGAGGAAGAGATTAAAGACAAGATAAAGCGATTAAAGCCTTGCAAAGCCCCTGGATTGAATGCTGTTGACGGAAAGGTAGTCAAATCTCTCCCAAATGAGGTAATTTCATTATTATGTCGGCTGTTTAACGCTGTTTTGGAAGTTGGTCATTTTCCAAGCCCTTGGAAACGTGCCTTGGTGGTCATGGTACGGAAAAAGTACAAGGACCCACATTATGTAGACTCTTATCGCCCTATTAGCCTCCTGCCTACATTCTCTAAGATTTTGATAGAGTCTGTCATGAGGTTTTCATGTATAAATTGAAGCCGATACTTCCGCAGTGATTTTTTAGCTATTATCTTTTTGGCAACACTGGTTTAAACAGCTCACGCACGTTTCGTGTTTTGTTTCACTGTCAAACATCTTCAGTTTGGTCTATAATTTAACCATGAATCGTCTTACAAACGAACAAGGCTTGCAAATTATTGAATTTTATTATCAAAATGCGTGCTCTGTTAAGAAAGTTCATCGCGCGCTTCTTCCATTTTATGGTCAGTTTAATCGACCCACTGAAGCGGCTATTCGGGCTATTGTGACTAAATTTCGCACCAAATTTACATTGTTGGACATTAAACCACCAACACGCTTACGTAGAGTGCGAACTGAAGAAAATATCGCAGCTGTATCGGCCAGTGTTAATGATGACCATCAATTATCGATTCGTCGCCGTTCGCAGCAATTGGGCCTCTGTTACTCAACAACGTGGACAATTTTGCGGAAGGATTTAGGTGTGAAGCCTTTCAAAATACAGCTGGTGCTAGAATTGAAGCCGAACGATCTACCGCAACGTAGAATTTTTGGTCTTGGAAAGTTGGCTTTTTTACCGAAAAATTGTGTTCAGCGACGAAGCTCATTTTTGGCTCGATTTTGGAGTGAATATCAGTCAGAAGCATTGCAGGAGCTACCAATGCATCCAGAAAAGTCACAGTTTGGTGCGGTTTATGGACTGACGGCATCATTGGACCGTACTTCTTCAAAGATGATGCGAATCGTAACGTAACTGTTAATGGTGAGCGCTACCGTGAGATGATATCCAACTTTTTTTTGCCCAAAATGCAAGAGCTTTACTTGCATGACAAGTGGTTTCAACAAGACGGTGCCACATGCCACACAGCACGCGCAACAATGGACTTATTGAGAGGCGAGTTCGGTGAACATTTTATTTCACGTTCGGGACCAGTCAATTGGCCGCCTAGATCGTGCGATTTAACGCCTTTAGACTATTTTTTGTGGGGCTATGTTAAAGCTCATGTCTATACAGACAAGCCCGCTTCAATTGACGCATTGGAAGACAACATTGAAGCATTTATTCGTGAGATACCGGCCGAAATGTTGGAAAGAGTATGCCAAAATTGGACTAAGCGGATGGACCATTTGAGGCGCAGTCACGGTCAACATTTGCATTAAATAATCTTCAAACATTAAATTATATGGACCGTACTATCGATTCAAATAAAGATTTCATGCATTTTTCTAAATTTTATGTGTTTTTTTTTTTGAAAAACTTTCCTATAGCTCTTAAAAAATCACCCCTTTTGTCTATGTCTACTTGCAGTAATTTTTCCTTCGATTGCAACTAGAGATTTTATATGTTCACGATATTGTCTGTGTTCAATGGCAGTCAAACACAAACTAATTGACTTAGTAAACTTCCCTCTTCGAAATCAAATGTTGAATGAAACACCTATTTGATCACGTAGGTCAACACTTCTAACTCAACATTAAGCCAACTCAAAAATCAACATATTTTGGAACTGAAACTTCGTATTTATCAATTGACTAAAAAACTTTATAAAAATGGATTACGTTATTGGATGCGGAAACCTTATATTAAATGCCATGCAAGGCATAAAGTTACTTTATGATGCAACGTTCAATCCTTGTTCTAACACACTATGTTTGCTTGTTATGCTGCTGTACTTCAAGAGGCGTGAGCTGTTCCGCAGAATTGCAAATCTCAAATCTAGAGTAGAACCGAAACTGGATGGAGAGAAGCAGACATTTGCTGATCTGGCACGCATATTACGCGAGAGCACACAGACTGGAATCGAAGTGGATGTACTCTCACAGTTTGAACTTCAGGGTATTATAGACCAAGAGATTGCTAATCAGATAAAGCAACTGAAGTTGGAACTTCTTAAGATTAAGCGCAACTTAAAAATAAAAGTTTAAGTTTGTTTGAGACTTAGCCCAATTGTCTTTTGTCGCTTTGAGTTCTCCCCAGCTTTACCACCGATGGTTTTCGCTTAGATACCGATAGTCCTGTTTGAAGTTTATTTGGTTGACAGCCATCAGTTTACAAAAGTAGATATTGCAATTTTTAATATGGAGGCACCGTATAGGACTGTCTTAAGAGTCGGATTTCAAACTGCTGCATACAAAAGGTTGTACTTGTCTGATAAACTGTTCTTTCAACATCAGCGTCTGGGATTTGAGCCTGTTGAATGTTGGTTTTAAGTTCTGCCGACTTATCTGCGATTTAAAGTTGGCAAGGCTAGGCCGAAATTTTGCTTTTGGAGCTTCCATTGAAGTAACAATAACCAGTTTTATAGCTGTACGAAAGGGTGCAAAGCCTGTCCGTCGCTCCTAGACGGAGATCTCGGATGTAAGAGATAAGTTGAATGTATGGGACTTATGCTCTTATACTTGCAGGCGATCAAGTTTATTTTTAATTTTTCCATTTGGAAAAAACTAAAGTTTTAATAGAATTCGTTCCTTCTGGAATATAGATTTGAAACCTTATAAGGAAAACAAAAGCACCGTTCGCAACTTATGCAGTTTGACTCTTCTAACTAAGACCTTACTTTTCTCTGGGATCTATACTAAAGGGTGATTATTTTAAGAGCTATAGGAAAGTTTTTCAAAAAAAAAAACACATAAAATTCAGAAAAATGCATGAAATCTTTATTTCAATCGATAGTACGGTCCATACAATTTAATGTTTGAAGATTATTTCATGCAAATGTTGACCGTGACTGCGCCTCAAATGGTCCATCCGCTTAGTCCAATTTTGGCATACTCTTTCCAACATTTCGGCCGGTATCTCACGAATAAATGCTTCAATGTTGTCTTCCAATGCGTCAATTGAAGCGGGCTTGTCTGTATAGACATGAGCTTTAACATAGCCCCACAAAAAATAGTCTAAAGGCGTTAAATCGCACGATCTAGGCGGCCAATTGACCGGTCCCGAACGTGAAATAAAATGTTCACCGAACTCGCCTCTCAATAAGTCCATTGTTGCGCGTGCTGTGTGGCATGTGGCACCGTCTTGTTGAAACCACATGTCATGCAAGTCAAGCTCTTGCATTTTGGGCAAAAAAAAGTTGGATATCATCTCACGGTAGCGCTCACCATTCACAGTTACGTTACGATTCGCATCATCTTTGAAGAAGTACGGTCCAATGATGCCGCCAGTCCATAAACCGCACCAAACTGTGACTTTTTCTGGATGCATTGGTAGCTCTTGCAATGCTTCTGACTGATATTCACTCCAAAATCGACAATTCTGCTTATCTACATACCCATTGAGCCAAAAATGAGCTTCGTCGCTGAACACAATTTTTTCGGTAAAAAAGCCAACTTTCCAAGACCAAAAAATTCTACGTTGCGGTAGATCGTTCGGCTTCAATTCTAGCACCAGCTGTATTTTGAAAGGCTTCACACCTAAATCCTTCCGCAAAATTTTCCACGTTGTTGAGTAACAGAGGCCCAATTGCTGCGAACGGCGACGAATCGATAATTGATGGTCATCATTAACACTGGCCGATACAGCTGCGATATTTTCTTCAGTTCGCACTCTACGTAAGCGTGTTGGTGGTTTAATGTCCAACAATGTAAATTTGGTGCGAAATTTAGTCACAATAGCCCGAATAGCCGCTTCAGTGGGTCGATTAAACTGACCATAAAATGGAAGAAGCGCGCGATGAACTTTCTTAACATTGCTTTCGCATTTTGATAACGAAAATTCAATAATTTGCAAGCGTTGTTCGTTTGTAAGACGATTCATGGTTAAATTATAGACCAAACTGAAGATGTTTGACAGTGAAACAAAGCACGAAACGTGCGTGAGCTGTTTAAACCAGTGTTGCCAAAAAGATAATAGCTAAAAAATCACCCTTTATATGCAATAGTCATCCGATCCGGCCGGTTCCGACAAATGCGCAGCGTATATAAAAATGAACATTGCAAAGGAAATACACGAACTTGAGGTTTTGGAAGAAGCTCCAGTAAAAAAAGTGTACAGGCGGAAGGCGAATGAATTAGGGAAAGCAGGAGCTGTAGGACGACCGAAACTTAGTTGGGGAAAACAGGTGCTGAAAGACATAAAGGCGCTTGAACTGAACAACTGGTGCCAGCTCGCACAAGACAGAGGCGAGTGGCGGGCATTAATAGCAGCGGCCGAGATCGTCAAACGGTTGTGATAGAAATATCGGGCCAAATAAGAAGAAGAAGAGGTTTTGGAACGCATTTTAAGAGGAAATGTAATGAGCGATGATGGTTGTGAAGTGGATGAACAGCCTCAATTGGAAAAATTACGAAATTCGGTACAAGAGCGGAGTATCAAGCAAAATGAACTGTATGCGATTCTTCGTCAGGTTTAGAAAAGCAAAAATACGGATCTGAATAAATAAAAGTTAATTTTGGTTGCATCAGTCAATCGGGGTTCCATTAAGCAACGATTTTCACAACTTTATAGGTATGTCTTACAGTTTTCAGCATAATTAGTCAATCTATCAACTTTGGCCCGGCTGGTGTAGAGGATTTTTGTGAGTCAAACTTTAGGTATATAAGGAATTTGGCCAGAGTATTCCTTGCTAGCTGAAATACCAACTTCCTTTATCCAATGGCAACCCATTACAAACTTTTTTCCTACAAATATCTCATGTAGCTGTGTGTGTGTGTGTTTTTGTGTCGGATTTGGGTCTTTTCAATTACTACTAGTTCTCAGGGCACCGGCACGGGCTGACATTCATCCGGTGCTCGCTTTTGCTTTGGGCAGGAAATGCGCCATTTTGACAGGAAACAAATTGAATTAAGCATTGTTCGTTGCTTTCGTGTTGGAAAAAAAGTACCATTCGCCGTGCACTTAATTAAAAGTCTTCACCAGAAACAGCAGCAGCACCAGCAGAGGCAACGGCGTTAGTTGGTGCGCCTGAGACCCTAACAATGCACTCGGCTGATTCTTATTTTCTAATTGGAGGAAATGCGCTGTCGCTGTCGTTGACGCTGTCACATTTCGTTCAACCGCAGCAGCAGCAGCTGCTGAGGCTGAAGCTGCCTCTGCATATGTGGGTCGGGGTCGAGCCTTTGGCAGGGAAACAAAAGGCAGTTAAGCTTTCACTTTTAACTCTTCGATGCGGATGCGGGTACGTAAATATGTGGTGGGCTCACCTTTCTTGCATTTCTTCTGTATGGTGCGTGTGGGCAGACAATTGGATTCTCCTTTCTTCAGTGATAAAGTGCGCATGCGCATATTTGTCTTGGCATCGCAATCCGACCAGGCACTCTTGGCGTAACGACAGGTGGAGGCTGAAACACACACACACAATGTTAAATACATACACACACACACATTTTATACGATATTAAATATGCAAAATTAATAATATTTTGCCTTCATTTGCATAAATAAATTTTGTGAAGCGCTTTTAAAACAACAAAAAGTAAACCCCCGAAGGGTCATAACAAACTTGAAAGGAAAAGACTTTTTTTGGGAGGGGAAAAAGCTTAACTTTAAATTGTTTCTCGATTGCTAACGCGGCAAAAATGACAAATACGATACAAAAAAACACCCCAAAAAGTAGGCAACGCATTTTGTGAACCATTTTTCCCTCTCCCCAATTACAAAAAAGTTGAAAATGTTGTGACGCAATGGACTTCTAATCAAGTTGTGTTTTCTAGTTCAATTCGAAGACCAGGCTCTGTAATTCCTGTTCGTAGTTCAGCTATTTGTTTCTTTAGTTCTTTGCTTAACATTTCTTGGTCCTAAGCTCAATCGCTCTTCATTGTTCAATAGTTCTTAGGTTACAAAGTATAAGGTCTTGTAGTTTATTAGTTCATCTCTTAGCCGGACTGACAGCAGAATAAATAAAAGACTCACTATCCTAGGTGTCTAAAACTTGGCAAAGACCTTTGTTAAGCTATGTAGGCGCTTAATATGAAAGATAATTTGGAAAATTCTTATCCGAAGTAGATGAAAATACCCGGAAAAGTTTGTATTCTTTTCATCCGATTTACTTGAAAACCGTTGTGTAGGCAAAGTACGCGAAATAATTGCACATGTAGTTTGCCCGATTTCAGAAAATCCTCCCACAAAGAAAATAACAGAAAAATTTGACACACAGAAAAAAAAAAATTTGGTATTGGTATTTTTTCATATCATTAAAAAGCCGATATCATGAAGCTAAAAATGATATTGTCGAAAATATCAAGTTGATATTTCGAGCATATAAAATTAATATTTTAAGATCACATTGATATTTTATATCATTTTGACCCAAAAAAAAATTTAGGAAATGTCGGATAGTTCTATACACTACACACTGTTATTATTTGCGAAGTATTATTTATAATTTTATATAAACTGAAAAAACAACTAATTTTTGTTATATTTGCTTACCTTACCGCCTTGACTGGGGATCTAGCATGCGTGTGCTCATGCGGCGCAGGGCCTACTTAAATATTTCGTTAGGTTCCTTGAAGTTTCGAAATGTAACACTATTTGTCTCTTTCCTTCTGTACATTTTCTATGCGTCCCTTTTTCTTTATGGTCAAAATAACATTTTGTAGTTTAGAAATTAAATAAAAATAATATTGTTTGACAAAATATCAACTTGTCCAGCCTATATCAAATTGATATTGACATTATTTTTTTCTGTGCTTGCAAAAATCGATTTTGGTTCAAACTTCGCAGGGTGAAAAAATCTGGTAAATTTAGGAAAATTCTGCTTGCAAATAACTATTTTTCATCCGATAGACAAGAAATTCGTTTTTTTAAGAAAAGAATGCCAAAAATTTTGTGATGTGAGTTCGCGATGTTGAAAAATCCCCCGGCTATTGAAAACTGGTTTGAAAATATTGTTTTCGAAAAAATTTAATTGGGTGTGTCCCAGAAATCTCTAGAGATTTGTGTATAAGCGGTTTCATTTCGAAATAAAACTGCTTGCCCTAATATGTGAAGTGTCTTTAAAATGCTAGCTACTAGATTAGATGACAAAAAGTGAGAGATTTGAAACCGACTGCTCAAGGCAAAGCAGATTTGATGCGTACGGTTTTCCTTCCCTAACATCTAGTAGACGACATTATTCTTGTCACTTTACACACTATACATATCCTCTTAGATTAAAAATCTCTTCGTTTATAGGAAAATCTCTAGAGATTTCTGGGACACACCCGAATATGTGATTTCGCAATGTTGGAAAATCGCCCGCCAGGTTGGAAACCAAAATCCTGCGTCTAACAACTCCCGTAATCCCTCAGTGCAAGCTCTGGCTTAAGAAGAAGCGCCAGCAGTCCTCCAAATAGGCTGCCGACGACAATGCCAAGCTTTTGGTGCAGATCAAGAAGAAGTCTAGTTGATTGGTCGGCAAAAAATACAATATAACAGACACGAAGTCGAAAGCAGCAATATAAACTAATTTAATTTCCTCTGCAGCAGTAGCAACGACGCAGCTAATCCAGAGCCGTACAATCAGCGCAGCGGCGCGTTGAGATTTTAATGTGTGCGTGTCGACTGCGTTGCTTTTGAGAGTTTGTCTATGCCCAGTAGATAACGACGCGACGGCCTCTGCTCTAGTGACAAGAAGTAGAAAAGATTCCGCCCGGTATGCAAAAGGAAATGAGAGGAATGTGTTAAGACTTTTAACTTAAAAGGTTTCACTCAAAAAAGACAAAAATCACAAATTCTAGACAGTTTTTTTTTTAAAGCGGCCCTCTTCCAAGTTTGTCAGCCAATTGGAAATAAATGGCTTCTATTTGAGGATTGACCGTCCAAAACCCAGACCAAGCGGACTCTTTTTTGAACCATTTCGTTCGTGAATTTTCGTCCATAAAACAAGTCCAACAATGACGAAAAAACCCCGGCGTGACTATTGCTTGCTAATGGCTGCATTTTTCACTGTGAGTTATCGCAATGTCGCCTGTGAAGTCGACAGCGTTAAGATTCCGACTTTCGTGCTAAGTACGAGGTCCCCAGAAAGTTTTAGATGTTTTAGATGATGCTACCATTTGAACGGATCAACCTTCCGGCTGAAATTTCTTTTAAAGCAGCGACAGAGTTGTTAGTGGACTTCCTGACTAGATTAAATTGTTCATCGAAGTCAGTCGAAAGATCAGGCTCAGATGCTGCTGACATATCGTTGGCGGGAAGCATCAGAATTATATTTTCTCATATCTGAGCAACATTTTGTTTAAAGGAGTCCTCCGAATGGAACACGTGACCTCTAAATCTAGGATCAAGAATTATTCTCTCTGGATAAATAGCGTTTGTTTCCAAGGATTCAAAGCGGGTATCCATCTCTTTAATAAGAACTAGTAATGAGTGAGAAAGGTCGCCAAATAAATTACAATCTTAATTCGCCAAAGACTCGTTTGTAAAATGCAGTTTCTTTAGTTTCTGCTAACACAATAATTTTAGACAAAGTTACTGTGGAGAGACTGGTTTGCCTCCCCAATTGGCCAAGTTAAAACCATCCAAATGAAATTAACACGGCGCGCAAATAATTTAACAAACTTGTTTAATTGAGTTCTCGTATGCAAGTGACTCGCCTGCTCTTTACAAAAGTTCTAATGCGACCAAAGCGTCGCTGGCGACTGCGCTGCTGTGAGTGAGCTTGAGATAGCGACTGCGCAGCTGCAATGTCTAAATATAGAACAGGCGAGGGAAAAATACGTATAACAACTGCGAGTATCAAAGCAAACAAACATAATTTGGTGGCAGATGGCCATTGATTTGATTGACATTAATTATAGGTTGGCAAAGTCAGGGGTTCTGGCCCGAACAGTTAGGTTTATTCGCTAGTAATTTGTAAAATGGCTTTAGTGCTAGTACTAAGCCCTCAACTACTTCCCATTCGTCGCATTTTAACACCAAATCGGGACGTAGGATTAACACAGCCACCATAAGTGCATCCTTTAAAACGTCAAGTCGGTCAAACATTTTATACGTTGCGTTCCAACGTGTTGTCACATCCAGGGATAACTTTAGATCTGGTAGGTTCTGCTGAACTTAAGTATTCTTAAGTTTTTTAAGGGCAATAGTACTTCGATTAAAGTATTCTACAATCGCTTTGGCTTTAAAGCGGACACTATGGCTGCGTGTGCGCAAGGCACGCCATATGGGTCCATTCTCCAAGCTTGATGGCTTATACTCAAAGCTTGTTATCCTTTGTTAGCTTATAAGTTCGACTTGCTCGACATTTCCCGCAACGGCGGAGTTCTCATGGTTGTTGATCTCTCGAAAAACTGGTTCCACTGCACCTGGGTGCTTGTTTTTGAGGTGGCGGCTAAGATTGCTTTGTCAGTAACGCTGCAATTCATGACCATCTCGCGTTTTTATCATCAATTTCGGTGAAATGGTACCAAGTATCGCTGTGCTTTCTGGTCAAAGACATTCTGAATAAAAAAAAACCGACGAGGCTGCCACATCAAAAGATTACTTAAAACAGTGTTGTCAAACAGTCACCAAACTAGTCACAGTCATTGATCAGGTCACTTAACAATTCACTGAACTAGTTGCTACACAATTCTCTGAACAAATCTTTGTACTAGTTACTGAACAACTAACAGAGCAAGAGAGACTAAACAAGACTGACTGAACAACTCTGACAGAACAAGAACAATTCACAGAACAAAAGCGAGTGAACAGGAACGTCTGAACAACTCTGACTGAACAAGAAGAACTCACAGAACAAAAGCGAATGAACGAAAACAACTGAACAACTCTGACTAAACAAAAATGAACAATTAATGAAGAGCACTGGAAAATAAACTTAATCTATCTGCAAGTATAAGAAGCTTTTGTCCCATACATGTCGAACATAAATCTCTTTCCATCTGTGAGATCTGTTTGTTCATACGAACATTTAACATTAGACTAAAAACTTTTTACTCAGGCTCGAAATCATTGAATACGGATCAAGAGTTTGTTCTCCTTTTCCTTTTCCACAATATAAAATGAAGGGTACAAAAGTTTCGGTTTTTGGATTTTTATCAAATCACCAAAAAGAAACATTTGAAGGGAGAAAAACATAACCGAGGTTCTTACATGCTAACTTACATACATACTTAATAAGCTCTGAAATGTGGCCTTTACTCATTTGCCACAACTTAATTTATTTGTACCACAGCTGATGGGCCAAAAACCCTTTTATGAGGGTCTAAGAAAACAAGAAAATTGCTTGTGGCTATCATTATTTTTCTGGTTTGGTTTGTAGTGTTGTGTGTGTGTGCTGGCCAATTGATGGCCCAAGGCCTGGTGGGCTGTCAAATTTATTATGCTTGTAAACTGTTAAAGTGAAATGAAGTAAGGTCGTTAGTATGCAGTGACCATTTGCACATTTGTTAATATAAATGGCTATAATGGGGCATCAATGGGGCTAATACTTTGGTAAGGGATAACAAAGTTAGGTTATGGTTAATTAACCAACCATCCCTAGTAAAAAAGCTTTAAGCCAGTTTCACACATGAAAACGCAGTCCACCCTAATTTACCTTCCCATTTCCTTCCGCTAAAAAGTAGGCAACGGAAATGTGTAATGAATTTCTCTTACCCTTGGCATTTTCAGAAGTCTTGACTTTTGGTCCCGACCGCTTGCCCTCGTGATGTGGTTGATGTCCCTGTTGCTGCTGTTGCTGCTTTATCATTTGACGTGGCTGCTTGTCATTCGATGACTGTGACTGTTGTTGGTTTAGTTTCTTATACGATTTGCGGCCTCCTCCTCCACCTCCTCCTCCTACTGCATGCCCCTGATCCTGCGATTTATTTGATTTCTTATTATTGTTTCTCACACGCTTGTTGTTGTTGTTGCTGTTGCCTGCGGGCAAGACAGCTGCCGCCTCCTCGGAGACAGTTCCGCGTGCCTCACGCTGTAGTAAACCATGACCGGAGCGAGTTTTCATCACCAGTCGTGCACCCTCCGCCAGCTCCCGTCGCTCGTGGCCATAAATCAATGCCGGCATCATTAGCGCCAAGGCAAGCAGCATCAAGTGTAGGGATGTCATTACAAGATTCATTTTCTGAAATTGAACGCAAATAACTTAAAATGTGTGCAAACAGGCGGCGGCACTTGACTTAACTTAAATTATATTTGCTCAAGACAAGCAACAGAAATGAAAAAACCAAACGTTAGTTTAAATAAAAGACCGAGTATAACGTTTTATGGCCATTTTATGTAATTGCTGAAATGAAACGCAGCCACAGACCCATTTGGTCGCCATTTTCCGTTTCCGGGTGGATGCTGTCTCTCCGCTGCTGCTGCTCAGCCAGCCCATTGTGTGTGAGTGGCTTCTTGTCTCTTGCATTTGGTGCATAATTAAGGCATGTAAATTCTACTTTATCAGAGCTGTACGAACTGCACGCCAGTGGCCCATAAATTGTGCCCGCAAGCCCCTTTCCTCTTTCCTTTTTTTTTTTTTAACCGCAAAAAGCCATCTATATTGCATGAATACATTTTGTTTCACTGCCAACGAATAGTGCAGAATTTTATGACACATTTTAAAAGAGGGGAGGCCATCGAAAGTACTTAACATCGTGCATATCAAGCACTGGAGATGACTGTTTAATAAATGGCATTCAAATTGAACAGGAGGAGCAGCACAATGGTTTTTGCGAGACACCGAAAAACACGCGCAAAATTATTCTGGATACATATTTTGTGGGTACCTAGCGATGCTGCAACGCGAACATTTCTGCCAGCTCACAACAGAGTGTTCAACCTTTTAAGGAAAAATTAAGCTTTGAGAAGACGCAGAAGTCATTCAAACGAAATCAAAAAGAACCAGCAGGAAACTAAAGCTCTCATTCCTGTACGAATGTCAGGACTTTAGTGGATTTTAAGCTATTAATATAGTTGAGGCTATGTAAGCTATGTTTCCCAAATTTGTTGAGTCTGTGCCTCAAGAACTCCACCTTCTCTTCACCATATCTGCCTGTACAGAGAAAACCAAATTAGATAAACGCCATGAGTAGAAACGACAATCCCAAACGAAAAGTAGTTCACCCTGCTAAACTTCACACGAAAAATGTAGAAAACAGAAATTTACACGTGGCATGTAGAAAAACTGCATATGTAGAAATAAAAATAGGGGAAAGTTAACTTCGGCTCGGCCGAAGTTTTGTATACCCTTGCAGCTTCCATTGAAAACAAAAAAGTTTTTCTAAGTGAGACTACTTTTTGGACCTTACTTTTCTATGGGATCTATACTATATAGATGTCTGATTTCGACCATACTTGGTGAAATCATGGAAAAGCATAATACACTGTTAATTACGAAGTTTGGAGGCGATCCCATTTAAAACAAAAAGTTTTTCTTACTAGAACTTCTTTTTCGACCGATCATTCATACTGCAGCTATATGCTATAGTCATCCGATTTTGATACAACTTTGTAGAAATGTGTTAACGTATATAGAATAAGAATATGTTAATAAAAGGGACGTTTTCATTAAAAACAAAAATGTTTTTCTCACCAGAACTAGTTTTTCGACCGATCGTTCCTATGGTAGCTATATGCTATTTCGACCAAACTTAGTGAAATCATGGGAAAGGATAGTAAACTGAGAAAAACGTACTTTGGAGGCGTTTCCATTAAAAACAAAAAAAGTGTTTCTCAACTCTTTCTGGGATGCGATGATTATAGCAAATTACTGGCGTCGATTGCTCGACGAGTTTTGAAGTTTATTTCTTTGCAACCTTTGTATGAACGCGTCGATCTCAGAGGACCAATATCTTTCTATTTTAAAAAGTACAAATAGATCGGACAAAAAACACCGAAGCTATAAGAGAAACAATTTTGCTTTTTGCAACTTTTTGGGGTGCCGCATTGTCAGCTAGATCGTACATGTGGGTTTTGTGTGAGTGTGGTGTACACATTCGTCTAGAAAATGGGTATTTTGGAGTCGGGGCACTTAACTACAGCTTGACTCAAGTTATCAACTATCTGAATGCAAAATTTTATCTAAGTCCATCCAGTTATTGCATCATGAACTCTAAAATTAGCAGTTTGTATAACGACTTCGAAAAATTTTCATCCAAGAATATACAAACATAGTGAAAGAAAATGTTACAGGACAAATTCTTCAAAATTTTTGCAAGAAGAATAGACTGCCCCGGTTTTCCAAATCTGTATGAAATCGGTGTATACATACAGACGGACTACCCATAAGAAGTAAATATTATTTTTATAGAATTTCCATATAGAGCTTTAACAATGTGTTTACAGTCCCAATTGAACGAAACACAAAAGAAGTTGTCTATTTGCCCATTTAACGAGTATGGAGCTACTTTGTCGTATATGAAATATTTCTATTTTACCGGTTTCGCCAAGAAGAAATTTAGGTCTTTAAAGATACCATATTTGACTGATCAGGATTCATTTCTTATCTTGGAGTATTTGCACGTAAACCATTTTTGATTGGTTTTTTTCCCCATTTTTTCTTTGGTGACGTTTTTGAACACTATTTGGTAAGAAACCCCCAATATTTGTTTTATTGTTAAAGAACAACACATCTTCACGGTTAGAACGTATGCCTATTTTCTAAAATCGGTCAATAATTAGCAAAGTTATTAAAGTTTTTCGGATAAAGAAATTTTCGCAATATGGTGATGAGTCGCGCCATAATAGCACTGGTTGAGTTTTTAGAGTAAATTATTGAATAATTTTTTTTAGAATAAGTATTGTATAGCCATGTCCGTCAGTCTGTCCGCCTGTCTGTCTGTCCGTCCGTCTGTCAGTCCGTCTGTCCATATTAATAAATAGATCTCGGAGATTAAGAGATAGAGGTTTGACACGTATGGAACATATGCTTCATATGCTTACAGGCAGATCAAGCTTACTTTCATTTGCCACGCCCCCCCCCGCCCCCGAAATTTAGAAAAAACGTCATATCTTCGGCAGTTTTATAGATAGAAGGTTCGTACTTTTTGGACATATTCAGTAATCGGGATTCTTTATCGGTCCCCAAAGGATCGTACGGACGATAGTCAAGATTAGCGAACTCCCGCAGTCAGCATGCTTCAGCAGCTACCACATCTAAATTTACACTGAGCTACACTTTTGTGGGTAAGGTGTATTATAGCCGGGCTTCCCCAACTTACCTACTTGTTTTAATTACTCTTTTTAAGGTTTTTTTCCTAAAAAGTTAAATAACTCAACCAAATATTACTCGATTTTAATAAACTAAGTTGCAGAAGACGCAAAATTAAATTTTTTTGAAATTGCATACCAAAATTAAATAGTTTTATTATAAATTTTATTATTCATTTTCATTTAAAGTACGGTGAAGTCGCAAAAACTGAAAAATTCTATTTGTTTTTCATGTAGCTCCTTCCAATTTTTATCCGAGATTGCAATGTAGTACACCGTTGGAAAGGTGTTATATTTTTCTTTCCAAAGACACATTGCAAACTATTATAGGATGCTTAGTTTAAGAAATATGATTTCTTAACTATATCAACCTCGAAAAGACGGTCTTTTAACCGTTATTCCAAATTTTGATGTGCACGAAAAATTTGTGGTATGCCACAATGTTACATTTAACTATATCTACAACCTACACTATGTCGCATCCCAGAAGTTTTTTGACTGTCACACCGTGTTATCCTTACAAACCGAGTTTGGAGCCAATCGGATGGAAATAGGTTTTTTACATGCAGGGTTTTCCATGAATTTTCCGAACTTAAGGTCAAATTTTCCAACATCAGAAAATCACATCACAAATTATTTCAACCGAATTTCAAGTCAATCGGATGAAAAATAGATTTTTGCATATCAAATTTCCCGAGAATTTTCCTTGTGGGCGGATTTTTCGAAATCGGAAACATACGTGTCCAATTATTTGCTTACAAACCGAGTTTCAAGTCAATCGGATGAAAAATAAAATTCTCACCATATAAATTGGAATTTTCCAAAACGCTGTCTTAGTCCGCACTTTCACCACATAAGGAAACTCCTATCTAAATTTCAGCCCTCTAGCTCTTACCGTTTAGCCTGTGCGGTGATTGACAATCAGTCAGTCAGGAGAAACTATTTTATATTTATAGGGATAGAGTCGGAGATGCATCCTTCTCCCTGTTACATACATTTCCACAACTTCAAAGTACCCTTTTTACCATTTTTAATAGGGGCAGATTATTAACCGATTTCAAAAATATATTTTCGTTTCCTTACTGTGAATTTTTAAAAAAGCATATAAAAACAGCACGCGTAACTTGTACTACCCCCTTAAGAAAGTTTTTAGATTTGTTCCGTTTCGTTCTAGAACTTGTCGAGTACGATTCGATTTAAGTGTTCGTACATTCATAACGAATTGTCTTTAAGGCAAAAAATACCGTTTTAAAATACTAAACTAAGAGTGAAATTCATGAATCAGGAAAAAATTATTATACAGATATACAAATATAAGATAGGTAGAATCAGTATTAATTTAATCACAATTCAGGAAAGAATTTAACGAATAATGAGGAGTGGAATTGGTTGATCGTAAAAAAATTGTAAATCAAAGAGTAAGTGATTCAATGACTTTTCGTTCTAAGCAGATATAGGACCTAATTTCGCATAAGACAGAGTTATGGAGGGCTATAAAAGTTCATATAACAATGCCGATTTGTGGCTTATGAAACCCTCCTGTCACAATAATTTCGAATTTTAATCAAGAACTTTCAGGAAATTCTTAGAAGGAAAACATTTCACACTTCTCAAGTTAAGTAAGTTTGAAAAGCTCAACAAGGCACTTGGGGCTGTCAGGTTGAATGCTTTTAGTTTGATTTTTTGGTTCATACGTCTAGCAAAAGAAGCCTCAATAATTGGATCAAGCTCGTTGCCAAAACTTATGGGCAAACAAATAAATAAAGCAAACCAACTTTGGCAGGCCCTAAAGACTATGGAAATAAAATTGGCAAAATTCATACATACATGCAGGCAGAGGTGCCACATACACACACACACACACGCCAAACCACTTTCGTCATAACTCAGTGCAACAATGGCCACAATTCCTGCTCCTGGCTCCGGCTCCTGCTGCTGCCAAGTCATGACCACAGCAAACAAACAAATTTTTCCTGGCAGGCAAACGTGGAAGGCAATTAGTAAGTGTGCCTGTAGTTGAGTCGCTCCAGTATTTCCTTCTCCTGTATAAAACAAACGTGCGGAGCATAAATTTGTCAGTTCCATTATGCTGGCATTTGGCAGGCGGCCAAAGAGATGACCATTTTAGCATCAACTGTTTTTATTGTTTGATTGCTTTTCGTGGCAGGCCAATCCAATGGTGCATCAGAGTCGAAGGGTTGGGGGGTAGACACTTCATTTGCGTATTGTCCCTGAGTTTTACCTAACAAAAAGCTAAGGCTTTCAAGCATAGGTGTGTGTGTGTGTGTGTGGATTCCCTAGGCCATATATCATACCCCAAACATTGTATGTACGAGTATTTGCTGCATGTCTTCTTTGGGGTTGTGTACTCGTCTGTACATGTCCTGTTTGTGACGTTATCTAGGACTACAACAACGTCAGTTGCTCTGCTGTGTTTAAGTTTGCCAAAGTTGCCGCTTTGTGTGCCCAAGGATGTGTGAGAGTGTGTGTGTGTTTGCTTTCTGCTTTTGTAACTTTTGGGCAAAAGTTACTCAAGCACATTTACATTGAATTGAATTGGTACTCTTTTTTTTTTGTTTGTGCCAACTTTTGCAATATAAAGCTGTTGTTTTTTTTTTGTTAAAATTTAATAACTTGACTCTTGTTTAATTCTAAACAGCCACTTAAACTCTGAAACCCTGCCAACTTTGAGCCTCTCTCTTAAAACTTAAAACTAACATTTCGCTTAAACAATACTTGTAAAAAGTTTGCCCACAAACAATCCAAATTAGCCGGGCAGCGAGTTTGGGGAATAAGTTTTCCATCAAAATAAAGTTTCAAGCCGCAACTTGACAGTACATGATGATGATGACGACGACGCCCCCTTTTCAAGCCCCTCCCCTGCGTTATGACTGTCTGCAGTGAAACTCAGGTGAAACAAAATATTGAATTTGTCTTGTGCTTTTACAGCATTGCTGTAGTCTTACGTCAAACATAGTTTCACCTGTCTGAAACAATCATTTTGCTTTTATTCATACGTGGAAATCATGCGGCATACCTAAAACTTGACGCTTAAAAGTAGGCTAACTAAATTATGTATAGTGGGAACTATGATTATCATTTTTCAGTTCCGGTTTCTATTTACCCGTCTTCATGATAATCAAAATTCAAATATAATTTTTCAGGGATTCAAGTCAATAGGAAATAAGGACTGGTTCGGTTCAGTGGTTCAGTCTAAATTTATTACATATTTTATGAGACCCCGATCTACCCTTAAATCTGCGCGGGAAAGAATTTTCATAAACTTTCGATGGTAATACAATACCTGAAGTAATACAAAATCTGAAGAGTAAGTCATAAACTTTTTTTGTTCAAGGATCACCCTTAATTCATAGTCCCAAAATATTGTTGTAACATGAAGTTCGGTCCTTTGGGTTCGAACACATTATAAAGTACTAGCTATGTTTTTATACTCTGTACCAAAGGTACATAGAGTATAATAAGTTTGTGCAAAAGTATGTAAGAGCCAGAAGGAAGCATCTCCGACCCCATAAAGTATATACGAGGTGTGTTCAAAAAGTATCGCGAATTTTAAATTTTCGCGGGTTACGTATATTCGAATTTCGATTCTTTTGTGGCGTTATGTTGGTACTCATGTCTCTTACTTATGCCGACAAGCTCGGCCATTTTGAATGTTCACTTAATTGTTGACAGCTGCTTTGCTTGCACGTGTTTTGGATCGTCTTCGATTTTTACCTATTCAAAAAAATGGATCAAAGAACCTGTATCAAATTTTGTGTGAAAAACGAAATTAAGTGCGCGGATGCATTCCGAATGTTGACTGTGGCATACGGAGAAGCTACCTTGGACCGAAGCAACGTTTATCGGTGGTACAAAATGTTCTCAGAAGGCCGAGAAGATGTGAACGACGAAGAGCGTGCCGGACGCCCGAGCACTTCAACAACAGACGAAAAAAATTAATGAAGTGGAGAAAATGGTATTGGCCAATCGTCGAATCACCGTTAGAGAAGTTGCTGAGGACCTAAACATATCGATTGGCTCGTGCCATTCGATTTTTATCAATGATTTGGGCATGAGACGGGTCGCCGCGAAATTCGTACCAAAATTGCTCAATTGCGACCAAAAACAGCATCGCATGAACATTGCTAATGAGATGTTAAACTCTGTCCGCGACGACCCAAATTTGCTTCAGAAGGTCATAACTGGTGACGAATCGTAGGTTTATGGTTATGACGTGGAAACCAAAGCTCAATCATCTCAATGGAAGCTGCCGCACGAACCAAGACCGAAAAAAGCGCGCCAAGTTCGGTCGAATGAGAAAGTTTTGCTGACAGTTTTCTTCCATTGCAGGGGCGTGGTGCATCATGAGTTCTTGCCACAGGGAAGAACGGTCAATAAGGAATATTACCTGCAAGTTACGCCAGAAACGCCCGGATTTGTGCAAGAACAAAAATTGGCTTTTGCACCACGATAACGCCCCTGCTCACACATCGTTGCTTGTGCGCTACTTTTTGGCCAAAAACAACACACTAATGATGCCGCAGCCACCGTATTCCCCAGATCTGGCCCCCTGCGACTTTTTCTTGTTCCCTAAACTGAAGAGGCCCATGAAAGGACGACGTTACGCTACGCTTGACGAGATAAAGACGGCATCGAAGGAGGAGCTGAACAAGATAAAAAAAAATAATTTTTTGAAGTGCTTCGAAGATTGGAAAAACCGTTGGCACAGGTGTATAATATCTCATGGGGATTACTTTGAAGGGGACAAAATAGATATTCATGAATAAATAAATAATTTTTGAAAAAACACAAAATTCGCGATACTTTTTGAACACACCTCGTATATTCTTGATCAGCATCAACAGCCGAGTCGATATAGCCATGTCCGTCTGTTTGTCCGTATGAACTCACAGATCTCAGAGATGGTAAGAGATAGAGGTTTGACATGTATGGGACATATGCTTCTTCTATCTGCAGGCAGATAAAGTTTATTTTCAATTTTGGCCACGCCCCCTCCCGCACCCGCAATTTGAGAAAAACGTCATATCTCCCACAGTTTAATAAATAGAAGGTTCGAACCTTCTGGACATATATTTTAATCAAAATTATTTATCGATTTCCCAAATGAATCATAAAGATCGGATATGATCAAAAGAGTGTATGCTGCAGCAGCGCATTAGCAGCGCGGTTTATCGCTGCCACTGCAGCATAAAAATTGATGTTCGTTGGTACAGAGTATTATATAGTCGGGCTTGACCGACTTTCTTCCTTGTTTAAGAGGCATTAAGCCCAAGGTTTTTGTTTAAACCAACTCTGTTTGGGTTAGCTTATCCGTAAAATATAAAACATTTTTGTTTTTTTTATATTAAGACGCGTTTTAAAATGTCAAAGCTTACCTAAAGGGTCTTTTAATCGAACTTTTTTTCCCTAACACATAAAAAATAATGATTTATAAAGTGAATATGTGACTTTTCGACAATTTTGAAATGGATTTTGTAGAAAACATTTGAATAGTCGGATATGCTGGCATTGTCCTTGCTAAAGTTGGATTGAGGTGAAGAAACACGACAGAATCCAAAGAAGGAATGTAATCTGATGTCAGGCGTGTTAGGAGGTCGGTGGGCAAACTCGTCAGTGAACTGAACCGTTTTGATTTTTAGTTTCCGGTTCGGTTCAGCGTTTTCAAAGGGACGCCGGTTTGGTATGCGGTCCGGTTTATCAGCTGGAATTAGCGGTTCGGTCCGGTTTGGTTCGATTCGGTTCAGAACCGGTTTGCATCCCTGTGATTTTTTGAACAGTTTGGTCGTCTTAAGTCGTCTCAGAGCTGCTGCTTCCACTGCT
This sequence comes from Lordiphosa collinella, assembly GCA_018904265.1. Lineage (NCBI taxonomy): Eukaryota > Metazoa > Arthropoda > Insecta > Diptera > Drosophilidae > Lordiphosa > Lordiphosa collinella. Next base: position 113,962 of record JAEIFV010000222.1, read on the forward strand.
GGAGTCGATTGCTTGCCTGCTCCAGCGATTCTGCATATCTTAACCTAGCCTGCCTCTTAACTTGTTAATCTCGCCGCACTTGTGATTGTTCTGGAGTCTCAGAAACACGCTATGATGCAATGTGTTCAGTAAATTACTGCTGTCGATTGCTCGCCTGCTCTGACGTTACGGTATCTCTGCGATCTGTTTTCAATGTCCAGGTAAATAAGAGCAAATTCAAATTCTTAGGAGCAATTCAATTCGATCTACGAGTCCTAAGCGTTAAATTTTGTAGCTTGATTTTTGACCATTTAAAAAAAGTTTAAATAGCCTAAGAACTATTCCAGGTCATAAATCCGTTCCGTTCAGCCAGTTCTGCGTGATTGCCGAACAAACATACAAACTTTTACATTTGTAATATTAGCAAGATTTTAAAAAGCTTTTTTGAGAGTTCGAAAGATTTGATTTGAGGATTGGTATCCAACGAACAATTGCTAAATAATCGAAAACTTGCTTAAAAGAGAGAATTGATACTCGGTACTCGAAATTCAGTGTATTCGATGCTCATTACTGTACCATTTATACTAAGTTCTTGCTCATTGAGTCCATTATTATTCTCGCTATGTGTAGATGACATCACGGATAACCTGCCTGGAGGGGTGACAACAGCAGGACACACCATTAAGACGCTAAAGTACGCCGAAGACATGTGTATTTTGGCCGACAGCCCGCTTATGCTTTAAAAAATAATAAATAAAGTCACGAAACACTGCCGACAGTGGAGTCTGCAAATCAATACGGAGAAATCGAGGATAATGATCATCAGGGCAGGTAAAGGTCGCTACGCAAGAAATGAAAACTGGAACATGTATGGTGTCACACTGGCAACAGTCAGAAGTTACAAGCAGTACCTGGAGTTTTACATGTCAAGGAGAAACTAAAGGAATCAAAAATAGCTATTAATTGTTGGTAAAGGAAAGCAAAAACTGGTAAACAACGTAGGACTTCCGTGAAAGCAGAAAGTCCACAAGACTACACCACGCTTACCAAAGCTATGTCATCCCTCTTAAATTTGAAGAATGAAAGCAAAAAAGTTAGGTCTTTTCATTGAAACAGTGCCAACAGACACAGCCTACCAACAGCTACGAGATTCCGAGACAATGGACACAGCAAGACAGAAATACAGTTAGGCGTTCCATAAAAACAAAAGCCCATAAAACAGCACCGAGCCACGAAGAAGCATCACGGTATGACCAAAGACTTTGTGCAAAGTTTGTGAGGATAGCACAGAAGATAATAACCACGCTCATCTGTCTGGACAAGAATATATATGGAGATAAGAGGTGTCTTTTTTGTATGCGGGCCCCTATTAGCACATCTACTTTTGTAAACGACTTCAACCAATAAACTCAAACACGACTTCGCAGCACCCAAGCTGGACAGACATTCGTCTCAACACTTACTTTATAAGTTCTTAATCAAGAATCCAACCACATCGATAGCAATCCGCTATAATACCCTGAGTTCAAACTGTGAGAGTACATCCCTTTCCACTGTGCTCGCGAAAGCGGCCGACAGCGTCGCCTCTCCTCAGTGCTCTCGAGTTGAGATTCAATTCGCGACAGCCACGCTAGTACACCAAACAAGCAACATGTAGATATAAGGTGACGTTGCATCATAAAGTAACTATGACTTCATGGCGTTTATATAAGGTTTCCGGTTTAATCAAATAATCCATTTTAATAAAGTTTTTAGTCAATTGTAAATACGAGTTTCAGTTCCAAAATGTTTTGATTGACTGGTGAGTAATACCACGGATCAATAGTTTCACAACTATGATTTCGAAGAGTTTACTAAGTCAATTAGTTTGTGTTTGACAGCCTTAAACACAGACTATCGTGACTTAAAATCTCTATGCAAGCGAGGAATTACTAGATAGACAAATATAAAAGCCCGCCTGCTCTTAGCGTAAATTTTCAATGACAGTGTCATTGGGAACGCAATATCAAAAATTTGCTTTGTTCGTGTAATTGGTTAAGGTAACTCCTGAAGGGGACAAACCTTTATTCACTTTTTCCCCATCTTCTTGTTTCCAATCGTAAGATGCTTTAATACTTATTTGCAGTGGTCAAGTGTGGCAACTGGGCCCATAACCTCTAAAAATTCTTCGAAGCTGGTGGAATCTTGGAAAGGCTCCGTCTCAGCAAATTATTGCAACACAGTTCAGACTTAGGCTTTCCGTTTTTATATAGAATGTCACCAGATAATTAAATTATTTAGATTTTAATTTAGACATTTTTTAACTTACCGTTTATAGAACAAAATGTATGTATTTTTTTTTCCCTAGCTTTGCTATTAATTGTAACTTTAGAGTGCTTTGTGTAGATAGTCACAACTATGATTCATGCCATAGTTTCGCTTAGTTCAATCACAACTAGTTTAAAGCTCACCATGGTACAACTCGTGGTACAACTTTTAAGGGATGCACTGGCCCCACTTCCTGTTTTTTTTCGCATTCATTCCATAACAAACGGCAGTGGCAGTAGCACTGGGCATAACGAGCGACCAAAAGGTATAAATAAATGTGTCAACAACCGAACACGCACGCACACTCCCCACACCCCACACCCACACCTACAATTGGTCCAGGGGAATGGGTGCTGCTGCTGCTGGATGCTTGAATCCTTATTGAAATCAAAGCAAACATTTGGGTACAATTTGTGCCAGTAAAGTTGCTACGTGATGTTGGCAAGTTATACCTTTTTCGGAGTAGATGGCAAAATACCCTAAAGATAAATATTGAATTAGCATTTTTGTTGTTGTTTGAGTTCTGCGCTGTAAAAGTTCTGTGGCAAAGTTGGCACCCTGAAAATCTTTGCATAGTTTTCAATAATTAATTAAGTTCGTTCGACATTTTACACATGCTTCCTCCTCACATGTTCACATGTTCACCAGATGTGCAGGCAATTGAAAACTTTAACATACAGATTTTTGCTTTCTTCTTCTTTTCTTTGTTTGGTTTTTGGGCTTAAATTAAGCAAATTGATGCGTATTTATAGGCCATATGTGTGCTTTCAGTACATACAATTGAAATTGGGGGGAGAAATGATCGTGAATGCTGCTCGAAATTATCAATTACTTGCTACCCTGTGGCGTCTCACAAACATAAATATGTGTATACACATGCACACACATTTATCTGGTGTGTGACAGGCCACGCATAATTACATTGCACGTTGTGGGGCTTTAGGGGGCGCGGTAGGCGGTCGGGCGGATTTCGATTATAATTGAAATTGCTTACCAAGCGTATTAATTTAATTTTACATGTCGCTGGCCTCACGCGCGTTCGGTCTATATTTAAACTTCGGCATTGGCCAGCAGCGGATTATAGCTGACATTCGCCTGTTTGTATGCAACAGTTTTTTTATACGTTGGTTTCCTGTTTAAATGCGCCACATTAATCTCCTGACCGTAGACAGACTTACGGGTCTGCAGGGCATATTTATTGCAATTAATTTAAAAATGAAAAAAAAAACAGCACAAATATGGAATTAATTATAAAATTGTTTACTTCATTTAAAGCAAATTTTGAAACTAAATTAAAAGTATTGTTTTTAGTAAACGATTTTCAAAATGTAAACTCCACAGATATGCAGACGTAACAGATTTTCATTTTTCGATAAAAGTAAATTGTCTTTTTCTCAGGCAAAGTTAAACAAAATGAAAGACCTTAAAGTTCACAGCTCGACCACTTCGTAGACATATATAAATTCAGTCTCCCTTCCCCCATTTCCATTTAAAACTGACATTTGATGTCTTTGTTGGCAAGGTAATTAGGTCTGTTGTTTCATTCATTCCATTGGCTGTCATTCTGCCTCGAAATGAAAACCCTCCCAAAATTATAGGTGCTCTTTCGACTTGAGCCAAGCCAAATTATTCTTGGCATCTACGAATACACACACTGAGCTGAGTGTAAGGCAATTGTGTGTGGTGGGAAAGTTGAAACCACTTATTGTAATTGCCAAGTTTGGCTTGGTGCAATATAATTTTGTTAATTTAAATTCAATTGAATTTTAACGAAATATTAATTAAACTTTTTGGGTTACAAAATCATCGGTTTCTTCAGTTAAATATAAATACCCATTTAAATAGGAGGACTGAACTCTCCAATTAATCGCGAAATTGGAAAAAATTATATTTGAGCTTTAATTATTATGAAGACAAGTAAATAGATGGATGGTGTAAATAGAACAGTCCGGGAAATCGAGAAATTTGCCAAATTCTCATATAAGTTTTGATTATAATAACAATATATGGCTGGGCACAGCCCAAGGGGGAATCTTTCACTCTATCAATCTCAGAATAAGGGACATAAGTTTAACGCTGAGTCCGAACGGCAGTTTGAGAAGCTTTTTTTATGGGAAGTTACTTCGAAGCTGGCGCCAACAGCTTGTGAAGGTGACCGGGTGTGCGCTGAACCACACCCGGCGATGAAAAAGATTTCATAGATGACAGCTGAAGACGGACAAAATTGGAAATATAGATTGAATATATTAAAAAATTGCTAAATTTGCTCTATTTTCCTGTGAAGACACCCGATTGGTACGGGTCAAACTTTATAATGAGTTTAGATTATCATGATTCACATCATAGATTCACGTTCTATAGAACTTGTTTAAGTTTTTGTTAGCTCTAATAACGTCTGTGACTACAACTAGCTGTGAATCGGGGCATTGCTGGCCGGACAGGCAAATAAAGTTCCCCCACCGAGTCGGAGTCGTTATTAGTACATTTTGTAATTGTGGTAGACTTTCTTGGCTAGGCTTTCTAAGTTGATAGGTCTTTTTATAACGTTACTTAAAATTTGTTGACAGCTTTTTTGGTCAACTCTTAAATAAATAAATAAATGAAGATTTTATAGATGGCGATTGAAAAATAATCTTCGCCTCTTCAATTTGAGTTTAAAAAGTTTTAGGTCGTAGCAAGGCACGCCTTGACACTGCAAGATCATTTAAGTTTTTATACCCTGTTGTCAATAAAAATGGGAAAATGGGGATCATGAAGTTGTGCAGATTTCTATGGAGCTTTTATAAACTGGATCACCGCCGATAACAGTTATCGAACCTGAACCTGCCTACGATATGTGGATATCAGTTCGATTTACCGAGCTTAAGCCTGAAATCATCGAACCAAGGCCAATTACGAGCAACGTAGTTCCGCATTGCGCATGAAGTTTGCTTTAAAAGTCATTTGAAGCCTGAAAACACTTCAACCTTGCATCGAAACACTTTGAAGAAAGCAAAAGAGAACGATTTAAAAACTGACAAACTAAAATTTAGTGGGGATTTTTATGACGGAAACATCGTCGTGTAAATGCTGTCTAAGTTGTTCCACCAAAATGAAACTCCTGGCTAGTGAGTCGAGTATGATTTTGTAATGAGGGCAATGTGATTTGAAACATTTCAGTAATGAAACTAGAAATGGGCGCTATGGGGTATTTTTTGTGTCACGAACATGCACGATATTTAATTTCGTGCCAGTACGTGCTTGCCCTTTCTCAGTGAGATATCCTTTATAAGATTTTAGAATCGTCAAACTGAGAAGTATACAAATATATGAAAAGTAGCCTATCTAAGTTCTCGTGCGAATTTTTTGACAGCGAACTCAAGGTACACTGAGGTATTTTTCAGTCATATCATATGAAAGTTTTTCAATGAGAGTCTAAATTAAGCCCCAAAGATCCAAAGGAACTCGCTTATTAACTTTTCTACTAAAATGTACAGAGCGACGAGTCTTTCATCAGGTTTCAATTCGATACTAGAATATAGTCCTTTTCCACTGACTAAATCCACACCAAAAGTGTTTACAAACTTTTCCCCACTTAACCCAATTAATCGTGTCTCAACTCGAACAATTCCCTCGGCAAACAAGTGAATAAATATTTTTCATCTCGCATAAATTTCAATATTTATGGACGCTAGATCGTTGTTTCGGCACAATTAATATGCCACAAGTTACAAACCAAAAAAAAAAAAAAATTGATATAATAAACTTTTTGCTGACGTTTCTTGTTGTGTTGTGTGTTGTGTTGTGCTATGTTCCGTACTTTGTATATTTGTTGTTTACTTCACAGGCTATTTTCGACACAACTAGTATATTTGTGGGTTGAGAGGACAACTGCCAACTGGCAACCGGAACGGCGCAGAACAATTGAAAAGTTCGACAACAGAACAACAGTGGCCTGCCTGCCCAAAGCTGGTGTGTGTGTGTGTGGTGTGTGGTATCTCTTTGTGCCTTTTGTGTGGATTCAGTAATATCCTGTCCTTTTCTGTTGGCCCCATTGTCTATTTTAGCCGTATTAAATTTGAATTTGCTTCAACAAAATATTCAATCGGTTGAAAGGCACCCACGACATTGGTAGGTCCTGTGGCAGCAAATCAGCTTTATTCTTCTGGACGGGTGTTAAAATTCTCACTCAATGAAAGCATGGCATAGAAAGTCATTCAAATGGAAACACATTTTTTGGCACCAATAACTAACTCGTTTGGGGCCTATCTCCAAAAAATCTCTGTGTGTGAAAAGGCGGAATGCGTTTTCTTCTTGTTATTTAATGAATTTAATTTAGGTGAGAATTTATAGTGCTGACTTTGTATAACTTTTATCCTTTATCAGGCTTATTCTTAAAAAACTTTAAGTAGCTATTTTGTGATCAATTTAAGAAGCACATAAGCCAAGATAAGTTGCTCTTTGGCCCTTTTAAGCCAAATCCTTATAAAAAAGCGTTCTTAGATACTTTAGCCTTACTTTATGTGCACAAAATATCGAGTCCAGAAACATCATTAATTCGTTATTGAATGCTGTTCTTGGATTTCTTTATTCAATTCTTTCCTAAAATGGGTTAAAACAGAGTTTTGGACTTTTTTAATATCCGAACTGAATGAAGTCTAGGTCCAAACAGTATTGCATAGTTCTGTAGGATGAAACTGATATACCTTTTATAATCGACACTCTTCTTGTTTGAAAGGAGGTTAAACTCAGCTGTTTTCCATCTCAGTTTCGAATTTAACAGAGCTGAATTCAGGCCTGAGCTGTAGGAGTTGCTCCAATTCATCTATATATATAAAACAAAGTGGTGTTAGATACACCACTTATACACTCATGGACAATATAATAGGTGTGAAGTTTTTTTTTTTTTAAATATCGATTTAAATCTAGATTATATTGTCCATGAGTGTATAAGTGTATATAAACATAGCATTTAATAAGAAAGCTATTCTTTTTTAATATGGTCACACTGTTGAGGTACGAATTGGGTGAATTCCCGGAATTAATTAGCTTTCTGGGAAAAATTGTGGATTGTTTTATTGGTTAGACTGCAAACTCGGCTGGTCAATAAAATAGGTGTATGAAGCAAAATACAGGTGTATGAAATAAATACACAAAAACGTTTAAATGCATTGCCATGTTAATAAAACGTTCTCAAAACTTTGTAACCAATGCCTTAAAACCGAAAAAATAGGTGAAACTCGGGGAGCACCTAGAAAATCATCCTCTAAGACCGACGATCGCATGGTTCAGTTGGTTAAACGCGACCCGTTCAAGTCTTCCAGGACGATTGCCAATGAAATTGGGAATATTATGTCATCACGGACCGTTCGGCGACAATTGGCAATAGCAAACCTAACAGGTAGGATTGCTCGCAGGGTTCTTTTGCTTCGGTCGGAAAATTTACAGTTGAGGAACAAATTTGCATGAGATCGTAGAACCCGGTGCGGACCGGAGGGAGAGAAAAATGGCGTAATATCCTCTGGAGTGACGAAACCAAAATAAAATTATTTGTAAATGATGCCAAAAGGAATGTTCGTCGTCCGAAAGGCAAAGAATTTAATCTCAAGAGCACATATAAACCTGTGAAACATGGAGGTGGTAGCCTAATGGTATGGGGCTACTTTTCATGGACCAACACCAGGTCCGATTCATCGTATTGACGGAATAATGGACAGATTCGTATACAAAGATCTATTGGAGACGGTGATGCTACCATATGCCGAGGATAATATGCCACTTTTATGGAAGTTCCAGCAGGATAATGACCCGAAGCACGCCTCCTGAGTAGTAAAGAATTGGTTCCGAGAGCAACATGTGGAAGTTCTTGAGTGTCCAAGTCAATCCCCGGACCTCAATCCCATCGAGAATCTCTGGGGTGAACTCAAAAGAGAGGTCGGAAAGACTTTTTGTCAAAATAAAAATCAACTTTGGGATATTGTCCAAAGAGCATGGTACAACATTACAATTGGAACTTGTCGCAAGTTAATATCCTCTATGCCAAGACGAATGGAGAAAGTCTTGCAAAATATTGGCGGATATACCGGTTATAAGATGCCAGATACTTAGTTCAATATAAAACTAGACCAAAAATAGTGAAATATTGATTCCCTTTAACAATGTGGCAGCTATTCCAGAAGAAGCAACTGCTACCGCAATGTCGGATCGCCCACGAACAGTGGCCAACATGAATGATATGAGGGATGTCCTCCCAGTTTCATCGGGGGCATGCAAGAAAAATAAGTCACCAGTTCCATCATCAATTGCCTTCATTAATGTATTATACAACATTCTTTTGAACTGATTGGTGTAATTCATGCCGATCACATTTAAATTCACGCTCCAATTCTTTATTAAACTTCACTCCACGATCTGTCGCTGGCATTCCTAAGCTGACCAACAAACTGCCGCACGTGTCTTCTGACATGTCATCCTTGTATTTGTTCCACAGGTCACGTGGATTCGATAGGAAGCATGTCGAAATGATGATAGCAAATAATATGCGTATCTGACTTGGAGATTCAGATATAATTGATTCAGCGATTGTCGTGTCCTATTAATCTATTTATTAAGTTTGTGCATATATACGTAAAAGCCAAAAGGGAGCACCTTAGATCCTATAAAGTATATATATTCTTGATCAGCATCAACAGACGAATCGATTTAGCTGTGTCCGTCTGTCTGTATGAACATTAGATCTCGGAGACTAGAAGAGCCAGAGCCACCAAATTTTGTACGTAGACTACTATTGTCCCTACGCAGATCAAGTTTATTTCAAATTTGGGACACGCCCCTTCCCGCCCAACAATAAAAAATATTCAATAACTTCAACAATTTTGAAGATATCAAGCTCATATGTAGTGTATGGGCCCAATATCTACAATCTCTGAAAGTTTCATAAAGATCGGATAATAAATGTCAGAGTTATAAAGGTTAGAAAAAAACGTTGCAAACTTTTTTGGCGCTACATGCACTTTTTGCTCACATAATGTTGAAATGGTCACATTAATGTTAATGCTCTGTTAATTAACATAGGAAAAGGCTATTAAACACTAATTGCCCTGAGTAAGGTGTATATCGAAGTAGGGGCTGGACTTCAACTTACGCTCTCGTTTTTCTCTAGGATTTTCGCAATCGTTGGACTCAAATCTCTATAAACTTTCTCCACTTGCCTATTAGCTTGGGGTGAACAAGTGGCTACTTTAATGTGATTGATTCCTTTGGACTCTAAAATATTGCTTAACTGATCTGAGGTAAAACTAGTTCCCCTTTCGAAAAACAATGTTATTGGGCCGACTGTAAATAATCACCCAATAACTCTATGGCCTCTTTGGAACTCGTAGTCTTAGTAGCGTATAATCTCACATACTTTTTGCAACCATCTATCACCACCAATATGAAACTCAGCTCGTCATGCTGAATATTTTATGTGGTCGGAGATACTTCCTCTTAAGCGTTAAAAACATAAACATTGTTTCATCCATATGCATTTACAAGCACTTTAATTTTGATAAACTTTTTGATAAAGTGGTTTTTTTCTACATTTAACCCTACAGCATTTAATACACTCACCATAGCACCCTTAATCGGATTTATCTGCTGAACACGCCCATTGATTGACTGCCTGAACTACGCACAACACAAACGGCAAAAACTGGAGATGTCCAACTTCGAAAACAGTTTCCATTTGTGATAAAAGTGTGCACAAGGACGGAGAGTGCGAAATAATTTCTCAATCCGATTTCATCACTAATGGCTACAAGTCGCATGGATTGAGTAAGAGGGAGTCTTCAGTTCAGAGTTCGAGATAAAAACTTCATTTCGACTTGATCATTGTAGTGCTAAGCTTCTAAAAACCCTCGGAGCAATGGGAGCAAAGGCGTACCCACCGCTGATGAAGAAGATGTGAAAACGGTCTCATTTGATACACTCAACCCGATTAAAATTAAATAATTAATTTCTTATTTTCATTATTTGTTTCTTCATAAATTCTCTTAGGGCCGATTTCACATCTACATAATGCTATCTGTCACATAGACTAACAAATGGCAGAGTAAATTGTAAGTTTATGTGACACTTATCAGCTATATAGAAGCCGTGAAATCGGACCTTAATGAGGTTTTCAAAGAATTGGCGACCGTAATAGCATTAAGTCATATGTGCCTATTTATAAATTTGTTGTTTTATCTGCCATATAAAACTCTACATAAGTTTCCTAGTCACAATCTTGTACGCCTACTTTTAGTTTTTCCAACACTTCTGAGAAGTAATAAAACTTGATACGACCAATTCTTTCCATCTCAAGTTGTTTTCTTTTCTGGCTATGCAGAAGGAATGCCAATTGAGGAAATCTCTCAATTTCTGGTATTATTTTTCTTCAAGGCTTCAAGTTACTTGGCGATATTTTTTTTTATGCAAATTCAAGCTGTTCTTTTGCTTTCTTCTCCTCTTTCGGTCGGTCACTCATTCAATGTGTGTATGCACCAGCAGCAACAGCGGCTGCAGCATATTATGTGTCACTGGCCTTTAAGATGATTCAACAAATTCAAAACAGTATACAATTAAACCTTAACGAAAACCGATAGGTTTTCATTTGGATTGCGCACTTTTTCCCCCAAGAAGACAACAATAACAGCAAAATTTCACACGCGCGAAAGACTCACTCAAGAAAAAGACACCAAATCAATGGTACATAACAGGCTCCGACAATGAAAAGTCTTTTTTGTTTTCCGAAATCTAGCGATCGACACAGTCCAGATCCAGAGCTGCAGCTAAACTGAGTGGCAAATGCCGCACACAAGCCAAAAGGCTACAAAGCAAAAACAGCATGCATGGAACGCGAGCGGGAGAGACGGCGGTCGGTGTGCACTCAATCTTGAAGCTGAGCAAAGTGAGCGAACTCTAAGAGTATCTCGAGTATCTCACGAAAGTATGTACATAGTTTACATCAACGCTAAAATATTGTATTTATAAACATACAGTTTTATCAATTTCACACACAGCACACACACACACACATTATGTTGCAGAAGCGTGGATTTCCTACATTTGTTTGTATGTCGGATTGATGGATGGGTGAAATGCATGTCACCTCTGATACTGATAAGGCGGCCGGAGAAAGACTCTGTCCAGCCAAGAGCTTATCACAAAGCTGCATATTTTGTTTTTCTTTGTATTTTATAAACTACAAGTGGGCATATTAGTTTCGGGGAAGCGTTTGCACATAATGAAGACAAATTAGTGATTTTTTTTTAGCTTTTAAAGAACTTAATAAGCTTCATAGAATAGCGACCGTTATATCTTAAAGATCACTGCTTCAATCATTGCTTTGGCTCAAATTGCTCTTGTAATAACCGTTAGGGCTTAAAAGAGTCTCGCTCTCTCTCTACTTTAACACTGCAACTTTACTCTCTTTTGGTTTGTTTTTGTAAGCGAATTTCAATAAATCTTACCAAAAGAGAGTATTTTTTCAGCTTCTATATTGCAAAGAAAAGCCAAAATGGATATATTTCGTTGGGTGATGGTACACTAAGAGAAAATTATTGAATTATCGAATTATTTGAGGACGAAGACGCTTGAAAAATCTATTCGTTCTGGCATTTTAAAAAATTTCGTTCTTTAAATCGAGCTTAGATCGTTTTCAGTTTGGTTTTTATAGTCAAAGTGAGTGAGGATAAGTAACTGAGCGGAGAGAACAAGCAAACTTTGAGGGAATAACGTTGGCATGTCAATCCATCAAAGTTTTGATTCAAGAACGAGCGCTCTTCAAATTGAATTTATCGAGTTCTTGGTTCAAGAATAAGCAATTTTGACTTTGACTAAGTTCAGCTCTTGACTAAAAAAATAATTCTTCTTGATTTGAGAATTTATGGTACTAAGATCAAGAAACTAGATTTTCGATTAAGGATATTCATTCTTACAAGTACGATTGACATCGAACTTTCTTGGTCCTATTATGAAATTTACTATTTTTTTAAATTCCTATAAACGCATCTTGTAGAGTCGATAAAGAGTTACTTCTCTCAGGAGTAGATTTTTCAGTTTCCAACAAAGTTTCCAAAGGGGTTTCCACTAACAGATTGTGTTGAGGTTTTGGACTTCTTCGATTTCCTACTCATAGTAGGCGAGAGAATCATTTCAGATTCTATACCTCCCGCTTGTAAGTTCCAATATTTCCCCTTGAGTTTCCCGCCTACTAAGAAAACTTTATGAAGTTTGCTTCATCGTGTAAATCATGTGTAAGACTCCTCTACTAGTTCTAATTACCCACAAAAGTGTATGCTCAGTGTAAATTTAGATGCTGCGTAGCTGCTGAAAGCAAGCGCTACTGCGTCGGAGTTTCTCGCTTATATCTGACTATCGTTCATCCGATCTTTACCAACCTTTGACCGATGACCCGTTACTAAATATGTCCAAAAGTACGAACCTTCTATCTATAAAACTGCGAAGATATGACGTTCTTTCTAAATTTCAGGGGCGGAGGGGCGGGCAAAGTTGAAAGTAAGCTTGATCTGCCTGTAAGCATATGAAGCTTATGTTCCATACATGTCAAACCTCTATCTCATACCATCTCTGAGATCTATTTATTAATATAGACAGAAGGACTGACAGACGGACGGACAGACAGACAGGCGGACAGACTGACGGACAGACGGACATGGCTAAACAATACATATTCTAAAAAAAAATTATTCAATAATTTACTCTAAAAACTCAACAATTTTTCGGTCGACAGTGCTATTATGGCGCGACTCATCACAAACTTTAATAACTTTGCTAATTATTGACCGATTTTAGAAAATAGGCATACGTTCTAACCGTGAAAATGTGTTGTTCTTAAACAATAAAACAAATATTGGGGGTTTCTAACCAAATAGTGTTCAAAAACGTCACCAAAGACAAAAAATGGGAAAAAACCAATCGAAAATGGTTTACGTAGCAAATACTCCAAGATAAGAAATGAATCCTGATCAGTCATATATGGTATCTGTAAAGACCTAAATTTCTTCTTTCCAAAACCGGTAAGAAAATAAAAATCATTTGATATATGACAAAGTTATGGGCGTATAAGTGAGTGTTTGTGCGAAAAAAGGATTTTTTACCGTTATTCAAAATTTCGATGTGCACTAAAAAATTCTAGTATGCCACAAAAATCTACTGAACCATATCTACAACCTACGCTACGACTTATCCCAGAAGTTTTGTTTTGGTTTTTTTTTTGTCTCACCGTGTAATCTTACTTTTTGTAGCAGTTATAGAGAGATTTGCGTCATATTGCGTTTATTGGACTTCAGAGTGGTTTTCTTGGGACAGTACGACCTTTTAAAATCACGTAGTTTCCCTATATTTGGAAAAGTAAGTTTCAAATGGTAACATAAAGGTTCTAGGTCGATATTGGAGGTAGGTATAGACATATTTAGGGCTTAAAGTCATGTATTGGACATCAAAGTGTTTTTAGTTTGGATTTTTAGGATGTTACAACCGTCCGCTTATTTGAAAAAATAAGTTTTCAGAAGCAAAATGCTTCGATGTTGGTCAAGGTTATAGGTTTTAAGGTCGTATATTTGCATTTAAAGTGTTTATTTGGGATTATTGTACATTCTCTTAAGGTCCGGAAAAGTTACGCATAGGAAAAGGTACGGATAGGTAAATTTTTATGAGGTATAGTATAACTTCTTAGGAATACCGAGGTCGTCATTGGTCGACAAGGGCGTATCCAGCTTTCCAAAAAGGTAGAGGCAGCTCTGTCTAGTGGGAGCAGAGAGCGCCATTGCGAGAGAGAATGAAAACATGCGTTGTGCTGGGTAGCCTGAAAAGCACACGTACTCATACATACAAAAAAGACCTCTTCAGCAAGCGGTCTCTGCAAAACGGTCAGCAAAAGACCAAAAAAAAGCGAAAACAAATGTGTTTTTTCCACAACCGAACACAATTAGAGAGCGCAGTTAAAGGTTGCTTTCGTTCCTTTTTGTCAATGTGCCGCAAGAAACATGTTTTTTTCTGACAACTGCAAAGTGAGGACCGGTTGTTGCTACCTCTGATTAATACACACTTTGTGACTAAGAAACTCGATGATAACTAAAGCTCAATTTACACGATCTGATCGCTCAACCGAGCTTTTCAGACCTGAATGTTAAAAAACTCAGCTGAGCAGCTTAGTTGTGAACAAAAATTCGTGAACGAAATGGTTACAAGAGGAGTCCACTTGGTCGTTTTGGACCGCACCTTTTTCTTAGTGTATAAGTTCTTTAAAGAAGGTTGAGAAGTTGCCAATGACGAACCAAAATTGGTTCACTGTGTTCTACGATTACCGAGGCGAAGTGAATTAGGATTAGATTAGATGCTTCACAAGAAGTAGGTTTTTAGTGAACAAGAATCTCAAGCTTGTGAAAACTTGCAGGAAGTTTATGGGGGCAATGCTCTAAATCAGCGGTGGGAAACCGATGGTCCGGGTGGCCTGCACCGTTATTCTGCCTTAAAAGCAAATATCACTATAATACTCGATTGCCTCAGAGTGCCAACAACAAAATACGGGCACAAGATTCTGCTGCGCAATTAATGCTGACCATCTGTTTGATTTTTATGCCCACCGCTGCTTTAAATATGAATTACACTACGATTCAAGAAGATCAAAGCCTTCCCATCCAGAAATCCTTTGGTCCAGTTTCAAGGAGCACTTAAAGCCTAGCTTATTGCGGGACCTCTAAGCTCCAGAAAGTTCATTGGACTATTTAAAAGAGGACTCTTTAACGAGAAGTTGAAGAACTCTATTCTTTAATGGTGAACTGAATTGTTCAAGCCGCCAGTTAAGTTTAAATTCATATTTTGGCCAACCAAAGCTAAATGTATTCTGATACGCTTTTAGCCCCAAGTCCTATTAATGTTTAATAACAGTTTCTAGCTGAATTTATTCATCAATTTTAAATTGATTCAATTTTATGATAATAATTCCTCCAAGTGTAATTAACAAATTCTAATACCCAAATAAAATTTCATTTCGATAACCAAAATGTTCATATTTATGCGCCAGTAGCAAAGTGAATTATTATGATGCCAATACACATTGATAAGCGAGTGATTTATGCTCTGTACCCATTCTATATGTTGTGTGTGTGTGTGTATGTTTGTAAGCGCAAAGGAAGTTTAATGTAAACAATGACCACAAATTGTGTAACCGAGCCGAGAGCTAGTTCCTCAGCCCAGCGCCCAGCCGTAATCATGGCACATAAAAACGCACATGCATATGTACATACATACAAATATGTACGGTATGTATGTATGTGTGTATGGCACAAGTGTAAATTCTCTCCTCCAAGAGTTTGGAGAGCTCTATGGAAACAAGTTTTGAGTGATATTTTTTCCTTTTTTTTTTGGTGTGTGCTTGGAGTCAAAAAAACAAAAATAAGAAGGTTGTACCCAAGTGGTCAAGTGGCCAGCAACCAGCAAGCAGCCAGCCAGCAGGCAGTCAGTCAGGCAAAAGAATTCGAAAACAAAAATTTGTGAGCAGCAGAGGTTGACTCTACACACATATACAGACTCAGAGATACAACATCCATCCACTTGGACCATATCGGTTCTAGGTGCAAGTCCAACTGTGCGACACTGCGGCGTCGATGTCGTTTTAAATTGTCTGCACACCACTTACCAGACATACACACATACACACACATGCACACACATCCAAGTATTTATTTGTTTTGCAGCATTCTCTGACAGTCACAGATTGCTGCTCTGAGTGCTTCTCTCTCTTTAGATTTCTTTTGCTAAAAATATATTCATTTTTTTGGTCCTGCTTGTTGCGCCTGTGCTGTGTGTTGAAAACATTTTTACTCATCCTCTCACTGCGCATAAGAGAGCCGGCTGCAGGTGTGCTCTGCGAGTGGAAGAGCGAATGAGTGTGTGTGTTGCTCTGGATGCAATGAGTGTGAGCATGAGATTAAGCTGCTGGAGCTTTAGCTGGGGCATCACAATGAGTGGAACAAACAAAATTATGAGTAAGACAATGAGTTTGAAAATGAGTTCGAATATGAGTTTGAATATGAGTATGAGTAGATTTTGCAGGACTCAAAACTAAAGCTATGGTTCAATTAACAAATAATTGTCTTAAATATGACCGAAAAGTTCACTATTTAGCAGGAATGCAAACCACTCAAAATAAAGTGCTGGTTCGGTTCAGTGGTTCACACAGTTTCTGAACCGCCGGTTCGGTTCATTACATGGTTCTTGGTGTCAACTGAACCATGGTTTCGGTTCGTTATGGTTCAAAAGTTTTAGTATGAGTATGAAAGGTGTGAGTCTTCGCGGTTTGTCTAGTAGTCTCTGATACAGTGTAAGTTTGGTTTCAAACTTTCAGTGGGTGGACCTTTAGGCCTTCTCCATACCCTGATCCCGTATATTGCTCGCCTTTGAGGATGACAGCTTGGAAGTAAATACAGCCAGCCTGCCTGTTGTATTGTCGCCACCATTCTGACGCCACATTCTTTTAGTGATTCGTCTGAGGATTTTGGCCTAAAAACCCGTTTTGTTCAGGTGTGACGCGGGATGCCTCCATTGGCTTGAAGCGAGAGTTTTGTTATTGGCGTTGAGAAGCCAACTCATTCTCTTCGCCTTGCTGTGAAGCTTGCCTGCTACGTCGGCGGCATGCTGCTTGAAGGTTAGCCTCTTGTCCAGGCTCACTCCCAGATACTTATGGGCCGTTTTGTGAGGAAGCACCTCCCCATGTAGAAAGACTCCGGGGCAACTTCTCTTCTGAGTGTGTGCATGACACTAACACATTTCTCAGGGTTGATAGATATACTCCAGCGACAGGCCCACTTCTCATACCTCTTGAGGTATTCTTGCAACGCGTCTGTTGCCGAATAGACGCATCTGTCACGTGTCATGATTGCCGTGTCATCGGCAAAGGTTGCTATCAGGAGGTCCTGCGGTTCCTCTATGGGTATGTCCAGAGCAGTAGGCATATCTGCTGTGAACAGGCTGTACAGGGTTGACCCCAGAACGCTACCTTGAGGTACTCCTGCTCGAATCCTCTTTTTCTGGGATGCAAGGCCATCCTGGACAACTCCAAATGTTCTGTCAGTTAGGAATGATCTGACCATTAAGAAGAGCTGAGGATTGAGTGTTCCCTTGAGTTTGGCTAGTAAGCCATCATGCCAGACGCGGTCAAATGCCTGTTGGATATCCAAGTACGCTGCCACAACGTACCCCTTGGCGTGGAATCCTTCCAGGGCGAAATTGACCACTCTGTGTAGCTGTTCTGGGGTTCCGTGTCCCATTCGAAAGCCGAACTGGAATTTAGGGATCCTCTTTTTGACTGCTGGGGTCTCCAGAATCCTTCTCAATAAGCATCTTTCAAGCAGCTTGTCAAACGCTGGGAGGAGGCTTATAGGTCTGTACGAGTCCAGTTCATCTGGGGGCTTCCCAGGTTTGTAGAGCATCACGATATTGGCTTTTTTCCATGCACTGGGAAAGTAGCTGAGGCGTTGGGCTGCATTGAATATGAGCAACAGAAACAATACCGCCTTGTGAGCTTTCATTGTTCTGATGTCCACTTCGTCTTCTCCAGGAGCCTTGTTGCTTTTGAGCGAGACAATTTCACTTTCCAACTCTTCATATGTGATAGGATTGACTGGCAGCTCCATTTGTAGAGGGACGTCCAGTGTGTCCTGAACCAATTGCAGCCTATTGGTCGAAGAAGTGCTAAAAGGCTGGAACCTTTCCTCTAGGTGCATGCAAAAGCTTCAGCTCGGTCCTGTGGGTGTTTTGCCCATGTTCCATCAGGATTCCTGACCGGAAATTTCGGCTACACCTGCCTCTTATACCTCCTAGTGAGCCTCCAGAGTGCGAACTTCGAGTCCTTATTAGGGGTGGCATCCTCAAGGAGCTTGTCTGTCGCCTCTTTCTTGATTGTGGCCAGGACTTTCCTTACCCGATTTGCAATCCTCCTGTATATTCTGTCGATCGCAGGGTCATGGGTTCTCGTGTACTCCCTCCTCAGGCGTTTTTTCAGTGCTACTAGGCCCTCTGCCGCCGGTGTCAGTACGAAACTTTTACGAGTTGAGTGTGTAGGAATTGAGTATGAGTATAAGAATGAGTATGAATATGAGCATAAGTATAAGTATGAATATGAGTATAAGTATGAGTATGAGTATGAGTATGAGTATGAGTATGAGTATGAGTATGAGTATGAATATGAGTATGAGATATGAATATGAGTATAAGTATGAGTATGAATATGAGTATGAGTATGAGTATGAGTATGAGTATGAGTATGAGTATGAGTATGAGTATGAGTATGAGTATGAGTATGAGTATGAATATGAGTATGAATATAAGTATGAGTCTGAGTATGAGTATGATGAAAGGAGTTTGATTAGTTTTTTTTTTATTATGATTCTGAATATAACTTTGATGAGTTTGAAAATTAGTTTGAATATGAGTTTGATGAGCTAAATATGAGTTGAAAAATGAGTATAAATATGAGGTTGATGAGTTTGAATATGAGTATAAAAATTACTCAGTCATCACAGAAATTTCAACTTTGATCAGTCCTTAGAAATTATATTAACTCATTGGCATACTTTAAGGGATCCAAAAAAAATTTAATTTTAATTTGTTCCGAAAAGTAGGCCATAAAAATTCCTGTACGCAAATACTTAAGTATGTCAAAAGGCTAAATTGACAACACTGCTTGAGCATTAACATTTTTGGTGGCGTCATCTGTTAACTGACAAGTGTAGTCTAATACAAATGTAGCTGCACCATCTAATGCCTAGATGACGCCACTGAGCTTGCGATGTTCTGGTAAGATTTACGTTGTCTGCTGCACAGAGGGCGCCAGTTGAAAAATGTTATTTTTATTGCTATAAATTTACCGTTGATGTACTACACAGAACTGAGAAATTTAACAATAAATCATCAAAATACAGTTGTCTACTATATATATAAAGATAGATCAAAGTAGCTTTTGCTTATTGACAGTTATACTTGTTTGTAATACAAACATAGTACAGTATGTATGATTCTAACATTGAATAGTTGCATAGATAGCGCCACTGAGCAATCAATGTTATGGCAATGTTAACAGAAGGTGCCAGTTTGTTGGTCAAAATTATGGCAATGTTAATTAAACAGCAATCACTGACAGTTGACTAGATGGCGCCAATAAGCGATTAGTACCAACCGTTTTCGATAGAGTGCGAAGTTAATGTTAATTTACAGCAGGTAGGATGATAAATCGAACATCAAGCAGTATTTAATAACAGCCCGACCTAAAAAACAGGGAAATAGTTTTTGCTGGTAGCCAGTCCTGTAAAGACCTGGAGTTTGGTCCTTTTCTCATGATCCTGTTTTTATAAATCCGCTGTTGAGATCACTTCCAGTTCAGTTGTGGTTCTGTTTTTGAACAAAGTCTCTAGGTCCTTTGCACCTTTTGTTATTAGTTTTAAGCCACCACTTGCATAGCTCAGCGCTCAAAATCAAGCAGTGCAAATTCACCAAATCCAACTATTTATATTTCCAAAAGCAGGAATATGGGAAAACGGGCCTAAGTCGAGATATCACTTCCAGTTCCAGTTGATGTTCTGGTTCTGGGTTGGTTCTATTGAGGCCAAGTCTCTAGATTAGGTCCCTTGCATCTTTCTTTGTTTATTAAGTGTTTATTAAGTCAATCTTTTGGCCACTTTACATTATATTATACACCAAAATTTGCAGTGAAAGCAGTGTTTTCTGAAGACCAATCTTCTGACTAGTGTAGCAATCACATGATGACATTCAAAGAATATAAATCACTCAATAAATCCTATAAACAAACTGAGATCCTGCCTGCTTAACACATTCTGTACATACTTGAAGTGAGTGTTTACTTTAAACAAAAGAAGCGAAGACAACTGAGTTTCAGTGTCTCAGTGTTTAGCTTGAAGAAATAAATGAATTTAACAAAAAACATCAGACAAGTTTTATTTGAAATATCACAAGAGTCTAAAATAATTAAAACAGTGCGTTTTGACTGACTGACTGATTGAAAATCTAAGGTCAAAATGTCCAGAAAAGTTTGTTTATACATTTTTTGATGAAATACGATCGAGAAATCGAAGTGAAATGATGCGAGAAATACTCCACCAAGTTCAGAGTTTACTTATACTCAATTTACACTGCGGTCGTACGACTTTTCCTGGGGCTACGACCTTTTAGGTGTTTACTTTGAGCGTACGGTCACATAGTCGGTAACATCAAATCAGCCGTTTGACGTTTACTTTACATTAAATTGGAATTTATGTGTTAAAATTTCAAAATGGAAAAAAAAAACATTCTATACGTGATTGGGGAGATGCAGATGGTTGTAGATATAATTACCAACGTGAATGTTAGCAGGCTCAAGGTCGAGGTTTGATTATAGTTCAATAATCAACCAGAAAATTCAACAGAGAATTACCAACTCTCAGGCCAGTCGAGAGGGGACTCCGGGCACGGGGGGTTTTTCTCATGTTTACGTAGAATGTTCTCTCATGTTGTCTCAGAAGTCCGGGCCCGGGGGAACACCCCGGTCCCCACCCTCTCTACGGGCCTGCGCGTAGTAGAGAATGCTTTTGGGCTCTTTAAAGGAAGATTTCGTCGCTTTGGAAATGGCATGGACAATTCAATAAAGCATTAATTAAGTGCTGCTGCGTTTTGCACAATTTCTTGAATGCGCACAACAGCCTTTTTCCAGACAATTGGACATCTGTAGCTAAAAATGTTAAATAGAAGGGACACAAAGTGTTCCAAACGAGATCCGATGTGCTCTAGCATCTTTCTTTAATTCCATCGACTCGGTACAATAAAAAAATAATTTATGGCGATCCGCTCTAGGATACGGTTTCGCTCTTGTGAGGACTCAAGCATCCGTTTGGCTGTCTCGCTTGCAATGCAAATTAACTCTGCTTGATGGGAGTTGAAGGCCTCGTTAAGGTCCAATCTACGCCTTTTGGTCCTCGAACTACTCGATGAGTCCTCCATGCTAACCATGCTAACTGACATGTCTTTCATATTCGTGGCTACCAACTAGGGTTGTTGATATTTCTCAAAATATCAATATCGATAATATCAAAAATCTAAAAAAAAGGCTACACCTTCAGACTACTAATAAGCAGTGCCAATGCTTACTAAAATTATAAGGTGACAGATTGATTCTCATATAGATTGTTGATTGCTCTTTACCAATAGTGGTTGGCCAATGACTAAGAAAACCCGCTGCTTAATGTGTTCCTGGGGGTGTCGGAAACCACTAGTTTGATTGCGGATGCCATCTGTTCAGATGGTACAGAGCTTCCAGGCGCAATTAAGTATCGAAATGCGGTTTCAGACAGCTTGGGCCATTCATTCATGTTATCTCGCCAATAAGTAATTGGGTTCATGTCGTGGGCTAAGTTGGCTTTCTCTAAGTACTCGCTCATCTCTTTGGAGGATGGTTTATTCGGTGAATTGTGGGGCAGTGAGACATCTTTAGTGCCCTCCCACACTGATACCTTACCAGCATATTTTATAGTCTGAAAAAAAAACATTTGAATTGAAAGCATCCGTTTTCAAGATCTGAAAGAAGTACATACCTTTGACTCATTTAGTGGGTATTGCTTGTGTTCGGATATATAATTCCCTGTTTCGGAAACTATAGCGCGCATTGCATTTGCAGCAGCGAGTCTTGTCGTAAAGTATGTCTTTTTAAAGCGTGGATCCAATAGCGTGGCTTTTGCAAGCATCTGGTTGGATTCACTTAGTGAAAGACGTCTTTCTGCAGATTTCTGAAAAAGTTCCTTTGCTGTCTCTCCCAACTCTGTTTCTACTTCACTAGTTTTCGCAGCATTAATGTAGTCAGCGGAATTACCAAACTTATGGTGACATATTTTTACCCGCTTACATTTTCAGTCGCTTCTTTGAAGGGGAGCAACAGTTTATGTCCCGAGTGATATTAAGTTCATATCCGGTAAGCATTTCCGGACATTTCCCAGCTCTGCTCGCAGCATTGCGCTTTAATAAAACAGCTGACACAAGTTCGGACATCTTTATAAAAGAAATCATCATGTCTAATGATGAGTTCTATCTAGTATCAACGTTTTATAGTAAAGTGCTTACACATCCTTCTGGAATATTAGCTTCTGTTTGAAGCTTTCTTAGCTCGTCCATAGCAAGGACACCTTCCCAAATTCAAAGCCTACTGCCATTTTTTTCAATGCCCAGGCGACCAGTAAACAGAGTATTAGAGTCAAAAATTTCCTTCTACACTAAAGCCTCGGTTTGCGTCACCTCGATTCGGTTTGTATGCTGCTAGTTTGAAGACATCTTTGATCTATAAATTCATCTTTAGATCATGTACTCACACTTTCCATATCATAAACCCAAACAAATTGTTAAACCAAATTCACAGTCACGTTGTTTCCCAGAAGTCACGTGCCATTGGAAACACGTCTGTTTACTGCTGCTTCTAGTTTGGCCTGCCGCTGTGCTCATTTATCAAATATTTTATAGACCTCAATGCACTTATTGAAAATTAATACGGCTTACGACGAATGCCGCATCAATAGTGCAAAAATCAGCACACATGCGGCTGCTGGTCACCACCCCGCCTGTCTACAGCTTTGGGTTAATCCTGCGAACAAGGCATTTAGAGTGCAAGTCAAACATCTGTCTGGGCGGGGAAAACGAGGAAAAGGATTAAAAATCGAAATAGAGAAAAATGGAAGGGAACAATGTGTACACAGATTTTCACCATAAACTAATTTGATTAAAAACAAATGCGGGTGCCTGACATAACCTCAAACACACAATTGATTTTTAACCCTAAACCAATCAATACTTAATTACAACATTGAAAATTGCATTGATTGAAACATTTCTCATTGGGTTATGCCCTCATCCCCCAGCAGTCCATTCACAGTTTTTCCCCCCTTAGATTAAGTTTTGCTGATAAAGTAACATGGGGCTTTTGTTGTATCGTTAAATGAACACCAGAGTCTGTGTCTCGTCTCCCCCTCCTCAGAGTAAAGTGTCGCATTTAGTAATTGGCCATGGACCATACAAAAGCTTGAAGCACCCTCATCACATTTAACAGCATTAAGAGGAAGCCCAACTACTCGCATGTACCATAGATATGGGATATATATGGCCCATTATTGATAGCAAAGTTCTTAGCATATAAATTGCTGCAGTCATAAATCTTTCCAGCATGGGAAATTGTTGTGAAAAATCAAGATTTTCAATCGTTCAAAAAACCGGATATTCTTACAATCATCAGCTGTATTTTGATGGAGGTCATAAATTATGGCCAAAGGTCCTAAAGGTAACTAAATGAAAAGGGAGGAAAAGAACGTGCCAAGATCGGTAGGCAGCAGCTGGTAAGGCCAGCAATTCAATCTCGTTCAAGAGAGTTCAATGCACTTTCCGTAGCTATCCTGGCGGTTAATGACAAACCAATTACCAACTAAAGACATGGCACCAACACAAGGCCCACATTCAGTTTCAGTTCTGCTGCTGCAACATTTTAAATGGCCACGGGCCAATGGCACTGGGCGCTGTGCGGCAACATACTGATTGCGCAACAAATTGGACAAACGACGTATGTCACCCCTTTTTTGGTTGAAAACAGTTAACCATGTGCCCAGGAGCCGCCTGTGAGGAAGCTATCTAAGTATGAGACAGTGACAAATGCTGCAATTGCTGATGGAGGATGGACACGTATCACGTTTATGCGGAAACATTAATTGCAATAATTTCAATGGATTTTCATATGCCCCTTTTGAACTAAAATTTATTAATAAGCACGTTAATTTGACTAAAATCATATCTAAGCACCGAATTTAAATTTCCCCTTTTATATTTCCAGTGCATGGTTTTCCAACTTGAGAATTACAAGCGGTTTAGTTTATACGATAGAGAGAAATATATTGATTAGATACTATGAGGCAGATTTAATTCGTGTGCGATGGCGCAACTGGTTGAGACGGCATCCCAGTCGTGTTCAGGCCAAAGTCCCCAAGTTCGAATCCCAGAGTAAGTAAAAAGTTAATTCAAATTTAAATGAAAGGTGGGTATATATTTCCCTCTAGGACTGCCGACCAACGCTGTATCAACGTTCCGTCGACGATTTTGTGACTGTCGTCGACCCCTACTTACCTCCCCCCTACAATGTGTTCGACTGACGTATTTTGCAAGGCGATGTCCGCTCAATACGTTAACGGATCTCCAGGCACGCTAGGTCGACGCAATGCCATACAGGAACCGACATGAGGGACGCTCGATGGCCCCTGCCGTACTAGAGGGTTGTTGTACAAAATGATGTTGCTCCTCTGTTTTACTGCCTTTTCTATGACAGCTTTGTCAATGTCCACTTGATGACAGGTGTTCCCTTCATCCCCACTTGGCTACTACTTGTTACATTCGGCCATCCTGCACCTCGTCGTCTATCCCAGACGACATTAAATTCTCGTTCTGCTCCACACATTTACATATCAGTAAGTTATCAGCGCTTGTGCTAGTTGTCTTCGGGCCTTCGACCTCTGCGACTTTTCTGACTATGTAGCAACCGTTCCGATTGACTTTAGTTATTTCATAGGGTCGGAGAAACAAACTTCTGTGAAAGGCAGGGACTCTCCTGTGGTTATGTGGGCGTATGTAGTGAGGTAAAGTTGTTTGATCGGCTTAACATGGCAAACCCAGCGCGATCCAGGCTTACAGCGTCTCAAGTCGACTTACACCTCCCTATGGCAAACCCCTGGTAACAGAGCGATGAACCCTCAAAGCTGCTGGCTAACGTGAGCGGCGATCCCACCCTGGGACGCATAGGGGGCGGTACTTTGGGCTTGGCACCCGATTATCGAGAACATCGAAAACCAACATCCCATGGCAGATCTACTACAGTGGATATGCTTCAAGGCATGAGTTTGTCTGCGGTTTTGTAGTCCACGAAAGACTGCGTCGTTCTGTCATCAGCTTTACACCAGTTGACCAGCGACTTGCCGCACTCAGACTTAAGGCAAAATATTTTAATATTAGTCTTATCTGTGGCCGGGTGGCTCAGCGGCTAGTGTGCGCGACCGCTGTGCAAGAGGTCGTGGGTTCGATCTAGCCTCGGAACATCTAATGAAAAGTTTTTTCTTTGAATAAACTTTACACCCAGTCACGCCTCTCTGCTGTTGGCGCCAGCTTTGTAGTAATTAGCCATGAAAAGCTTCTCAAGCTGCCGTTCGGATTCGGCGTTAAACTGTAGGTCCCTTTCTCTTGTGCGAAAAATTAGAAGCGCACAAGCCAAGAGATTGAGAGAAGCTCCGCTTTGGCCCTTTGGGGCTGTGTCAACGTGACAAGACTTGGGGCTGTGTCAACTAGACATGCCATTTTACTTTACTTACTTACTTATCTGTGCGCACGCCCCGACAGAAGACAAGGACGACTCGGTAAAAGACGAATTCTATGAGCGCCCGGAAGACTTAACTTAACTGCATACGCTTTTACATCGAGTGCGCTTGTGATGTAAACATCTTTAAGTTCGGTACGGAGGATTTTAGTAGGGGTTACATTTGATTTCAGCGTCACGCATTACGCGTCACGCTGACTTGCATACTGTATGGTGTTGTTTAATGTTGGTTAAGGTTAAGGGGTTAAGGTTTAAGTGTTAAGGTTAAGGTGTAAAGGTTAAGGTGTTAAAGTAGAGGTGTTAAGGTTAAAGTGTTAAGGTTAAGGTGTTAAGGTTAAGGTAAGGATTAATGTAAAGGTTAAGGTTAAAGTTAAGGTTTAGGTGTAGGTATAGGTTTAGGTTTAGGTTTAGGTTTAGGTTAGGGTTAAGGTTAAGGTTTAGGTTTAGGTTTAGGTTTAGGTTTAGGTTTAGGTTTAGGTTTAGGTTTAGGTTTAGGTTTAGGTTTAGGTTTAGGTTTAGGTTTAGGTTTAGGTTTTTAGGTTTAGGTTTAGGTTTAGGTTTAGGTTTAGGTTTAGGTTTAGGTGTTTAGGTTTAGGTTTAGGTTTAGGTTAGGTTTAGGTTTAGGTTTAGGTTTAGGTTTAGGTTTAGGTTTAGGTTTAGGTTTAGGTTTAGGTTTTAGGTTTAGGTTAAGGTTTAGGTTTAGGTTTAGGTTTTGGTTTAGGTTTAGGTTTAGTTTTAGGTTTAGGTTTAGGTTAAGGTTAAGGTTAAGGTTAAGGTTTAGGTTTAGGTTTAGGTTTAGGTTTAGGTTTAGGTTTAGGTTAAGGTTAAGGTTAAGGTTAAGGTTATGGTTAAGGTTAAGTTACTTATAGGTATTTATAGGTACTAAGGTACTCGAATACTGAGTATCGAATACTTAGAATCGAATACTTTTAATCGAGTACCTAAAATCGAGTAATGAGTATCGAATGCTTAGAGGCGAGTACTTGGTATTGAGAACTTACAATCGAATACTAACTATAAAGTACTTAGTACTTCTAACGAGTACTTCTAAACGAGTACTGAGTATCGAGCTTTTATTATCGAATACAGAGTGTTAAGTGCCGAGTTTCAAATATATGTATAGTAACACTCAGAAAAAGCATGTAAATGTAAGTTCCAACTTTGACATATTACTTTACTAAGACCGCTTCCAATACAAAGTGAGCCGGTTTAAAAGCGCTTTAGAGCCATGTCTCCACAATTATGTAAGCTTTAGACTTAAAATTTGTTTTTTTTGGGTTGGACAATATGTAGATCAAACTTTTTCCGGATCAAAATCGTTTACGAACCAGTTTAAATCAGTTCAAAAGTGGATCAGAGTCATATCTTACAAATTATTAGAGCCCTAAGTATAACATTTTGGGGTTTCAGAGCCTTATTCTGTGTGTGTAGGTTGTTAGTTCTAATTTATACATCTCTCAATTTCAAGAATATATCAAATGTGAAAAACTATTCCCAACTGGTTCAGATTTTATTATAGTCTCTCTGATAACGGTATCAGAATTTTGTGAATCAAACATGTCAGTATAATTCTGAGGACCTGAGCGATACTACTTATATGGATGTTATGTTATATTTCGGTGTCGAAAAAGGCTTTCTCAAGTAATGCTTTGCTTATAAAAGAGTGAACAAACATGAGCTTCTCACTAAACTGTACAAGTGAACAGGTTTTTCTCCAATTGCGGGGTTTTGTTCAGTGACAAATTAGTCGGTGACTTCTTTTTAGTTCAGTTTCTTTTTAGTTCAGTTTAACTTCAGGCTACAGTGGCAACAGTTGACATACAGAAAGAATACAACGAGGTCTCTGCCAGGCATCACAGCATCATAAATATCGACCTTAAATTGGTTCGAATGAACTGATTTCGTTTAGTGAAATCAACCACATCTACGGGTAAAGAATCTCGAACTTCACTTATCCCAATTCAAATTCTCGTATAAACCTTCCCAAAAAACCCATCCAGGGGTGCGCTACTGTACCAAAAAAAAAAATCAACTACATTTAGACAACCAGCTTAGCCACCACCAAAAAGAGAAGCTGCCACGAGACGACGACGTCGACAACGACAACAATGATGATGATTCCCTAAGCTGTGGCGCCTGCGCAGCTGTCCCGATCAGAAGGAGAGCTCCATAATAACAAAACATTATGTCCCCGGCACGTCGCCGCTTTGTCTCAAAAATTTCACGCAATGAATGGGCCATCATCGTCATCATCAGCAGCAGCGGCAGCACAACAGATTGTGCCAGTGTATGTAACTGCTTATTGATCGATCGTCTCGATATCGAATTTTTATTGTTGTTTGTCATTGCAAAATGCCAGCCACCAACCCGGTTCAGTTTTAGGGGTTGCTCGTCTCAGTTGCACTCTGCAGTTGCAGTTTCACTATTGCGAGGGTAGCTTTTTTTTCCAACCCTTAGTGCGATTATCATCGCCTGGGAATGCACACACACTCACTCACACTTAGAGGGGGGAAACTTGATTCGGGATTTTCGATTTCATTCGTTTTTGGTGCACCAAATTTCCATTATTTTTTGTATACATTTTGATGGCAAATGGAAATTCAAGTTCATTGATTTTTGCATGTTTCATTTCTGTTTCTGTATTTATTGGATTTTGGATTTTGTTATTGTTATTGCAGCTTATCTGAAGAGATTTATTGGCTTTATTATGGTAAGTATTCGGTAAGGGTTATAGAGGGCGGATTTCATAAGCAGTTGTGAGTGAATGCAAGGCGTGAAAATCCTCAGATAAGTGTACGTACAATATGTGTGGGAACTTCGTTCCCAGCTTATGTGACGAAAAGTTTAATAAAACGAATCTTTTGCGGCCCAAAAAATGAACATATTGTTTAGAAACGAATCTTAAATGTCCAGGAAAACGCGATTGAAAGAAAAAAATCGGTAAACGGGCTCAGAAAAGTGAGTTTTGCAGCCCACAGAACCGGTTCGGATTGGGTTTGTGTGGTCCTTCGAGACGGATGACAAATTGTTTAAGTCCCTACCCAAATCAATCATCTAATAGACTTGATTCTTGGTTGAAAACTCCCTGAAAATGCTGTAGGGGTAATCAGCCATGCTCCCATTTACGCATTCGCAAAAATTTTGCAATTTAAAACTGGTTTTTTGACCAACTTTGCTCTTAAGCAACTCAAATAGATATTTTCGCAGAAATAAACTAAGAGTTCTATCTGTACGTTGGTAACAGAGATTTGCAGCAGTGCACAGTTTAAGTACTTGACATTTTTTAAACCCGAGTGTCCCAACCAAATACTGGAGAAAACCCATGAGACGAAAATCAAAACCTACCATCATTTTGTTGATTATAAAGCCGCTTTCGACACACCGATAAGGTCAAAGTTCTTCGAAGCCTATACCACCAAAGTACGTTCGATTGCATGAGAAGCACACGAAGCTTCGTCAAAATAGGAAAGAACCTCTCCGAGCCTTTCGACACCAGAAAAAACCTCTACAGGGTGACACCTTATCGTGTAACTTCTTTAATCTGCTGATGGAGTATATGCTGTGCCATTGCCCAAATGCTAACAGATCGGGCACCATCTTTTATAAAGATGTAATGCTACTTGCAAATGCCTATGACATTGACATTATCGGCAAATCCGAACGGGAGGTAAGCAAGGCGTTTTCAGAGATTGAAAAGCAGTCAAAACTCATGGGCTTAGCGGTAAATGAGGAAAAGACGAAGTTTCTGTCATCTTTTAGTTGGCAATACCTGTCACAAACGAACAAAGAGCTTAGTAAGAGCTATATACAAGATGATAAATCGGGATTAAGAATATATATTTCTAACAATATAAATCAAATTTATGTTACATTTAACTTTATTCACCTTAAATTATATGACTTCATGTAATACTTGTTATGATGAAACTATTTTCACATTTGACTTGAGTAACTAATAAGATTGGAATAAACTTTCCTTTCCAGTCGTTGGTTCCTATTAGAAAATAAGAGCATATCGGAGATAATGTTTTCAGTTTTGCCATACATACGTTCCGACTCCGTAGAGGAATGCATAATGACCATTTCTTCCCATGAATCGGAAAATTCAAATCAACTTTTTATAAAAATCTATCCAGATTACAGTAAGAACCAACTTTTAAATTCTCCAGAAGGCCTACAGACTTTGGAGCCTGAGGCTTGTCAAAAACTTGCATCATCATTGGGAGTGTATCTTTTTTGATTGGTCAGCTTGACTTTTATAAATAACACCAAGGATCCAAGGAAGAGTTCGTGATGAGAATTGCTTTAGGAACCTGATTTTAAATCATCTTTTTAAAGGATTAAGTTAATATGTTGTATTTCCTCAGGTCCTGTAAATATTTCCATATTTTTCTAACTTTGCTTTGCTAGTGGTGGAACTTTTTTTCGACTTTAATCGATTCTCAAAAATAACATCGATGTTTCTCAAGCAGGGAAAACATCGATACATCGATTCGAGAATTTATTTATTTGCCAGCTCTACTTTACAGTACTGTTATAGAAACCAGACGGTCCTTTCATCAATATTATATTTATGCTCTTAAAGAAGCTGATATTAGGTAACTTTTAGAGTCCAACCTGTTACCAAAACAGAGTAGGTCAGTTTCCTAATCAGGCGAGGTTTGTGGTCTGGTTAAAAACACAACATTAACTTGAATCGAACCAACTCTAAGGGGTTCAAAGAAATACCTCGAAAAGTATTTTTTTCTTCGATTTAAAATGCTTTCGAGTTGATAAATTGTTTCGAGAAATATCTTCAAAAATATGGAGTTAGATATTTTGCAGGTTCAGTTTAAAAGCTTCCAGAATTATATCAGAAAAATGTTTTAAACTGAACTGGAATTTTGATCTGTAGTTTGATAAAGGGCTAAAAATTTGTGCCAATCCAAACCAGTTTTAAACGGTTTAAAAGTGGACGTCGTTTTCCAATCAAAACTAAACCAAAAATTTACAATAAAATTATTGAATAAAATCTTTCAAAATAGAATTGATCATATTTACATTTTTATGAACGAAAACTATAACAGAAATTTTTGGAAAATATTCGGAAATTCTCAAAAATTGTAAAAATTAGTTTACAACAAATTAACAAAGCAAAATCAATTTATAAATTATTTATTCATCCCCTTCTTACTTTGTCTCTGGGAAATCAACACCAATAGTGCACACTTAGTTTAACGATCGCTCATTTGTCCCACATATGGGCCATTGCCAGGTTGTTATCACCCACTGGCAATCTGACGCACTTAAACACCGCCTGGTCTGGACAGTGTCCAGTGTCCCCTCCCTGATCTTGATCGTGCCACATGCAATAGTTAATTGTTTTCCATTTGTTTGACCCACCAAGTAACCGCCCACAGGGTCTGCCTCCAGCACAGTGGAGTGTTAATTTATAGCACATAGAATATATATACAATGATCCAAGAAGAACTGGACAGGCATATATCACAAAGATAAATCGCTTTGGAACTGTTCAGCTGCCCAAGCCCAGCTTTTGTTCAAAAGCCAGGGCCTTACATAATACAGAGGAGCGGGACTATTGTCGTCATAGTAGACACATTATTAGATGCGCATCGTTGAGCATATTAATTGTTGTTGTTTTTGTTGGTACTCATGTAGGGGCTTAGTGCTACAACAAAATGGTTCATTGAACAAGGGGAAAGAAAATGCAACACAGAAAATAATGTTTCCATACTGATCGCCGGTCATTAACAGACAGGAGGGGAGTGAAAAGAAAGAGGGTGAACCATTTGGAACAGAAACTTACCTGAATCCGCTACTGTACTTTAAACTGAGAGATACATTTCTAGCACCAAGCTCTCACATTGGTTCTGGCCTAACGCTTTTTCCACAGTTCTTCAGTTTTTATGGCCGGAAATTCTAATTGTTGAGGTTGAAATTTCGACACGTTTAGTTACCTTAAAAGAAAGGAGATTGTACATACATACATAAAAGAGAGTCATAAACTTCACAGCACAGCGAGCTGAGCTTTACCTGCATTAATCAAATGCAACTGTCTCTCTTTTCCTCCCTCCTCTCTCATACTCAGTTGGCGTTCGCCTGGAAGGTCCAGACACAAACAAACAGCAAATAGCATTCCAAGGATCGACAACCTGTGGGGGTGGGTGGGTTGGTTGTTTGTGGCTATCGATTTTTATGTAGTGCACACAGAAATTGCAGTTGCCAAGGGAGCCGCAGCCGTTGGGGTAGTCTCAAGTTCGTCTGCCAATTATACGCCCGCTTATTAGGAAGGAGTCGCTCGGACGGGGCTCTGGCACGTGACTTCTCCATTGCATTTGCATTTTCGCTGGGGGTGGCTCGATGAGTCGAACCTCAAGTGTTGCCTTAATGTTTGGCCATTTACATGAAGTGCGAGTTGGAGTTGGAATCCACCCTAAATCACAGTCACAGAGTAGCCACCCCGATATTGACCAGACAAACGACTGCGGCGGCGGCGGCTGGTTCATAATCCTTTCAACTGTCAACTGTGGGGGGAAATGCAAAGGCGGCGGGGGGTCCTCGTTGAGGAGGTTAACTAAGACTGGAATGTGGAAAATATTTATAAGCAATTGTTGAAGTTTTTAATATTTTATCCTACCCCATCTCTCTTCCTGGCCAATTTCCCAAGCGCTGGTCTACGCGCGTTAATCAACACTGCACCAATTTCACAAGATCTGTGTCATGTATGGCTCTCTCGCTCTTATGCATACTCATTTGTTTTACAAGCGATTGTTGTTGTTTTTTTTTTGTGGCGTTTCTTCTCTCAAGTTCAGTCCTTTTTCAAGTGCTTAAAAAACAAGTTAAATTAATTGATTTAATTAAAATTCAAGCAACTAAATATTGTTTGTTTATAAATAGAGACATAACAAGTGTGAAAGTTGTGAAAAACATATGAATTACTTTATTAAAACTTGATGCATACAAAAAATCCAAATTGGCTGCATTTGCTGGCTGGTGCCTGCAGCTGCCTTCAGGTGCTTAAACAATTAAAACAAGTGCACAAAGTGAACCAAGGAAATATTAAAGTTAAATATTATTTATTAAAACAAAACAACTAAAAAAGGCGTTGAGATACCAAAGAAATCGCTTTACAATTGCTGCTGAATTTGGGTAAGTTTATGTATACATATGTATGTATATGTGCGTGTGTGTGTGCATATGTATGTATGTGTGCGTGTGTGGGCGCAAGAGTGGAGTACTGTCTTCGCATCTGGGCACACTAACTTCAATATCTCCCTCTTTTTAACAGTTTTTTAAATTGTTTAAGATTTGTGCTACTTTTGCTCTGTTTTTAGTTTGTTTTATACTCTTCCCCCACAATAGCAACTTAATTTATTAGCATCAAATGCAAAGTAGTAACAGTGTTGCCATATCAGCTATTTAATTGCTAGATCTAGCAATATTGAAGTGGGAGTTAGAGATGGGCGAAAGATCGAGTCTTTTTTGGGACCTTTTTTAAAAAAATCGTATTTGAAAACGCTGAGTTTTTTGTTTTATTTTGTTTTTTTATTGTGTTACAAACAGATTAAAGTAAACAAAAAAATGTTTCTGCTTCGATATGAGGTCTGTTCAAAAAGTTCTAGGCCGTCAAATTGGGGGGTCAAAAAAAGGTAAAGTGCTGGCGGACACGATTGCAGTGCACAGTGGTCCAAATGCCAAAAATTTTGGCAGAAATTCAATATTTTATTTTAAGAGTAATGCAAAAACAATTTTTTTTTTCCAAAAGCTCCATTGCTAGGGCAGTTAAAAATCATAGTGGTACAATTGAAAATGAAACACTGCGAATTTAAGCAGCCCTGGAAGTCCGCTGTTCGTTTCGTGCCATGCCAATAAGAGCACTTTTAAAATTTATATAAAATAAAAACTACGTCGAATATTGGAGTAAATCATATTATAAGTACTATCAGCATCAACAGCCGAGTCGACCTAGCCATGTCCGTCCGTCTGTCTGTCTGTCCGTATGAACAAACAGATCTGAGAGATGAAAATACTTGCAGGCAGATCAAGTTTATTTTCAATTCGCCCCGCAAATTGAAAAAAACGTCATATCTCCCACAGCTTTATGGATAGAAGGTTCCTTCCTTCTGGACATATTTAGTAATCAGGGTTATTTATCGATCCGCTAAAGGAATGGTAAAGATCGGATGAACGGTTGTCGAGTCATAAGGAAAACAAACAATTATGGGCACTTCGCAGGTACAGAATATGTTATAGTCGGGCTTGACCGACTTTCTTTCTTGTTTTCCTTAAGTGTTTGTTGGATTTTAGTCCCGAAACAATAATTTTTAAAGTTTTGATTTTTAGCATTTATTTGTAGTCGTTTTTAGCAAATTTTTTATTCTTAAATTTAGCAATTTGTTGACCCCATGTTCAGGCAACACTGAATAGTAAGACAAAATCACCCCCATACCAGGGAACTTTGTCTCTCTTCCTTTCTTCATGCTTCCCTGGCCACACACTGTTGTCTGAAATCAATGGTAACAAACAAAATTTTTTGCTGCTTGTGTTTCTTTGTTGCAGTTGCTTTTTACTTTTTGTTGGGAAGGGGGAGCAGGGTAACATGTGTTGTTGAGG
This sequence comes from Lordiphosa collinella, assembly GCA_018904265.1. Taxonomy (NCBI): domain Eukaryota; kingdom Metazoa; phylum Arthropoda; class Insecta; order Diptera; family Drosophilidae; genus Lordiphosa; species Lordiphosa collinella. The sequence goes on from JAEIFV010000222.1 coordinate 148,262, forward strand.
TTGCCAATTTTGCACTGCTCCCACGGGGATGCAATGACAACTCTGACAATACGTAGAACAAGAGCCAAAGAGCTCCCCCTTGACTGGATAGGAAGTAATAAAAACAATTGTTTGGCAGTGAAAAATGTTTGCCAAAATCAAATTAACGTCTATTCGAGAGGCATCCACATTATGGAATGTTATTGCTGTCTAATGGTTTACATATTTGCCACCCCCAGAGTCTAAAGGATTTGTCAACAAGAGCGATTAATAACTCCTGTCACTCAAGTCAAAGGAAGTGAAATACTTGGGCTAATGAAAACTCTTCACATTTAGATTCACATTTAAAGTTAACTTAAGTCTACACCGCCAAAGTTCAACTTCCACAAGTAAGGGGAATTAATAATTTCCGTTTCCGGAATTGGCTAAGGTTTTTGGTTTTGCAGTGACGATTTCATTGATTACTGACTGGAAGGTCGTGAGGCAGCGAGATGCCCACAAATATTTATTTGAAAGGCAACAACAACGGAATATCCCAAAAATCTTACGATAAACATGCAAAGATACATATTAGGTTTATAATTTTTTTTTTTTTAGCTGAAGTCAGTCAGTCCCTCCCTCCCTTTATAATTTAGGTTTTTTTCAAACAATTTTCCTAATAACAAGGAATCAATTGATTCTTAAATTTAAATAACCAGTACCAGAAGATTTAAGCAAGCGATTGTGAACCTTAAAGCACTGTAAGTTCTTGCTCGTAATCCTGAAATACTGAGACGAAAAACAACCTACACTAGATAAAGACTAGACTAACTACAAGCCGAGATCCCATTTTCACTATGGAATCAATTTTTGGATCTTTGGACCACACTTAATCTCTAAATCGTTAAAGTTTTGTGACTGCAAAAATGGTTCGATAACAAAAAGTCAAAAAAATTGTCTAAAGGATGATTTTTTAAGAGCTATAGGAAAGTTTTTAAAAAAAAAAACATAAAATTCAGAAAAATGCATGAAATCTTTATTTGAATCGATAGTACGGTCCATATAATTTAATGTTTGAAGATTATTTCATGCAAATGTTGACCGTGACTGCGCCTCAAATGGTCCATCCGCTTAGTCCAATTTTGGCATCCTCTTTCCAACATTTCGGCCGGTATCTCACGATTAAATGCTTCAATGTTGTCTTCCAATGCGTCAATTGAAGCTGGCTTGTCTGTATAGACATGAGCTTTAACATAGCCCCACAAAAAATAGTCTAAAGGCGTTAAATCGCACGATCTAGGCGGCCAATTGAACGGTCCCGAACGTGAAATAAAATGTTCACCGAACTCGCCTCTCAATAAGTCCATTGTTGCGCGTGCTGTGTGGCATGTGGCACCGTCTTGTTGAAACCACCTGTCATGCAAGTCAAGCTCTTGCATTTTTGGCAAAAAAAAAGTTGGATATCATCTCACGGTAGCGCTCACCATTCACAGTTACGTTACGATTCGCATCATATTTGAAGAAGTACGGTCCAATGATGCCGTCAGTCCATAAACCGCTCCAAACTGTGACTTTTTCTGTATGGATTGGTAGCTCTTGCAATGCTTCTGGCTGATATTCACTCCAAAATCGACAATTCTGCTTATTTACGTACCCATTGAGCCAAAAATGAGCTTCGTCGATAAAAAAGTGGATCTTCGACCAACTTTCCAAGAGCCCATTCACCAAAAATTCTACGTTGCGGTAGGTCGTTCGGCTTCAATTCTTGCACCAGCTGTATTTTGAAAGGCTTCACACCTAAATCCTTCCGCAAAATTTTCCACTTTGTTGAGTAACAGAGGCCCAATTGCTGCGAACGGCGACGAATCGATAATTGATGGTCATCATTAACACTGACCGATACAGCTGCGATATTTTCTTCAGTTCGCACTCTACGTAAGCGTGTTGGTGGTTTAATGTCCAACAATGTAAATTTGGTGCGAAATTTAGTCACAATAGCCCGAATAGCCGCTTCAGTGGGTCGATTAAACTGACCATAAAATGGAAGAAGCGCGCGATGAACTTTCTTAACAGAGCACGCATTTTGATAATGAAATTCAACAATTTGCAAGCGTTGTTCGTTTGTAAGACGATTCATGGTTAAATTGTAGACCAAACTGAAGATGTTAGACAGTGAAACAAAACACGAAACGTGCGTGAGCTGTTTAAACCAGTGTTGCCTAAAAGATAATAGCTAAAAAATCACCCTTTACTTAGTATCGAATACTGAGTATTGAGTACTACGAATCGAAAAATTAGTATTGAGTACTAAGTATCGAGTACTAAGTATCGAGTTCTTAGTATCGAGTACTGAGAATCAAGTACTTAGCATCGAATACTGAGTATTGAGTACTTAAAATCGAGTACTGAGTATGGAAAAATTAGTATCGAGTACCGAAAATCGAGTACTTAGCATCGAATACTGAGTATTGAGTACTTACAGTCGGGAACTGAGTATCGAGTTCTTAGTATCGAGTACTTAGTATCGAGTTATTAGTATCGAGTACTGAGTATCGAGTACTTGGTATCGAGTATTTAGCTTCTGGTACTTAGTATTAATTATTTACTAACGAGTTCTGAGTATTGACTTTTGTTTACTAAGTATCGAGGTCTAAGTATTGAGTATCGAGTTATATGTATCGAGTATGCACACAAGTAAGTGAAAACCGGAGCACATCTTATGCAGAATGTTTTACATCAATACTTTGTGTGTGTAAGCCACACTCACCGCTTTTTTTTTTAAGTTTATGTGACAGAATGATAAGAAATCGTCCCTAAATGTTTTAAAATATTTTGGAAATCGGAGAACGGAAACATTCCTGATTTAATATAAGCATGAAGCGCTCAAAACGTTCAGCTTCAAAATCAGCTGTGAACCACTGAACCAAACCAGTTTAAATTCTCTATTTTAAGTTCAACTTTTATCCGATATTTTGCGATTTAACATATCTAGCCCAAAGAATGTTAAAATTTCCCATCATTACAAAAAGTCCCTGACATATTCGAGTTATTGGTTAATTCTGAACTGACAATGGTTCAATCAGAGTGATACATAACTGATTTGAGTAGGGAATTTAAGCTATAAGAATTGTTCAATTTTGGCCTAAGTAAAGAGAAGACCCGAGCTCATTCAAAAATTTAACTATTTAAAGTCTAAGTGTGGATTAACTTGCGAATTAAAATCGCAAAATGCAAGCGAAAGTGAATACTACCAAGATTTCTTGTTTAAAATTTAACAGAATGAATTTACCACCTGGCATGCCTGCCTACCTGCCTAACTGATGGTGGGCCCCCTGCAATCAGAGTTTAATTAAGTTACCTGCCAGTAAATCGCATTTACTGGTATGCTCCTCTTCCGAGAATCAAATTTCATGCCCCCTGCCATAAGAGCGCACTTTGGTAACCTCTCTCCGAAAAGGGTAAAAAGGGGGCCAATGACGAGCGAAAAACTCTCCAACAAACAGACTTGGACCCATTGTTGTTTCCTTTTTTTATTTTTTATTGTTTTCCATGTTGTGGCTTCTAGTTTTTTACTCTTTTTTTTTTATGCTGCTGACTCAACTCTATCATTGCAATTCAACTTTCATTGCTGCAACAACAACAACAACAAGAATGATAAATAATAAAACGCCGTCCCTGGAACACACTAACAACGGATGCACTCAAGCGGCGCAACTGTTGCTTTTGCTCTATGTCCAGGTTGGGGGCCATACCCGTCATCTTTGTTCTATCTGTGGCCTCATATCTCTGTTATGGACGTCCAAGTTAATTGTAAAGAACTGCACTCGAGACTTGGTTTCTCTTTTTTCTTCTACTGTCTAGATTAAAAAGAAAACCAAATTGGAGTACACAGATCTCTTAATGAAGTTTTATGCGTTTCTAATGTGCAACCAATTTGTTGTTATTTCTATTTCGATGATATTTCAATTGTGATAATTTCACTTTGAAATGGAAGGAAAGAAAGAAGGAGGAATTAATTTAGAGCTGAACAATTGGCTTTAAAATGGATTCGTCTGAATTTATGGCCACAAACTGAGCGATGAATGAGTTGAATCAAAGAATTTTGCTACTGGGAACTAGAATTTAAGGAAGCTTTAGGTCAGAAACGGGCATCGATTGCTCGCCTTCGCTTGATTAACTTCGTCCTAAAACCTACATAGACCCTTTAAAGTTCTTCTGATTAAAAGAACACTCCAAAGTCTAATCGAATTATGCAAGTGGTGTATCAACCAATTGCTGGGGGATGACATGTCAAGTGCATAGCAAACTTAATTCAATCCTCCTTCCCCTTTTCTCTCAGACATTTTGCATTTGGAAACTATATTTGATATGTTCATCATATTTGCGTGTCCCCCTCCCTTCCTTCCTTTGACCAGAGTTTGCGTGTCAATTTTTATGTCTAGCTCCGGAGAGTCAAGTCTCCAAGCATAACTTTATTTAATTACTACAACAACAACAGCAAAATGCGGCGACAACAAGAAATTCTTCGTGTCATAAAAAATTATTTTACGCGCGCGCGCGCTTAACAGAAGAGGAAGAGTCTACTGGAAAAAGGGGGGAAAACGTCAACTTGTTTTTTTTTTCAACATTATAATTTCGCTTTGAATTACACACATTGCACAACCGAAAGTTCATTGACATGGGCAACAGCTACAACAAGAACAACAGCCACAACAATAGGCCAAAAGCACAATCATTACAAGTTTGCATAAAGCAGGCGATGATTATTTTTGCACTTATTAAGTTTTAGCACACTGCAACAACAACAGCAGCAGCAGCAGCAACAGCTTCATAATCATCATCATCACATCTGTATATCTAAAGATCGAGGAGGAACAGCAGCAGCAGCTGCTTCTGCTTCTGATTTCTGGCTCGTGCAAAGCGATTGCTAGCCACTCGATCAACTCAATAGCCCGTTCACTTGGTTTTGGGAAGGAGAACACAGCAGCAGTTAGAGATGAGCAATCGAATCACAGATAAAATTCATGGAACCAATAGCAATTTCTGCACTTTCTGCAATTTACTCCTCTTTAAAGTGAATTTGAAGTATCATTAAAAGAGTCTCAAAACGGAAAAGGCTTACAATATAAAACAAAAAGAGCAGAGAGGAGTTTTAAATCAGACCTGGCCAGCTCAAAGCATCGGTAATCCGCAGTCACTCATGATTTTCACACAGACGCTAGCCGAAATTGCATAAAAACATGGCTTTCCTTGCTTGCTCTTCGGTCATGAATCTAATGATGGAAATGCGAGCTTTAATGACTTTCGCTTTTTAGGCATAAATTGAAGTACTAAATCTCATGAGTAGTGAAACAACTAAAATCACTTATGAACTAAAGCAATTTTTAATGATTATGCCCTAAATTATCACTCGGAAATTCACTTCTAAGACTTTTTACTCAGGGAAAGTTCTATAGCAAAGGTTTCAAACCAATTAAATATGCGTTATTTTGCTAGAAATTGCTAGAAATAGCTAAACATAATTTTAAAGTTGCTAGAATTATAGCTAATAGCATTTCCGAAAATTTATAAGCATTTCCACTTTCAAAAATGCTAGATCTAGCAACTAAATAGCTGAAATGGCAATACTGATGGGAAAGGATCGCTCACGTTAGCCAGCAGCTTTGCGGATACATTGCTCTGTTACCAGGGGCTACCACGGATCGCGCTGGGTTTACCATGTTAAACCGGTCAGCAACTTTACCTCACTACATACGCCCCCATAACCACAGGAGAGTTCCTGCCTTCCAAAGAAGCCCCTATATATTGATTACTTAGCATATAAATTCGAATCACTTTTCATTCAATCTTCTCATCTCTAGCCCCGAACAGAGGCAGTAGAATCTGCGATCTGTTGCGTCCAGATGCCCGGCAGCTATTTTACACGCCATTGAGTTACAAATGGGCACTGGCAATGGAGATGCTCCCAATAGTCTGGTCTGTGGAGTGCATGTGCTGAAATTTCTACTTCTTCTGCTGCTGCTGCTGCTCCTCCTCCCCCCGGCAAGGCACCAAGTCACGTCTCTATCAATTTTAAAACGAAGATCTTGTAGATTTTCTGTTGTTCCATTCGTTTCTTCTATTGATTGTGGATTAAGAAGAAGGCGGCCTGTGGTGTTCATCTCGCTCTTCTGGAGTGTCCCTAGTGTTTGTCTATTGTGAATCGTTTCCTGTTTTGGCCTCTTTGTTCCTTGTGCTGTCTGGCCTCGTTTCCTTTCACACAGAGGGGGAGCCAGCGAGCAACATCATCATCATTACCTGAAAAAGTGAACCATTTTTCAGCTTTCCTTGGAGTTCACTGAACTGGGCGCCGCCTGTTCAGATTTCTGTTTTTTTTTTCCTTAAGTTGCTCAGCGTTGTGTTGACAACTCTGGCTGAGACCCTCAACTTTGCTTTGGATAATCCTCCATTAAAAGTAGAAGAGGAGAAAAAAAAAACAGCAACAACTTGCCTGGTGGCTTTTCCCCACTCTCCTCCTGGGGTGAAAATCGTGAGTGGCGAAAATGTGCCACGTTGCACTTGTTACAAACTTTTCTCTGTGTTTACCGTTGCCTTAAGATAATTTTCTTTGCTTTGAAGAAGCGGACGAAGGCATAAACAAGCGCGCTGGGCCAGAGCCTCCTCTTTGTGCTTATGGTTTATGTAGGAAGCGTGGAAACCTTTGCCTGTTGCTTGTGGAAAATGCAATTAAATCCGTCTCGTATATGGCATAAATATTATCAGCACCTCCTGACCGTTGCCTGGGACTCAATCAATTAGGTTTATCGCCAGCAACTTCTTTTATAATTGAAATACCCCAGATGGATGCTGGCTATGGCCATGGCCATGACTTTTCTTAAATTAAATGTGTGTGTGTGTGAGTATGTGCAATTAAAAGAAGCTGCGTGTGTGCAGGCATTTCAAATGTTTAAATTCCTGTACAGTGCATTTTTGCAAAGGGAAAGACTGTCAAAGCCATGGGCAGATCATGAAAAGAAAAATATCTAAGAAATTTGATTTCAAAATTCTTCTACATAAAATGAATCTATTGAAAAGAAATCATCGTGTTCAGGCGCCTGGAAAAAGAGACACTTTAAAGGCCAGGGCGAAAAGTTGTCCATAGGCTTATTCTTTTGGACTTCTATTCTTTCGATCTCTAAATTGCTTTAATATTTTTTACACTATTACATTTATTACATTACTTTCGGTTATACCTAGAAAAAGATCCAATAAATTTTAAATCTTATGACCTTATGAAAAATCAGGCCGATCGTGCTTTAAACCAAGCATTTTTGATGTCAAAAGTACGGTAGGATCGAAAATGCTTGGATGCAAGCTGAAAATACTGAAATCAAGAATGCTTTCGAATTGGAAATACTTGGTTTTAACTTAAGTCGGCTTCATATCAAGAATAAATCTTCTTAGCAGTAAGCTTAAAAAGCTTCCATTTCAAGTATAGATCTTCTTGGTTAAATGCATCAATTTCAACTAGATATTCTTGGTTGTAAGCATGAAAGTTCTCGATTTCAAGAACGGATATTCTTGAATTCAAGTAATTTTACTCATAATTTTAAAAATTTTTTCCGCAATTTTGTATTGACGACCTTTCTTAGATGGATGTAAGCCGGCAATTGTTTTTCTTAACACCTGACCTCGAGCCGGCTTACATCCATTTAAATTTTTTTATTAAAATTGCCGTTGTTTAACGGAAATAAAGAACGATCTCTGCTAGCTTTTAGTGTTATCCACTGAACCAAACCAAAATCACGGGGTTTCCTCGCTTTATAGCTAAACCATGTTATGAACGGAACGGGGGGTTTTTAAAATGTCTGTTAACCAATGAAACTAAGAAGCGTTTCCATTGAAAACAAATGAGATTTTTCTCACTAAAACTAGTTTTTTTCACCGTTCGTTCCTATGACAGCTGTATGCTATAGTCATCCGATCCGGCCGGTTCCAAAAATGTCCAGCGTATTTGTACTAAAAGACTTCGTGCAAAGTTTGGTGAATATAGCTTTAAAATGACGGGGGATAGCTGAGCGACGCAGACGGTTGTAAATGTTGACCGCTGCTGCGTCTCAAATGGTTCAAACGCTGGGTCCAATTTATGCATACTCTCTCCAACATATCGGTCGGTATGTTACGAATAAATGCTTTAATATTGGCTTTCAGTGCGTCAACTGTTACGGGCTTGTCGCTATAGCATAAGCCCTAACATGGCCCCACAAAGAATAGTCTAAAGGCGTTCTATCGCTCGATTGAGGCGGCCAATTGTCCGGCCCCAAACGTGAGTTGAACTGTTCACCGAATACGCCTCTCAATTGGGCCATTGTTTCGCGTGCTGTGTGGCATGTGGCACCGTCTTGTGGAAACCACATGTCAGCCAAGTCCAGCTCTTCCAACTTTGCCAGCAGCCATTCACCAAAAGTTAGCCTTTGGGAGGTCGTCTGGCCTCAATTCTTGCACCTGCTGTAATTTAATCGTATTGTGAATCGATAATTTACGGTCATTTACAACACTGGCGGATACAGCTGCGATATTTTTCTCTGTCCGCACTCTACGTATGCGTGTTTGTGGTTTAATGTCCAATAACGTAAATTTGGTTCGAAATTTAGTCACAAGATTCTGAATAGAAAGTCGCCCAAACTGACCATAAAATGGAAGAAGTGCAGTCTTAATCGTTTGTAAGTCGACCAAACTAAACATGTTTGACAGTAACATGTGACACGAATATAGCTGTGCTGCCAAAAACAGTGTTGCCAAAAAGAAAGTTGCTAAAAAATCACCTATTACTACAAGGGAATAAAATGATTTGGACTTATCTCAGAATTTCAATTTTCCACTAAACAAAAAGCCGCATACCATATCGAAACCGAAACATTTATTTCGGGACGTACGGGAACCGGTACCGGAACCGAAATTCGTTTCGGTATTAATCCCTGCATTTATTACATTAGTTATGGCTATACCGAGAAACAGAATCACTCAATTTTGAATCTTATGACATAAGTAGAAATCTCAACGATTCATGATTCTTCAGATGTCAAACTAATCCGCAACTTTGCCTTTTCTTCGCATGGAAGAATCAAAACAATGAAGCACTCTACCAGTTTCGATCACTCGAAAATCCTGCAGTATAACACGTTTATTCCCTAACTTCTTATTTGGAGAAGTGCCTCCAATGATAAAGGCGCTAAACAAATCGACAGAACTTACTGCTCAGGTTCCTGCCGCTTGTCTTTTTAGCTCCCTTCTATGACTGCTGCAGAAGTTGTCGAGACGAGAAGTATAAGGAGTATATATTCCACTACTTTTGACGATTAACCCAATGACATTCGGTTCTCTAATCGTGTAGACATTATAAGATAGGACCGGGAGGCTTTTGAAACAGACACGTTTGGTAATTTGAGCTTAAAGTTGCTTAAAATGCGCATTGAAGCCTTTTTATAGCGCGCTTTGTGGGGAATCTCTTATTTTGTTTTGACTGTCCGTGATATTATTGGAAAGTACTACTTTTTTAACTTTCAAATAAGCTATCCCAAACAATTATACAATATACCACCTTTGAATGTATGAGCTTAAAACGATGGGTAATGTTAAAATTTTCACTAGTATTCTATACAACCCAGCAAACATGTTTTGACGCAGAGTGCGATTCTTCCAGTAAGTAACGATTTACTCTAGCGATATCGCATTGATATAACATTCTTATCTACGAAAGCTCTTGAAAAAAAATTTATTCATTCTTGAATTTTTAAGAATTTCGCGCTTGAAATCGGGCTAAATTCGTTCTGTTTGGTGTTTTTAGGCGAGGAGGGTGAGGAAAAGTAACTGAGAGAGGAAAGAAAGCACATTTAAGAAGAAAATCGAAGAATGGTTTGGGATAGTTTATTTTAAAGCTAAGAAACCGTAATTTACGATCATTATATCAAAGTGAGTCAAAAAAAAGTTTAATGTAGGCGTTCTGAGCAACTAAAAAAAGCTCAAATTACTCAAATACTGTTCACGCCAAATCTTAAAAATAGATCCTTAAAAATAATGCGACACTATTTCCGTTACTTTCCATCCACGCAGTTGTTTGCCAAAACAAAACCATTAAAATTCCATTGAAGACTAAAAATCCTGATCATATTTCCAGCCGAAATGTAGGCGGGGATATCAGACCAACGCGAAAAAAAGAATTTTTGCGCTGACTAAAAATAACATTTCAATTTTTTTTTTTTTTTTGTTCCCCCACAACTCAAATCTCTCTCCCTCTCCATACTCACAGAAGAATTTCAAGGGAAGTGTAATGAAAACAAAAACGAAGAAATCAAAACCACAAACAATAACAAAGTGGGAATGACATTTAATTCTCTGAAAAACTGACCAATTATGACAAATTTTCCAAAAAGCCACTCAACGTCATCATTAAAAAAGGGCCAGCTGCATTTTTGTCACACGCTGCTGCTGATGGAGAGTTAATGATTTTAATGCCAGAGCCAGGAAGTCAATCTTCAATCTCAACCGGCATTTAGCCTAGATTTTGTGTTTCAAACTTCAAGTTCAGATTGTGGGTCAAGCAATTTTCTCCTCCTGCCATTATCAGCAATTACCCATTAAACAGTTTTCACGACTTTACCTGATCCTCTGCTGACTGGAAGTGGAACAAATTTATTTAACCATTAACCATGCTTCTCCTCTTTTCCTTGGGTTTTTGTTTTTGCCTTAGCCGGGCCATAACTCTCCTGGACCAATAACTGGCGGTTCATGTTCATGTTTGGTTGCGAAATCTAAGATTGTCTAAGAAAAAGTTTTCCATTACAGAAAAAATTGCCATGGCAAAATAAATGTCAAAGATCGCATCGCCAAGCTACTCCCCACTCTAAGCTTTAGATTAATGATCTTGGCCTGTGGCAGGACAGGATGGGGCTACAGTTTGGTAGTCCAGCTTCTTAATGACGTCATTATGAGCTAACACAGCACGTGCTCTAGCTTCACCTCCGCCTCCTCCTGCAGCTCTGCCTCCCAGTCTGTTGGTGGAATAAAAATTCAAATTTGAATTTGAGAGGGTGTCGGATTTCATGAATATGCAAATTGGAAAGAGGCAGCCAGTCTAGCGAGAGGGGTTAGTGTAAAAGCTATGTACAAGCGGGCGCACATGATGATATATGGTCAGGAGCTGCGGCTTTGTCGTGCGTGAATTGTAAATAAATTTATTGCGTTGGCAAATTTGTTTTTGGTTTTATGGTTTATTCATGCTGAGGATGAATAAGTGGTAGAATGGCTTTGAAGAAGTTCAAGTGTAAAAGTATAAATAATTTGTGGATCTACAAGGCAAAATGTTGAGTTAATGTCAATGTTGAAACAGCTGTACAGACATTTTTGTAATACTTTTAAAATTGCTCAAACCTTAACCTATGTAGATTTATCCGAGAGACTAAACCAGAAAATTTTCTGAAGTTCCATTATTCTGAACTTTTTAAAGGTTACAGTGCTGATATAAAGTATTTTAAGATTTACAAACTTGAAATAATCCAAAAGATGTGAGAAATTATAGGGTGTGGTTTAGGTATAGGATGTCAGAAGCAGATATTCGAAAAGGCTTTCGAAAAGGACAATTGATAATATATTTTGCCTCTTCACAATCACTCGAATCTATCCAGATAGCGGAAGAAAACTGTAAGCTTTTTTCGTCGAAGTTCTTAAACATGCTCCAGAAAATGCACCTCGCAAACCAAGCTACAGTATAGGACGGGACCTGCTTATCGAGCTAGTTTCCCACAGAGTCTGGAGTCAAGCAAGGATGACTTTTAAGTCCAGTCCTCTTCTCCTCATATCTAATCGACTTAGACGACTACTTCCCACATGGTATTTCGGTAAACGGTTGCGAAATAATAATCCTTCTGTATGCAGATGATACTAGTACAAACTATTTTGTGGTATGGAGCTAGTGTCGAGTTGGGTGCCGAGTAGAGCAAGCCATAACCTCGAGAACGGACCACAGAAGAAATGAAGTTCGATACATGGTTTTTTTTCAGCCATGATTGAGTAGTTTTTGCCTTGTGAGCTGAAGCGGAGTCTTGTAAGGTCCACGGTTTGTTTGCAAATAATTTCGTGTTGAGAGGCTTCACAACCTTTTCCGAATCGTCCGACTAATACAGAGTCGCCGAAGTTTTGACTTCTTTTTCATAAAAATAAAGTTTGGGGATCCCATTATAGGCGACTCCCCACCAACCATCACATAAGCCGGATTGGTGACCTCTCTGATCTCTCGGAATGCTGAACATTTTCTCGTCAGTAAACAGAATTCGTCTGTGGCATTGTTCGGGCACTGGCAACGCAATGCTTCCGATTTTGTCGTGCGTTTTTGTTTCAATGCTGTTGTGAGCAATTTTCCGGTGTGTCTCTTGTATGCACTGAGTTCCAAGACACGTTTTATGATGCGCGAAATGCTGTCCTTGCCTGATATTCATCTCACGATACATGATTTTCGACGAATTCGATCTTGCCCGTCTTCGATGGCTTGTGCTGTTCGCACAGTGCGCGGACGGACGGACTGCGTTGTGTTTTATTCCATCAGTATCCTCAAATAACTTTACAGCGCGATACACAAAGATTCGGGTGATTTCCAGTGGGCACAATATCGTAGCCGCATGTACAATTATGCAGTCCAATTACGACTTTACGATTTTCGAGCGAGCCCCATTCCATGATTGCAAACAGTTGACGCCAACAACTTTTGATCCAGTAATATAGCATAAATGTCAATTATCAAATAGCCTTCTAGTTGGAGTGGATGCGTTCAATGGCTCGATCGGTCGAAAATTTAGTTTTTGTGAGAAATACTTTTTTTGTTTTCAATGGAAACGTCCCTTTTGTTGGCATATTTTTTTTTTTGTTTTGTTTATTGTTTATAGTTTAACAAAATTCAGTCAAACTGATTAGTGAACATTATGAATTAAATTATAAATTAGACAATAGTGTATTTCTTACATCTAGAAGAGGAGAGTTTACAGAGAAGTGATAGTAAAAATTATTGTAATCTAGGTAAGTCTAGGTAAGTTCTACGACTATTGAGGGATGAAAGATCCAACAAGCGTAGTCTATGCTCGTACTGTGGTAGTTGCCTCTTAGAATACCAATTTAATTAAGAACTGTTTCTGTACAGATTCGATTTGATCCTGAAATTGTTGGTAGTATGGAGACCAGACACATGATCCAAACTCAAGAAAAGGCTTGACCAAAGAAACATATAATTGTTTGGTGAAATATGGGTCTTTAAATTCTTTAGACCATCTTTTGATAAAACCCAGAACTCCCATAGATTGGCTATGACCGATATATGACCGTTGAAACATAATTTGGGCATAAATTGTATTCCCAAATCATCCACTTTGTAGATGCGTTCCAAAGGCTTATCATCAATAATATAGTTAAAAAGATACGATAAAATTGTTAAATATTTACACTTGTCATTGTTGAGAGGCAGACTATTGATCTTGCACCAATTATTGTGAGAGTTTAATTCCCTTTGTCGGAGAAGAGGTGATACTGGATCATTATAAGACAGGCAAAGTTTGAGGTCGTCCGCAAACATTAGCACATGGCAGTGGGATAATGCAGTCGTTATATCATTTACAAATAAGTTGAAGAGCAGAGGTCCAAAATGACTACATTGGGGATCACCGGAGGATACATACATAAATGCGTACAGAAAACTGTGAATTAAATCTTAATCTTTGGGGCGATCACGTAAATAAGACATGATCCAAGTTAGTAACTTGGGAGGAAAGCCAAGAATGTACAGTTTGCGAACAAGGAGCTCATGATTAACGGAAACGAAAGCTTTGCTAAAATCAGTGTATATCACATCCGTTTGCTGCTCGTTTACAAACCCCATATTAACAAGAGTTGTAAACTCTAGCAAGTTAGTATCCACTGAACGCTTTTTCATTATATACTTTACTAATTCTACAAGGTTTTGTCAAAATCGAATGACTATAGCATATAGCTGCAGTATGAATTATCGATCAAATTTAATTTGTTATGCTTTTCCATGATTCCACTAAGTTTGGTCGAAATCGACATCTATACAGTATCTCCCACAGAAAAGTAAGGTCCGAAAAGTAGTAGTTAAATAAAACGTGCTGCAAGGGTATACATAGGTAACTTTCCTCTATTTTTGTACCCTTGCAGAGGGTATTATAAAATTTTCCGGATGTTTCTAACGCATTCAAGGAAGCATCTCCGACAACATAAAGTATATATATTCTTGATCAGCACGACGAGCTGAGTTCATTCCGTCTGTCCGCCCTTCTGTCTCTTTCTATGCTATCTCCTCCGTCAGTTTGAAAGCTATCTTCACCAAACTTTGCACGAATTCTTTTGCTTCAAAGACGCTGCACATCTGTCGGAACCGGCAGGATCGGTTGACTATAGCATATAGCTCTGATAGGAACGATCGGTCGAAAAATTAGTTTCAGTGAGAAAAACTTTTTTGTTTTCAATTAAAACGCCTCCAAACTTCGTACTTCGTAGTTTACTATGCTTTTTCATGACTCCAACCAAATTTGGTCGAAATCGTACATCTATATAGTATAGCTGTCAAAAAAAATTAGTGGAGCCTGAAAAGTAGTCTTAGTTAGAAAACCTTTTTTGTTTTCCAAGTTAGAAAAACTTTTTTGTTTTCCATGGCAATGTCCTCAAAATTGGCATGTATTATGCTCCCACACGACTCTACAAAGTTTGGTCGAAATTGGGTGACTATAGCATATAGCTGCCACAGGAACGACCGGTCGAAAAACTAGTTTCAGTGAGAAAAACTTTTTTGTTTTCAATGAAAACGTCCCTTACGTTAGCATCTATTTATTTTATATACTCTTACACAATTCTACAAAGTTTTGTCAAAATCGGATGACTATAGCATATAGCTGCAGTATGAATGATCGGTCGAAAAAGAAGTTCTAGTGAGAAAAACTTATTGGTTTTTATTGGGATCGCCTTCAAATATCGTAATTAACAGTTTGTTATGCTTTTCCATGATTGCATTAAGTTTGGTCGAAATCGGACATCTATATAGTATAGCTCCGATAGAAAAGTAAGGTCCGAAAAATAGTCTTATTTAGAAAAACAAACTGCAAGGGTATACAAAGCTTCGGCCGAGCAGAAGTTAACTTTCCCCTATTTTTTTATTTAATACATACCTTTCACTTGATATAAGGTGTGCGGATTGAAATACGAACCTTTTTCTAAAGGCTCTCACAATCTTTCCAAGCGGAATTTAGGAGGCGATACGCAAGGTTCCCCAAAATATAAGGAAAGCTGATCATAGTGATCATAGCGATAGGTCATAAAATTTTTTTTGTAAAAATAACTTAAAGTGTAAAGCTTCAATACATTTCTAAATCAAATACATTTTCTACTATTTCATTCCGCATACCTTAGGACTCCTAAGTTAGGAGCAAAAACTTGTTTTACAATATTATGAAAGCTATTTCTAAAAAGGTGTAGCATATGGTCAAAATTAATGGGAAAGCTGATGTGTTTGAAGCTGTACAGCTGTGCGACTATTGAGAGAAAAGCACAACGAAAAGTTTTTTTTGGCTTATCGGGTATATTAGCAATCCATTGGCGTCAATATTACATTTAAAATTTGAATTAATCGCCGCTAAATCAGCAGTTTCTCCCACTGAGCGTCGCACACTTTATAGGAATATGACCAGTATTATGAGACCATAGAACAATGCTGTTAGGCAAGGAGTTTTTATTACCCCTTGAGTGTTTTAGAAATGCTTAACGGCGAAGATTGGATTCAACTAGTCAATCGGTAAAGTCAACACGCAACACGGATGTTTCGTAACCGAATGATCTGGTATCTGGTGTAGCAAATTTGGCAGCAAAAGCTAAGCGTCCATTTCTATTTATATTTTGAACAACTTATACCTCTACTCTGGGTATTATATTTTCATCCACATCGATCTTTTGTATGAATTTATTTTGAATATAGATAACTACTACTTCCAATACTTAAAATAAGAATTTTGCACCATATTTATTGTCTGCTTCATCAAGATATTGATAATTTGACACATCAGCTGGTGTGAACCATAACCAATCCTTTTCATTCCTTTTCACGTTAAATAAGTGTTGAGCACCTCAAGAAATCACAAAAAAAAACTCCAAATTGCGGCCACCCCAATTGCGTGACTAGAAATGTCATAACCTGGTCATAATAAAATGCTTGCATGCTTCTTTACCATGACAATGCCCACTTATAAAAAGTTCTTTTTCTTGACGATATCTTTACTCTATCCGTGATTGATTGATTGTTTGTTTGCAATGTCATGCCAAACTCCTCTGCCACGACTTTTTCCGTTTCTCCTTCAGATCAATTGCAAAAACTGCGCAATTTCAATAATTCACAAAAGGAAACTTGGACAAAGAAGAAGCGAAGTTATGGGCGACCCCAAAAAGCAGCTGTCCCAAATAAGGCAAGACAATTTCAGTTCAACAGAATCAGAGGGGAATCTCAGGGAAGCATAGAGCACCCCCGACATTAATAAACGCATCGCTGAGCCGGCTGCAACTGCACAACTGCAACACAATGCGAAATGTCTAAAAATTGCAATGCTTCCCCCACTCTGCCTACCTTTCTTCTGACTGTGACTGCTGCTGCACTGAATCATTGTCAGGCAGGGCAAGTAGTAGGGTGCTCCCATTTAAGGCGCAATGATGCTTCGCTCATGCGAATCACGCACATGCCAAACAAACACACACACACACGATCCTCTCCTGCTGATTGCAGTTGAAGGAGGTTGTCTCTTTTTTGTTGTCATCCTTTCTAATCGTCACTAGTCCCAAGCTAAATTTATATGTGCATGTCCCAGTGATTTCATCGTCAATTTGGTGGGCGCATTATCAAAGTCATCATAGAGGCGCATAGACGTCACGACCCAAGCTTGAAGTGGCAGCACCTATGAAGGGCGGTACTCGATGAGGGGCAGATTGGTTTCTATTTTATTTTTCGTTTTATCCAGTTTTGCTTTCTGCTTCATTGCCACATTGATGCAGTTGCTCTGCTCTGTTGGTGACATGTAGTTGCTATTTTTAAACGTTGCTACATCTGCGATTTCACCCGCCCGCCTGCTCCCTGGGTTGCGCCTTCCTTTTCCTCTTCAAGTCAATTGACAGCTTTGCGCGCTTGAATTGCCATTTTTCTTTTTCTTTTTGCCCTGAACTTGAAAGCTTTTTTTTTTGCATTTGAATGGTGACTCGATTTTGTGTGTGTGGGAGGGATGGAGTAGCAGGCAATCGGTTCTTCAGGCCGCCAGGTTTCTTCATTAAGTGCCCATGTGTTTGCCTCAGGTGTTTGGCCCATGTAACTGTTTTTCTTTGCTGTCATTTCCGGTCATCAAGCGTCTACCTCATGCGGATATCACCGCTCCGAACTGCACTCCCTCGCGAGTTAACTCAATAGACCTCGAGGCGACAAAGCGTTAATGACATTCAGCACTTGAGCTTCCCAGCTTTGGTTGTGCACGTGTTCCTCAAATCAAAATTAACATTTAAATGCTCTCACACATCCGCTGAAGATTTCCCTAATGAAACAAGAACGAAATCAAAATGAGGCTGAAGCCAAATGACAGTAAAAATAAGTGCCACCCACGCAGAGAATGGCAATTGGCAATTTAATTAAACACTCGCAAAAGAGCAGAAAGAAGACCACCAAAGGAGTTGCAGCTCGTATATCCACAACCATGAAATAATTTGCCTGCTCGCATTTCAGCGGCAATTTGTTGAGCAATCAAAGCTGTTCTATGGTCTCTCACTGACGCCCACATGGTAACCCTCAGATTCATTTGAATCTGCTTCTTTTTTGTCGTTTTGCAGCTGCAGCAGCTTGGACACTCAATAACAAATCAATTTCCTGCTCAATGTCAAATTCAGAAATGAGTAAAATCCATACGGAAGTGTAAAGGGATTTTGATTTTACAGCACTTTAATGAATTCAAAAGGTGAAAGACCCGAGTGATAAGGTCTTGGGATATACAGTTGAACCTCGAATATACGGTCCTCAAAAGGTTGTCTTGATTATGAGTCTGCATTAGTCTGCGTTTCCCCCCACTCTTCACTATCAGAATAGGATTAAATCTTCTGATCTTAATATTGCTAATCTATTTGCCACATTTTTTCAGTCGACCTATTCATCACAGTCTTACTGCTATTCTACTCCATATCCGTACCCTCTACCTATACTATATATAACAATATTTGTATACCCTTGCAGAGGGTATTATAAAATTGTGCGGATGTTTGTAACGCATTGAAGTAAGCATCTCCGACCACATAAAGTATATATATTCTTGATCAGCATGACGAGCTGAGTTCATTTAGCCTTTTCCGTCTGTCCGTCCGTCCGTCTGTCTGTTTCTATGCTATCTCCTCCGTCAGTTTTAAAGCTATCCTCACCAAACTTTGCACGAAGTCTTCTGGTACATATACGCTGCTCATTTGTCGGAATTGGTCGAAAAACTCGTCTTTGTTTTTAATGGAAACGTCTCCAAAGTACGTATTTCTTCCTTTCCCATGATGTTACTAAGTTTGTTCGATATCAGATGACTTTAGCATATAGCTCCCATAGGAACGATCGGTCGAAAAACTAGTTCTAGTGAGAAAAACTATTTTGTTTTTAATGAAAACGTCCTTCTTATTGGCATACACTTATTTTATATACTTTTACAAAATTCTACAAAGTTCGGTCGAAATCGGATGACTATAGCATATAGCTTCCATAGCACAATCGGTCGAAGAACTAGTTCTAGTGAGAAAAAGTTTTTTGTTTTTAATGAAAACGTCCTTCTCATTGGCATACACTTATTTTATATACTTGTACACAATTCTACAAAGTTCGGTCGAAATCGGATGACTATAGCATATAGCTCCCATAGAAACGATCGGTCGAAAAACTAGTTCTAGTGAGAAAAACTTTTTTGTTTTTATTGAAAACGTCCTTATCATTGGCATACTCTTAATTTATATACTTTAACACATTTCTACAAAGTTTTATCAATATCGGATGACTATAGCATATAGCTGCAGTATGAATGATCGGTCGAAAAAGAAGTTCTAGTAAGAAAAACTTTTTTGTTTTAAATGGGATCGCCTCCAAACTTCGTAATTAACAGTGTATTATGCTTTTCCATGATTTCACCAATTTTGGTCGAAATCAGACATCTATATAGTATAGATCCCATAGAAAAGTAAGGTCCAAAAAGTAGTCGTAGTTAGAAAAACTTTTTTGTTTTCAATGGAAGCTGCAAAGGTATACAAAAGTGAAGTAAAAACCTTTAACCTAATCCATATTTCTTGTTTATCTTATGATTATTCATTTAACTTGTGACTCAAAGTCTAATAAAAATTTCGAATATAACAAATAAGGGAGTCATGTAGTTGATTCGTTCCCTTCCGTATCATTTCAGTTCAGAACCGATGCTCAACTGCTAATCAAGCGGTTTTGCGGCGTTTCTTTATCGTGGACCGAAAATAGATTCAGTACAACACAGCAGAGCTGAAGGAACAGTCAAAGCAGGCGACTACTGACTTAGAAATCCCTTATTCTGTGTTATTTGATAATTCACTGTCTTCTCAAACTACCCTCTTATCATTTTGCTGGCAAAACTTCAATTATTATAGCTATATTGATCCTTACGTATCTTTTGAGATACACAAATGTATCTCTTTCAGCGTTCAAAGTTCATTGGCACGCGCTACGTTTGTCTTTCAACTGTCTACTCAACAGCAACAGCAATCTGTCGGATAGATTTCTTTTCTCTTGCTTTGCCTCATCTCTCTTGTGACTCGGTCATTTGTCCAGCTGTTTGGAGTTTTTGTCTTAATTTGATTTGCTGTGCTGCATCATCTTCATTAGACAGATAAACCAATTGGCGCTTTAATAGCCATTAAATTGGAAATTGATGCAACTTAAATTTTTAACTGCTTTCGGCATCTTAGTTATACTTTGCCCATTGTTGCTTTGCCCCGCTTGGCATGTTAAGCGGATGATTGCTGTCGTGTTGGTGGGGGTAAAAAATAAAGCAAAAAAAACTTTGAAGGGCTTCCCTGGGAAATCAATAATTTGGCAGTAAGTCAAAGTTGTTACTGTACCCAATACAATAAGAAGTCAGTCAGTCGGTATTGTGCATATCTCACATCTTGTTAATCCAATCGTTTCCCTAATGAATCATGAATGGAAACCTCGCTTGGCATTGTGCCTCAATTATGTCGCATTTGAAGAGCATCTTTGAGATACAATTTACGCAAAATTGTAGGAAGTTAATATTAATAATATGGAGGCCCTGCTGCAGTCGAATCTTCCATCCGCCCACACGACTGTGTGTTGTGTGTGTTTGTGCGCTTTGCTGCCTTTTTATGAGGGGCAGCTGTTTGGTGGTGTCTCCTTTGGACTTGGATGCAAACTTCAAGTTCCGCTGCTTGCTGCATGTCAATGTCAGGGACCCACTATGGTGACTGTGGCCGCCGCATCGCACTTTTTTTTTGGTACAGTGGTTCAGGAGTGTTGCAACTTTGTTTTCAATCTTAGTCATACACTTATTTCATTTCATAACTTTCCTATCCCAATCCACTGTACATCCAAAAACTTGCCTTTGAAATTTTCAGCGCGTTAATCTCTGGCGCTGCTTCAATTGAAGTCTCCAGTCTCCTCCAGCCTCCATCTTGCAGTTGCCACTTGGTGGGTGTTTGTCGAGTGCAACACTTTTTGAAGAAGTGCAACGACTGCAGGCGGCAGCAGCAGCCACAAACATTGTCTTCTGCTTAATCTGCATTTTGCTTTTCTTCAGCTTCAGCTCCAGCTGCAGCGGATTGTCAATTATTAACCGTTGTCAAGTTGCTTTCGCACTTCCAAGTAAAAGAAACGGCAACAACAACAGCGCCAGTTGCCTGGTTCTATTGTCTGTGATTATTTCCACTCACTTGAGCCCAGGCAATGCATGGAGCATGGATTGTTGTCAATTTTTAAGTAACTTTTAATGCTTGTTGTATTCGATGCATTTACCATGCATGCTGCCTCCATTGTGTGTGTGTGTGTGTTGAGAGTGTGTCTTTTGTGCATTGTCGCCAGCCACTCGAAATGTGAAAGCGACCCCTTGGACCATAGGCAAGCATCATCCTCTCATCATCGTCTTGAACATACAGACACAATTGAGGGCCTTTGGTTTTGATTGCGCACAGACATGCCCACACATTGACCCTTGGGGAAGTTCAGTAGGGGAATAGATTATAATTTATTGAACAGGGATTTTTCTTCACAAACAAAAATTTTTCAATTTCAATAGAAAATATTTTGAAATTTGCTGGTAAATGGTGGTATATCTGATTTTCAGTTCTACTGACTAACTGATTCATTAACACCCAGGCCAAATGGTTTGAACTTAAGATGCGGTAATTTGGCCCAGATCTTTGCTTACTATGGAATTCAAATTCAACAATATTGAGATCAAAATTCAATCGGGGAATCGAACCATTCCGTAACTGAACCGCTCATTTCAACCTTATCGATAACAGTCTGTTGTAGCTTTTAAGGAGGACTTTTAACCATTTTAGAAAGTGTGATCCCGGACATCTTCTGCAATTGATCCTACACTTCCTACATACCTTCTACATTCCTACATTCTACATTCCTTCCTTGAAACTTAGTAGCTGACTTAAGTGAGTTTCCTCTATGGGACGTTATTCTTAACATTCTGTACAATATAGTACTTAGCGCTTGTAAGGAGATCTTATTAAAAGATTTCAAATCTATTCCATACACGTCAGACCTCTATCTCCAAACATCTCTGACATCAGTTTGTTCATACGGACAGATAGACGGACGGACGGACAGATGGACATGGCTATATTGACTCGGCTGTTGATGCTGATCAAGAATATATAAATATACTTTAAGGGGTCGGAGATGCTTCCTTCTGCCTGTTACATACTTTGGCACAAGATCAAGTTTATTTTCAATTTTTGCCACGCCCCCTCCCTTCCCCGCAAACTGGAAAAAACATCATATCTACCACAGCTTAATAGATAGAAGGTTCGCACCTTTTGGAGTTTTAAAGCTATCTTGACCAAACTTTGCACGAAGTCTTTTAGTACAAATACGCTGAACATTTGTCGGAACCGGCCGGATCGGATGACTATAGCATATAGCTGTCATAGGAACGATCAGTCGAAACACTAGTTCTAGTGAAAAACTTTTTTGTATTCTATGGCAACGCCGCCAAACTTCGTATTTCTTAGTTTGCTATGCTTTTACATGATTCCATCAAGTTTGGTCGAAATCGGACATCTATATAGTATAGCTGTCATAGAAAATTAGCTTCTGAAAAGTAGTCTTAGTAAGAAAAACTTTCTGTTTTCAATAGAAATGTCCTCAAATTTGGCATATACCAATAACGACACAATTCTACAAAGTTTGGTCAAAATCGGATGACTAAAGCATATAGCTGCCATAGGAACGATCGGTTGAAAAACTAGTTCTGGTGAGAAAAACTTTTTTGTTTTCAATGGAATCGTCCTTATCACTGACATATACGTAATTAGTATACTTTTACCCAATTCTACAAAGTTTTGTAAAAATCGGATGACTCTAGCTTATAGCTGCAGTACGAATGATCGGTCGAAAAATAAGTTCTAGTGAGAAAAACTTTTTTTTTTAAATGAGATCACCTCCAAATTATGTAATTGTTAGTTTGTTATGCGTTTCCATGATTTCACTGAGTTTGGTTGAAATCGGACATCTATATAGTATAGATCCCCTAGAAAAGTAAGGTCGGAAAAGAAAAACTTATTTGTTTTCAATGGAGGCTGCAAGGGTATACAAAACTTCGGCAGAGCCGAAGTTAGCTTTCCCCCTTTTTTCATATATAAATCAAAATAATAGTATCTTAAGAACCAGAATCAAACATTGGTTTTGTTTTTTCGTGATCGTTATTCCTGCCAAACAAAGCCATATTGTTATTGGTGTTTATCTTTAACGCGGCTCTGAGACTAAGCCATTTCCCATGACCCTGGAAGAAAGCCAGAATAGTTCTCTTCCTCAAGAATTTAAAACCACCCTCCTGCCTTGATTCATACCGACCGATTAGCCTACTATCCACCCTTGGAAAGATCTTCGAACGCTGTATCCTTCGAAGAATGATTGATGTTCGATCTATTCGAAAAGCCATACCCGATTTCCAATTTGGCTTCCGACTGAGCCATGGAACTCCCGAACAATTACATCGAGTGGTCAACTACATCCTCGAAGGGTGTGAGGGGAAGGAGTACGTAGTGGCTTCTAACCTTGACATTTAGCATGCCTTCGATAGAGTGTGGCATGAAGTTCTGCTCTCGAAGATCAAGAAACTTCTTCTGCCCCAACTGTAGCTGCTAATCAAGAGCTTCCTGACGGACCGAACTTTTGAAGTTGCACAAGACGGAGCGACCTCCCAAACAAGAAGCATTCCGCCTGGTGTACCGCAGGGTAGCGTATTGGGTCCAACGCTATACTCCCTATTCACTCACGAAAACCCCGAAGATCTTCTAATCGCAACATTTGCTGATGACACGGCCAAACTTGCCCGCAACAAATGCATATACTCAGCCACAGATGCCCTTCAGGAGCTAGTTGGAACATTGCCATAAACACGGACAAGTGACACCTGCCCGGGAGTATTCTTGCACGGTCAGCTTTTGTAGCATAAAGCAGCCCATAAATACCTTGGGGTGACACTGGATAGAAGACTGAAGTTGGATAACATGTCAAGGCAACAGCTCAGGCAGTGGCTTTTGAACTCAGAGAACAAGCTGTCATCCAGGAATAGAATCCTAATATGCAAGGCTGTTCTGGCTTGTCTTCAATATCTCCATTTTTTTCGAAATTCACGAGGATGTCCAATTTAAGTGGCTATCTAACACAAACTAAGAGACAAAGCTTACTCAAATTTTGAAATCTGCCCTCGTACTCCTTTACTCTCCTTCCAATTGCTTCAAATTTGAATTCTGGTTTCATTTCAAGTCTCTGACTTATCAATCTGCCCTCTTAATGCTGCAGTCTGTCTTAAGCTGGGGACTAACCCACCATATAATCCTTGCCTTTAATGGTGACCAAACCCTTTAGCCAACCTACCACCCACTCAGTACTTTGTCATGCAGTCGCCTCTCCTCGCCGAAGGTGTTTAACCTCAACTCTAAGGAACACTTAAAAACGTCTCATGTTTTATCTGCCCAGGCAGCGACATGACACACCAAGAGCGACTCCATTAAAATGGGCCCCCAACTCCTCCCACTCCTGCTGTTTGTTTGGCACCAGGCCTCGCCCTTCAGTGTTTAAGAGTAACTTTTGTGGTTGCCACAAACCTCAAAAAGTTTGCCATAAATTGGCAAAAAATACACTTTTTACTGCCTTTCACTTTAACTATTTGTAGTAAACACAACAACCCCCCTCGTACATAAAAGCCATATAATTGAGCTCAAACATTTAAGCGGCTTTGGGGTTTCCAAAAAACTAAAATGATTGAATTTCACTTTTATTTCCCTACCATTTCCTGTGTGACCCACGCCAAGCTGATCCAAATTTAAATTAAACAAGAACTTGTTAATTATTCCAAACCAGCAACCTACCTACACAGCCATGCGAGAACATGTGTTCCACTGCAACTTCCTTGACGCACCCCTCATGATTAAAGAAGGGCATTTTGCGGGTTTCCTGGATCGCAATTTGATGATAATTTTGACAATGATCCCTCCCGCTACGTGACAGGCATACGTCAAGAACTACGTAACCTGATACCACTGCAACATTTGTTCCACATAGCGGTCTATTCAACAAACATACAAAATAGTAGAAAACGAAAAACAAAACTCCAGCTGTCACTTACAATTTTCTAATGAAATGCTTCAGTAGCTCCAAACTGTCTGCAATGTTTAATTGAATAGGGAACCCCTATGAGAGTCGGTGAGTTTAGGCGTGAAAGTTGTTGACATGTGGGCCAGGAGAGTGTGCGGGAGAAGGAGGAAAAGGCTGAGTTGAGTTAGCTAACCAATCATTCCTGGCACGTGCTGGCATTTTTCTCTCAGTCGAAAAACTAAAAAATTCTTACATCAATTTGTGTTGACTAGGTTCCGGGGCCTCTTCGGAAGACAGGAACTCTCCTGTGGTTATGGGGGCGTATGTAGCTTACTGCGCCTCAAGTCGACTCACACCTCCACGTGGTAACCCCTGGTAACAGAGCGGGAACAGGGGAACTCTGCAGTCTGGAGCAACGCGGGCTGTTAAGGAGCGATACCGGGAGTAGCGACATCACCAATGAACTGATTGAACCTTATCAGTGTGGCTTTAGACCTGGAAAATTCACCACGGACCAGATATTCGCACTGCGATAAATCCTGGAGAAGACCTAAGAGAGAAAGATCAACACCGACCACCTTTTCGTGGACTATAAAGCCGCCTTTGACGCCGATAAGGACAAAGTATACCAGCAAAGTACGTTTGACTTTGCGTGATGACGTTGAGAAGCACAAAAAGCTCCGTCAAAATAGGAAAAGACCTCTCCGAGCCTTTCGATACCAAAAGAGGTTTTGGGCAGGGTGACACCTTATCGTGCGACTTCTTTAATCTGCTGATGGAGTACATACTGCGCCAGTGCCCAATTGCTAACAGAACGAGCACCATCTTTACCAGAGATAACATGCTACTTGCATATGCCGATGATATTGATATCATCGGCAAAAGCGAATCTGTGGTAAAACGGGCGTTCTCCGAGATAGAGAAGCAGTCAAAACTTATGGGCTTAGCGGTAAATGAGGAAAAGACGAAATACCTAAAATCAACGCGCAGTAAGTCACTACTAAGAGACTACAACTTCATGGTTGTTAAGGAATTTGTCTACCTCGGAACGACGATAACCAGCGACAACAACACCAGTCTGGAAATCCGAAGAAGAATTACTCTTGCAAACCGATGTTACTACGGGCTCAATAAGGAGTTCAAGAGCAGAGCCCTCTCTCGGAAAACGAAAATTGCGCTATACAAGTCGCTTATCATCCCAGTCCTGCTATACGGCGCATCCGAATGAATCACCAATCCGAATGAATCACGAACTGTACGAGCTCTATGGGGACACTAAGCTTGTCCAGCGCATAAAACAACAGCGGCTGCGCTGTATAGGATATGTTACCCATATGGACGATAACGCTCCAGCAAAACGGGTGTACATTAGGCATGCGAACGAGTTGGGAGGCATTCCCCCGCAGGGTCGACCGAAGCGGAGATGGCGCGACCAGGTGCAGGGAGATATTGCGAAGCTGGGAGTGCCCTCCTGGTGGAATGTCGCTCGGGACAGAGGCGAGTGGCGGGCATTAGTGGCAGCGGCCGAGACCGTAAAACGGTTGTGTTGGCCAAAGAAGAAGAAGAAGATAAAGCAGCGATGCTCCTCCATAGCCCCCAGGGGCCGAGCGCAAACGGCTATTTACACGCACACGAGCCGAGCGCATGCCGAAGTCGGGCATATGAGCGTAAGCAGCGCTCTCTTTGCTTGCATTCGGACGCCCAGACGTCGAGCAGGGCAGTTCAAAGCTGGGCTGTGTCGCTTTAATATCGCACACCAATACAATCTCACTTTTTGGCCTCGCTCTTCTTAAACATCGCTGCCATAAAGCAACAGACAAGATATATGTCAGAAATTAGAGTCAATAGAAGGTTGCCTACCTGTATAATTCTACTGAAAGTCGAAGGTTTGGTTCAAAAATTGATCAAGTCTAAACTTCATAGCATCTTTTAATGTTGCGACCTCTTAAACTTACCCATCTTTAGATCTGCAGCAACGCCAGAGCAGGCGAGCAATCGATGGCAGAGAGCAACTGAGATTGCGCTACAATCGCAAACGCTTCGCGAGAAACAAGTTGATCAGCAGGTCAGGTTGAGATCTGCAGAAATGATGTAGCAGGCGAGCAATCGACATAAACAATTTTATCAACCCATCGTATCCCATAGAGCTGCTGAAAGAGCTGTAGAAACAGAAGTGCGAAGGCTATTACTTACTCGAAGTTATTGGGGTTATTATTGCTGAACTTACTCGAAGTTATTGGGGAGCTACGATTCTGGAGCGGTTTGCAGCCTTCAAAGCCGTGAGAATGAGAGCATAGCTGATTATTCCGTTTCCTAAAAAATTAACAAATAGACATTTTTGTACGGAAATCTATTGAAATTTCCAACGAGCTTAAGTTCATTCACGCAGTTGACTACAAAGTCTACTAATGATAAAACCGAAAGTTTCTGAAAACAAAAGCACCTAAGGCCGTTTTATCATGTTCCAGTTTTGGCAAATCTAGGTGGATTTTGTAAATTTGCACTGCTCATTTTGAGCCTGAGCTACGCAAATGCGTAAAATCCACCTGGATTTGCAAAAACAGGAACATAAGAAATCGGTCCTTAGTGCTTAGTTTCTTATAAAGTCCATTTCCTTAATCCTTCTAGATCTCAGAGATTCCTTAAACATTTCAAATATTTTCCAGTTTACAAATCCCGCTTAAGCAATTTGTACGCTTTGGAATTTTCATCCAAAAGAAAAGCTGACATGAAAAATTATCATACCAACAAACAACAACAACAACAATGAAAAGTAATAAGTATTTTCAAAAGTTGTTGGCTTCTCAAGGGTAGAAGGTGCTGCCTAGGGATGGGGGTAAGGGTTGATGTAATGACGCATCAACGCTTGGATTTCCCTACGACAGATGTTTCAGCCGACATAAATTGCGCCTCGATATGCTCAACACTTGCCATCTAAATTTTAGGTGAATCTTGTTACTACTACCTACCCCCTTACCCTCTACCCCATTCCCAACCAGCCGGTTTCCTTCTCGACGCAAATAGAATATTTTGCATTTACTGTACAAAAAAAAAAAAAACAAAAAACACAAAAACAAAAACCTCCGGCACATCGGCAGCAATGCATCAATCCCTGCAGGGAGCGAGAAAGAGAGCAGACCAATTCCAGCTGCGACCATGGGGCAACCCCTATACATCTCATGATATGCTGCCATATGCCGGCCTTCCAGTTGAGAGCCGCAGAGACAGCGAGAGAGCGCGCAAGCGAGAACAACTTTCCAGCTCACTTGGTTGCTTTTCCATTGTTGCCTGGCGTCTGCCTCTTGTTTGATGGGCCGCCAGTTTGAGCCACGCTCTGCTAGACGCCGCACGCTTTTTTCGGTTCATGCCAAAACGCGACAAAACAGAAAAAAACAAAAGAACTGCAGCCGGCAAACTTTTATACAAATTTCCTATGGCCAATCCGACCAATAAGTGAATCAAACAAATAAACAAACAAATTTGATGGTGAAAGAATTGGTTTGGTGTGTGTGTGAAAAATAAATATACAAAAACCACAACAACATCAACAGCCAAAGAATCTGTGCGTGTTATACACACCTAAGTGTCCTGCAGGACTATTGGATACATGCTACTCGCTTTTGCACTCTCGGAATATTCCTATTTGCCATATTTCCACAGCATTTTCATTGTGTGAAAATTTTGAAAGCCAAACAAGTAAGATAACTTTAAATATTTAAAACTATAATTTAAAAAAAAAAATTTGGGGAAAGTTAACTTCGGCTCGGCCGAAGTTTTGTATACCCTTGCAGCTTCCATTGAAAACAAAAAAGTTTTTCTAAGACTACTTTTTGGACCTCACTTTTCTATGGGATCTATACTATATAGATGTCTGATTTCGACCAAACTTGGTGAAATCTTGGAAAAGCATAATACACTGTTAATTACGAAATTTGAAGGCGATCCTATTTAAAACAAAAAAGTTTTTCTCACTAGAACTTCTTTTTCGACCGATCATTCATACTGCAGCTATATGCTATAGTTTTCCGATTTTGATAAAACTTTGTAGAAATATGTTAAAGTATATAAAATAAGAATATGCCAATAAAAAGGACGTTTTCATTAAAAAACAAAAAGTTTTTCTCACTAGAACTAATTTTTCGACCGATCGTTCCTATGGGAGCTATATGCTATAGTCATCCGATTTCGACCCAACTTTGAGAATTGTGTAAAAGTATATAAAAAGTGTATGCCAATAAAGGACGTTTTCATTAAAAACAAAAACTTTTTTCACTAGAACAGTTTTTCAGCTATATGCTATAGTCATCCGATTTCGACCCAACTTTGTAGAATTGTGTAAAAGTATATAAAACGAGTGTATGCCAATGAAAAGGACGTTTTCATTAAAAACAAAAAAGTTTTTCTCACTAGAACTAGTTTTTCGACCGATCGTTCCTATGGGAGCTATATGCTATAGTCATCCGATTTCGACCAAACTTTGCAGAATTGTGTAAAAGTATATAAAATAAGTGTATGCCAATGATAAGGACGTTTTCATTAAAAACAAAAAAGGTTTTCTTACTCGAACTAGTTTTTCGACCGATCGTTCCTATGGGAGCTATTTGGACCAAACTTTGTAGAATTGTGTAAAGGTATATGAAATAAGTGTATGCCAATGATAAGGACGTTTTCTTTAAGAACAAAAAAGTTTTCTCACTAGAACTAGTTTTTCGACCGATCGTTGCTATGGCAGCTACATATATGCTATAGTCATCCGATTTCGACCAAACTTAGTGAAACCATGGGTAAGGATAGTAAACTAAGAAAAACGTATTTTGGAGGCGTTTCCATTAAAAACAAACAAGTTTTTCTCACTAAGACTAGTTTTTCGACCGATCGTTTCTATGACAGCTATATGCTAAAGTCATCCAATCCGGCCGGTTCCGACAAATGTGCAGCGTATATGTACCAAAAGACTTCGTGCAAAGTTTGGTGAAGATAGCTCTAAAACAAACGGAGGAGACATTATAGAATCAGACAACGGACGGACACACGGAGAGGGCTAAATCAACTCAGCTTGTCAAGAATATATATACTTTATGTGGCAGAAAATGCTTCCTTCAAAGCGTTACAAACATCCGGACAATTTTATAATACCCTCTGCAAGGGTATAAAAACTAGTTGCCAGGGCCATACTTGGAACAACTGAGAAATGACGCTTTCAGTACGTTCGGTAGTTCATTGCTTCAGAAAGCAGCTGAAACCTATTAAATGGAAAAACCAAAAACAAGTAAGAAAGTCGGTCAAGCCAAACACAATATACTCTGTAACTCTCAAAGCTTGCGTTAAGAAATTGTTTGGTTGCCTTATCGTTTATCCGATCTTCACCAAACATGACGGATCGATAATAATCCTGTTTACTCAAAATGTCTAGAAGGTACGAAGCATCTATAATCTTGATCTGCCTGCAAGTATAAAAAGCTTATGTACTAACTATTCATATCAAAACCTCTATCATTTACGGAAGGACATTTCTATATCGGCTCTGCAGTTGATGCTGATCAAGAATATACTATATATACTTTATAGGATCGAAGATGCTTTCATCTGCCTACGTATACCTATTGTGAGTTTCATGAGTATGTATTAATGATATCAGGGCTGAAAGTTGCGGTTCTAGTCGGAACCCGTATACAGCCCCACACCCTCTGCATCGAAAAAGCTTCGGTTATAAGAATTATTTTTAGAGACAATTTTAGTCACAATTTTTCTTCTACGAGGAAAAGTTGTTGGTGGAAGAGAGTCAACGTATGCTTGAAATTGCCTCAAAATGTTTAGAAGAGGCTGAGATAATTTCCAACAACGAGTTCCGTCCATTAACGAAAAATTGCGACAATAATTGTCCCTAAAAATTGAAAGTGTCATTCCAGCCTTAGCAAACTGGTACGAACCGAACCAATTTTCTTAGTGCATTTCGGTTTGATTCAGAATTTTTGAAATGACGCCGGTTCGGTTGCTGTTCGGACCATCAGAAACTGCATAAAAACTCCCTTCGCTGATTGCTTAACTCATAAACTGACGGTTTTGGGTCCGACCCCTGAAGCTGACAAGTGTTCTTATTTATTTTAACAGTTTTATTACCGTTCTTAAAAGCTCTTTGCTCTTTATTTTCAAATCTTTTCTGCATTTGGTTAAGTTTTGGGGTTTTTATTTCCTTTATGACAGCGTTGGGCACAAAATCAGCCCTATATTCGTTCAGGAGAATGTCAGGATTTTCGTGGGTTCTTGGTTACTTATCTTGTTGGGATGTAAGCT
This sequence comes from Lordiphosa collinella, assembly GCA_018904265.1. Taxonomy (NCBI): domain Eukaryota; kingdom Metazoa; phylum Arthropoda; class Insecta; order Diptera; family Drosophilidae; genus Lordiphosa; species Lordiphosa collinella. The sequence continues at coordinate 179,409 of JAEIFV010000222.1, forward strand.
GTGTTCTCCAATTCTGTTGATTCTGCGCCTCGCTAGAGCATCGCAGTGTGCTAGAATCCCCAACTTGTATACTTCAAAAACAAGTTTGGAGGCCAAATGTGGCCATTTCTTAGAGCCGACATATGTCAAACTTTCCAAGGGAAAAGTCCCATCGAACCTGGTCACACCAAATGTTAGCATTTCTAATAATCAGATTAAAATTTCTTAAGATTTCTTGATGTATTTTCAAATAATCTTCATTTACCAATTTACCCGCCTTAAACATGCTCCAACAAGATTACTTACTTTGTCTTTTTTGATTCTCTTTAATGTTTGCCCAGATTCCAAGACTCACCATATAAGATTAATTGATTTTCATGATGCCTTAACACTAATCCCCACACATTAAACTCATCATCATCATCATCATCATCATGGTTGTCTGTTCTAATGGCTCGTGTCGTTCACCCTTCTAGCGGCAACATTTCGATTACATCAATCACAAACGCGCCTCGACCCACAAATCCTTTTGAACATTTCATAAACATAATTCTTCTAATTCTCCCAAGTGTCATTGAGACATATTTCATTTGGAAGCCCCTAAACAAATACCAAAAATAGTCACAAACAAAAGAAAACAAAGTTTTGGGACTTTAAAGCTCCTCTGGCTCGATACAATGATTCAATAATAAATTAATAGCCCGCGGCAATTAAGTAAAGGAAAGAGCGAAAACTGCAGCTGCTCCAAAAAACCGCCTACCAAATGACTTCCGGGAGGAATCAAGCGAAGAAAAAAAAAAAAAAAACTGACAGTTGGGGGAAAAACTGAGGCAACATTTGCATTCGTAAAAAAGATTTATTAGATGGAGCAACACTCCCACTCCTCTCTGCTGCTTCTTTCATTGTTTTGCCAGCTATTCAAAAGACAAAGGCCGACAGTTTTTCAGTTTGAAGATTTTCTTATGTAATTGTAATTGTTTGTTTGTGTTGTGTATTTATCCCTGTCTGCTTTCACTCGAATATAAACAAAATTTTCAACACTTTCAAAGGTAAACGATAAACAACCAAAAACTTCTTCCCAGAGTTCACGGTCGAAACATCAAAAAAGTGTTGTTCGTAAATCCATCAGCGATCACTATTGACACTTGACTAGATTTCAACAAGTCAACGTTATCTTTTTTTGTTTTTAAACAAATCTTTGCTTATCTTGAAACCCATAAAAAAAGAAGGAAAAGAATCCTGTTGCGCCATAAAAGCGATAAGAAAGGGTCTTCCCTTTCCTCTCCCTGGAGCGCCATTAAAAATTCATAAAATTGTATTTGCTTTTCCTATTCCCTTAGCTCTAGAACGCCACACTTTAGATCCTTTGAGACCACAAATTTATGTCTACCTGGCCCTTGCGTTTTTTGGTAGAGTTTCTCATCAATCAAAAGGGGGAAACTACTCGCACGTGCATGGCAAATGATTCTTCCATTTAGCACCCACTCTCCTAGATTGAAACTTCGCTTCATTAATAACCATGAAATTAATCTACAGCCACATTGTTTGATCCAAAATTGTTAAAAGTTAATTGCAAACTCTGGCCAACTACTATATACTTGGCTTGTTAGCCAGAGCAGAGCGGCCGCAACAGCCCTTAGCCAAAGGCCATTAACATCTGCGGATGACAAATTGACTTCGTTAGAAATTTTCTTTGCTTCAAGGGGGGAAATATGAAGCGCAAATTGAAAAATTATTATGCCTCAGGTTGTTGACTCTTTCTAAAGCGGCAGCGAGCGTTGATTGCTTTTGCTTACGTTGCAGTGGGTGTTGGGTGGCCCCTAGTACTAGTTGGAAGAGTCCCTCTTCTCCACCCACTTAAATGGTACCACCTCATACACTTTAATTGCATTCATTTGTAGTGGTTTGTTAGTGACGCTGGTTCTGTGTCTAGACCAATTTCCTTGTATATATAATTTATAACTTAGGCACTGTGGCACAAAATTTTATCGATCATTCAAATAGACTCAAGTATAAAATTTATAAATGGCAAAATAACGTAAAAATTTAATCCTTGTTTTTGTTTTTATAATGTTTTAAGCATAATAAATAATGTGTATCAGGCATTGAATCGTAATAAGACTGAGCTGACTTTCAACAACCTAACTAACTCTTAAACTCTTCCTGACTGATTCCATCCAGTTCTTACAACAAAAACATTTTAAAATTTCTCATTTCCTTCAAAATTAGTTCTGCTCCACGATCCATTTTGTGTATAATTCTTTAAAACAGTAAGAGACAACCAAAAATAAAGCTTTTAAATCGCTTAGATAATCGATAACTAAGATAAAAGCCTCTGAGTCAATTCTGATGATTGATATTGGGATAATAAATTTGAGTGTTTTGTGTTTCAATTCTTAAAATCTATCTTTTAGATTTAATGTAAAAGCCTCTAAATCCATTCTGATAATTCTCAAGTTCGAACTCGACCACTTCATTAGCTTATATAGGCGATTGTTTATGCCTGTTGGTGTGAAAGCGGTTAGCATCTCACTGATGAGTCTACATTGGTAGTAGACGAAACGTAATCATGTCTGGGAAACCTTAACCTGCTTGTGTCCATATGTTCACATCATTTGAGGTTGATTTCTTGAGAATTATTGAATTAAAATTTCTCCCCTACCTTAAGACGGTTAAAATTAGCACTTCTGACTAAAATCAAACCAGATCGTTAAACCCCATTAAACCCAAAAAAAAAAATACGGGAAAGTTAACTTCGGCTCGGCAAACGCGAAATAATCGAGGCTCTTGAAATTCCTCCCGGTTGTTTTCATTTCACTTAAGTGTGCTCTTACCATTTTGTCAGATAAATACCATTAAACACTATGCACATTTTCTAGAGATGAGACTTATCAATCAAAAATAAATTTTAAAAAAAATTTGGTGAAGACTGTATAACTTATATTCACGATGATTAACCCTAATTCACTCACGAAACACGCATGGATCACGGTTGTTCACGCACGAACCTCTGAGTTTGCTCACATTCACGTCGTGTCACACCGTGACACGTGCAAATTCACGTCACGAATGCATTTCTAAATATAAGTATATAGTTTTATACCGATTACCTTGATTGTTTTTATACTCTGTACCAAAGGTACATAGAGTATAATAAGTTTGTGCAAAAGTATGTAACAGCCAGAAGGAAGCATCTCCGACCCCATAAAGTATATATATTCTTGATCAGCATCAACAGCCGAGTCGATATAGCCATGTCCGTCTGTCTGTCCGTATGAACGCACAGATCTCCGCCAAAGGAATGGTAAAGATCGGATGAACGGTAGTAAAGATATGAGCAAACGAAAATTCAATATATCTGGGCTGCTCCTGCAGCAGCAAAACACATACATATGTATGTATATATGAGCAACGACTACACAGCAAAGTGATAGCCAACAATATTTTAGGACAAATTTTTATTTAACGATTCATATTGGATCGTTGTGGGTGTGATGACCCCGCCCCGCCAAAAATTCCACCTTTTAAATGAATTAAACCTGCAAATATATTGTCTGAGTAATTCCAACAACGAAATCCTATACAAAACCTAACAGCTATGGCTAGCTCATTAGATCCAATTGGATTCTTGCAGCTAACTGGGACGCTCTCATTTTCCCCCTTCCCTTTCCCACATACACAATATTGAGAGAGAGAGAAATTAGAGATGGTCGCGGGACAAATATATCGCCCGATACCCATCTGACTACTATGACGAGGATTGTTTAAATTGCAAATAATATAAAAATAGTCTAGTTCTTTTATTCTAACATAATATCAAGCAATCACAATGATGTTTAGTGTTTCTGGTCACTCCGGAGTCCCGCGTAGTTTTCGATGTACGCCCATCTCTAGCTCTGGCAAATGCAAAGGTTTTTTTTGTCTGCGGCGCGTGCCAATCCTCTCTCTCCTAATTATACTCTGTACCAAAGGTACATGGAGTATAATAAGTTTGTGCAAAAGTATTTAACAGCACCTTAAATGATAAGTATTTAAGCAACTCAAATCGACTCGTAGGTCTTTATTCATATATCGACCCCATTGCTATTGCTATGGCCTCCTCGTGGTGTTCCCTGGATAGCGATTTTATATAATATAATCGGGAGCAAATGCGAGCGGCGACCCCAACTGGTTCAGAGTATAATATAGTCGGGCTTGACCGACTTTCTTCCTTGTTTATAAATAAAAAGGAACATGTAACACACAGTTTATTTCAAAATGTTTGGGATTAGACTAGATCCTATTTGAAGTCAGGTTTTTCAAAATAAATACTCATTCATGTATTTTAAATTTAACATTTCTAAAATATTGATTTACTAACATTCCTTTTAGTTTGCAAAACCCAAAACTATCAAGACTACTTAAAATATACTTTGAAATTAAACTAGTTATTGTCACATCTTGTGCCACTGTGCCCTATCATCTGCTGTACAGTGGCATGATCAAACATTTGTGTTTTAATCGTTATCATGATTTTTAATGTTCCTGTCTGCCGTGTGTCCTGCAGTTTTCTAATATCCTGTTTAATTGGGCATAAACAACACGACTCTCCCTCCACTCTCCCGCTATATTTTAGTTCTTTAGTCCACATGTCAAAACAGTGTGAGTTGCAGTATGTTTTTTTATTGTTTGCCTCGCCCCCGCCACCGCGTGAACCCTAACTGCCCACACACACGCCAACTGGTGGTGAATAGGTGGCAAGTATTGGCGCCATTGGTTATTTCTCTTTTTTTTCCGTTAGTAATTTTGCGTGAGGCAAGTCAAGAACAGAGGAACAATCATAAAGTATGTCTGCTTACCACCCCCCCACTTCGCCCTATCCACTTTGTGTTTTAGCTGTCATTTCCTCTGGTTTCATTTCATGCTTCGCTGCTGTTAGGACGCGGAACACAGGTTGCGTCTTCGTTGGCAGTTAAAAACTTTTGTGGCCTTTTCACTACCCCAGGGGTGTGATGTGTATTCCACTACAAAAATCTCCCTCATTCTGTGTTAATCTAACAAAAGTGGTCACTCGTGGGATATGCTTGGAATTGCATTTCCAAAGTGTTTTCTGACATTTCACAGATAGAAACTTGAAATTTATTGGTAGAACTTAAGTTGGAACTATTTTATGCTTAATGCTTTAGCAGATTAGTTGGCGGTTATGCTTTATGAATATGGTGGGTTAAGTGGGTTAAAAGACATGCACAGTGGGTCAGAAATCTTTCTTTAGGGCCAAAAAACTTTCTTCAATAAAATCGTACTTTAAGAAAGATATTTAATCCAAGCCAAATGTGTTTATAAAAACTTATAGTTTAATTTAGTTTCCAGAAAAAAAAAGATACTCGGGGGTGTCCTGGAAATCTCTAGAGATTTTTGGCTTCGGTTGGTTTGCAAATCGCTCGAAAAATCCGTCGGTGTCCCAGAACTTCGAGAGATTTCATTTTCTTATTATAAAGTCAAGTTAGAAGGTGTGTGTATAAGATTATGTTCCAACTACAATAAACAAGTAAGGGAGCTGCAGTCGAGTGCCCCGACTACAAAATACCCTGTTCCCTTGATTTCGTGTGTTTTTCTTTACATACACACACACAACCCCAACATACGCACGCCCGGGATAACGACAATGCAAGACCCCCCTCTCTCCAACAAGCAAAATTGATTCGTATATAACTTCGGTGTTTATTGTCCGATCTTAGTGATCTTTTCAGAATAGATAGATATTGGGCCTTACTTGATATATGTAAAGTTTGGAAGGTCTCTTAAAAATTATGGCTCTGACAGATTTTTGCGCTTAAAAGGGGGGGGGGGGGGATTTTCAAATCTGAAACAAACTCGTTTTGAATCGGGTATACACCTATTACAGCAAAAATGTGGCTCTAGCTCTTATAGTCTCTGAGAAACACGCGTTAAGCCACAACCGACAACGCAGACGGACGGACAGACGGACATGGCTAAATCGACTCGGCTGTTGATGCTGATCAAAAATATATATACTTTATAGGGTCGCAAATGTTTCCTTCTACCTGTTACATACTTTTGCACAACTTCATGATCCCCCTTCTCCCATTTTCAATGGGAACAGGGTATAAAAACAGGGCTGCGTCGCTCGCAAATAATTGATAACAGATTTTGTTCATAGCTTTATTGATGGTTTCAGACTTACCAGACCTGTTTGTGTCTTTGCTAAGTTCGCTAAGTTTGCGTAGGTTAGCGAAGTCGCATTCATTGGTTTGTTTGTTGGATTGGGTTGGTTTCTCCAAATCTCTTAACAAAATAATAGAGGTTTGAAACCAACTGAAAGAGATTTCTAGGACACCGAGAATTGGTTTTGGGTTGGAATTTGGTTGGAAGAGATTTCTGGGACTCCTCCGATTGAAGACTTTGGCCAAAATGAGTCTCGAGTACTGAGTATCTAGTAATGATTATCGAGTACTAAGTTCGAGTGTTAATTACTCTGTATCTAGTAAATATTGAGATTCAAGTACTAAGTATAGAGCACTGAATATCGAGCACTAAGAATCGAGTAATGATTATCGAGTTCCGTGTATTAAGTACTGAGTATCCAGCACTGAGTATCGAGCACTGAGTATTGAGCACTTAGTAACAAGCACTGAGTATTGAGCACTGAGTATCGTGTATTGAGTACTTTGTATCTAATTCATACTAAGTTTCGAGTACTAAGTATCGAGTACTTAGTATTTAGTATCTTAGTATCGAGCACTGAGTATCGAGTATTGAGTACTTTGTATCTAATACATACTGAGTTTCGAGTACTGAGTATCGAGTACTTAGTATCGAGCACTGAGTAACAAGCACTGAGTATCGAGCACTGAGTATCGAGTATTGAGTACTGCGTATCTTATTCAAACTAAGTTTGGACTACTTATTATCTAGTATCTTAGTATCCAGCGCTTAGTATCGAGTATTGAGTTCTGTGTATCTAATACAGACTGAGTTTCGAGTACTGAGTATCTATCGAGTACTTAGTATCGAGCACTGAGTATCAAGTAATGAGTAATGTTTATCTAATTCATACTTAGTTTCGAGTACTAAGTCTCGAGCATCAAGTACTGAACATCAATTACTGAGTATCAAGTACTATGAATCGAGTACTGAGCATCAAGCACTGAATATCGAGTACCGACGACGACAACTCTTGCCCCACTGTACATCCTCAGATGGGTTCAACAGCATTTGGTGGTCACTTTTTATGTTTTAACGGTAATTTTCCTGTGCAATACTAAAACCATGTTTCTTGGCTTGGCGGCATAGAAAGAGGACAGTGGATATGGGTGGGAAAATCGCATGTCAAACGCAAGTTTCATATTTGATTTAATTTACGACCAAAGACAAATTATAGACTCGGTCACATATGCCACCACCACCACCACAACTCAACGGGTAGGAAATGCGTGACGATAGTTTTTGCTTTGGAGGATGGGCGCGTCAACAGACGTTTTTAACACATTTCTCAGTTAATTAACAACGATGATGACTGTATGGAATGTCTGGCTATATATAGACTTGGTCAATTTTTTTTTTTGCTAATGTCACTTGTAACTTGGAGTTAAGAGGTTAAAGAAGCCGCCGCCCCCAGACAAAGTGAAGGAGAGAACTCTATGACTGTAATTACTTTGACCTGCTTCTGTTTAACGAGAGAGACCCAATAACAAGGAAGCTCACATATGGTTCACCCTTCCCAATTGTCATCGTAATGCCTTGAAATCCGCTTCAATTGGATTTCTATGCGTTTGTCACCTCCTCCTCGTCGCGTTGCCAGCCATGTGACACTTTTTTCCCTTTCGATACGCAACATTATCGAGTTTTGCTTTTTGTTATTTTATTTCTATTTGCTCTTCGTTTTTCACTGTACTGCACAAATTCATTGCAGTTGACCGAACTCTTTGAAAAGTACTGTGAAATACTGAACTGATAATGATATTGTCGTTAGAGATTATAACACGCAACGATTTGAACTTTAAGTGCATATTTTAATGGTATTTCGGTTGAATTACATGACAGAGGTTGTGACTTGGCTTCATTTTTGCCTCGTTTTTTTTTTCTTTTTTTTTGTAGTGCGTGCATTTCAGATTAGTTTGATTTTTCTGTGTAAAAATCCAAGACAATGTGTAAAAAGGGCTTGACCTGAGTCGAAGAAAGATAATGTTTGATTATAAGTGATTTTTAGTAGGTCAAAGTGATAGAGCTTACTTTTTTATAGACAAAAATACAAATTATGAGGAAATATGATGAGTTTTAGAGTGTAAAAACACTTTTAAAAGTAGAAAATATAAGAGATACAAGGCTGTAAATCTGTAAAATGCTGCAGAAGGTTCGATCCGGAGCTTGAACCCTTACAACTTATGCATTGACACACCAAAAAGAGCGTGAACAAAACCTTTACAGCTGTTTCATGGATATCCAATCCAATCATCAGAAGGCGTTTCGCTAAATGACTCCTGATCGTTGAGCCAATTCCATGCAATCAGAACTTTAAACAGTTGGGAACTGCAAAGCGCAATGAAATCAAAATTGTACTCACATACAGAAAGCCCACCCTAATAACTGTCGTTCCAGAGCTTAGGGCTAAAGTTTCTAAGTGAGAAAGCTTGAAGCTTTCTAGCGAATCCAATCATTGGCTATCCATGAAACAGCTGTAAAGGTTTGTCCACGCTCTTTGTTGGTGTGTCAATGCATATGTTTTTTATAGTTGTAAACAATATTGAATGTTCTTTTCCTTCCATCCCACACGCAACTAGTTGACCTCAAGCCAGCCAACTCGTTACTAATTAAACATTAGAAAGGTCGCCAAATAAACTACAATATCTATATGAACCCTGAAAACATTCGGGCGATTGTTGAATCGCCCATCGCCGAAAAGAGTCTTTTGGGAGTCGCCGTGGTGATTGGTAAAATATTGAATCTACCGGCAGTCGCCGTGGAGATTGCTAGAAGAGTGAATCTTCCGGCAATCTTTGCTGTGATTCCCTGAAGACTCTTTTCGGCGATGGGCGATTCAACAATCGCCGAAAAGAGTATCCTGAGAGTCGTCGTGAAGATTGCTACTCTTCTAAATGGCTCTTCTGCGACTCTTCTAGAAGACTCGTTTGCGACTCTTCTGGAAGTGTCGCTGAAGCGGCTCACTTTCTCTCAACAGACAATCAGAATGCAAGTCGCCTCAGACTCTTCGCCGATTAAAATTATTTGCTGGGTGGTATTAAGTTGTATCTTAAGAAGAGTGGAGACGTTTCTAAATTTTTCCCCCTAAAATATAAAAATAGTAATGAAACGTTAGACACTAATTTACCCCGCATGTGAAACATAACAGAAAAGGTCCAAAGACCTGAACTCTAAAGAAATTTGTATATAGAAGCATACTTTTTTTATAATAATCCGATGCAATAAATTGAATTGAACAAAATTATTGAAGAGGTGCTCGCCCCATTTTCATTTTCTACGCAGAATATCCAATTGACCAAGACTTGCTGGTTAATTTGTTGTATCATTTTTATTGTTTAAATTTATATCATTGAAAATTAATTGTCAAACTATGTAGCAAGTTTTTAGCCGGATCGAGGAATACACAATACCACAAAGCAGCAGCAGTCTTTGCCTGTCAAACAGTCAGTCGAACAGCCGTATCTCCATGCCACCAATGCCATAACTGTTTGGGAATTCCAAAGCAACATAATTCCCCACACACCACTTTCCCATAAAAAACGAAACTGTGAGAGCCTCTCTCAGTTTCTTTACCTATCTTTTCTCGTCTAAAAACACTAAACTGAGAACGAATTTTGCTCGACTTCTAAGCGAAATTCTTGAAAATTTAAGAACATAAAGATTTTTTTAAGAGCGTTCGTACTTAAATTAATCATTCTGTTTTTTTCTGAGTGTAATTGACGAATCATCAAATCGCAAAAAATTAACTCGAGGGAACCAACCTAGTAAAATAAAAGTTATACTAGGTTTCCAACTATTATAATGCTGAAATATGGTGTAAGCTGGTTCCACAAAAAGTTCATTTTATTATGAACTGGAAAAACTGTTTCGACTTACGAAGAACAAACAATTTTATAATTTTCTTTTGACCTGATTCAGAAATCGACTCGGAACTTGGAACAGTTCCGTTAATTTAATGTTTAAATGAATGTGTCGTACATTTCGTTCTCATCGACTTCAAATTTGACTAAGCTAAATGCGGAGAAAGTCAAAGGATTTCTCACCTCATGTATTTTAAGGCCAATCTATTTCTGTAAATGTAAAATGGCTTGACACAGCCCCAAAGGGCCAAAGCCTAGCTTCTCTCAATCTCTTGGCTTGTGCGCTTCTAATTTTCGCACAAGAGAAAGGGACCTACAGTTTAACGCCGAATCCGAACGGCAGTTGAAGAAACTTTTCATGGCTAATTACTACAAAAAAAGCTGGCGCCAACAGCAGAGAGGGGTGATCGGGTGTAAAGTTTATTCAAAGAAAAATCTTTTCATTAGATGTTCCGAGGCGGGATCGAACCCACGACCTTTTGCACAGCGGTCGCGCACACTAGTCTATTTCTACTCACTCAATCTATTTCTATTGACTTAATTTATGTACAATTTGCACTAATGCAAATCTAATTACAGATCGCTTAAAAAAAGAAGCCAAAAAGTCAACCTATATCGTTTTTTAAGTAATTTCTCATGACTTCTTTTGAGGTGAGAGTCTGTCGGGTCTAAGTTTAAGACCTAATTTACTGCTACTGTGATTTACTCACAGCTTGAACCATGTCAAGCAGCGGCGACGGCGGCGTCTCTGCTAATGATTAAAGATTGTCCTTGAATTCCAGCCTAAGAAACATGGCTTTCATAGTTTTTCGCTAATTAAAATTTTCGAGAAAAACGGGAAACGTGTGAAATGCGTTTGAGAAGCGCACGTACCAAGGACCTTTCGCTGCGTTTGGGATTGGGTCACGAAACGCGCAGCTGGCGGCTGCTTAATAAATTTGCGGTCTTCCCGCCCCGAAAAAAAGAAAAAGTAAATGCCATGCGGCTGCCAGGATGTCAAAAAGGAAATTCGAGCAAAATTTTCCCTTACCCTCTACCTGAACCGAAACCAGGCTTTTCCAGGTAGCGCATCTAGCTACTCAGGTAGAGAAATTGTGCAAAGGACCAGCCTATAAATGTGGCGAACCCTTGGCCCTGGGCAGCTAGAAGCATTTGAGCCAGCGTCCGTGATAGATCCTAGATCGTAGATCCTTAAAAAAAAAACAAAAAAAACACATAAATTTAAAACTAAAGCCAAATTTTGAACTAGTCAAGGTAACCAAACCGACGACTTCAACACCTTAAAACACAACTAACCTCTTTTTGTTCTACTCTTCTCTCTTGCAGCATACTCCTAGAGTTCTCTAAAACCACGCGAGAATCATATTTATACAACCATGGGTGAACTTGAGGAGAAGGAAACCCCGCCCACTGACAGCACCAGCACAGCCCAACAACCAGAGTCAATAGATGAGCCCAAGGAAACGGACAAAATGTTGGACAAAAAATCAGATGAAACCACCAAGGAAAAGACTCCAACTCCGCAGAGCTCCAAGCCGGGCTCACCCAAGGCAGACACAGAAGCCAAGACCAAAAATGGCGAAGAGATTATAGATATACCCTCCGATAGTGTAACCAAACCAGTGGAGATTAAAGAGGAAAAAAAGATGAGTAATGAAGATCGTGAGGTAAAGCCCAAAAAGATACCCATCGGTGGTCTAAAACTGCCTGGCTTCTTTATGAAAAACAAACCCAAGGCCGAGGGAGATGGTGCCGAGGGAGAACTGCTCGAAAAGGAAGCTGAGGAGGAGAACAAGGATAAGGAACTCAACGGTGACGCCGCCAAGGGCAAAGATGAGCTACAACAGCAGCAACAAAAGTCACGTCCCGGTTTGGGTGAGAGATTGCGCAGTTTCTTTGTACGTAAACCGGCGGCTGATAAGGAAAAGAAACAGTTGGTTAACGGAGCTGGTGGAACAGATGCCGATGCCAAGTCAGGTAAGTTAAGAAAGGTTTAATGTGGGCAAAACCTGCAAGCTAATGCGGGCCCTAACAGTCTATTAGAATAGCTAAATTAGAAGATTCGTTTGTTAGATGTCACAAATTAAGCAGACAAATTGAGTTTTTTTTCCGATTTCGTATCTGTTTTCTATAGTTTTATGCCTTTTAGATTTCCAAAAACTCTCCTAAGTAAAGGAAGTCGCTTAGGTACTAAAGCAATCATGTTAAGAAAATTAACTCAACCGATCACATCAAACACTTCGCTCGAGTAATAATCGTTCATGTTTCCTTTGCTCTCTCGCTCTCTCAGCATTTACTCTGCAAACTATTGGAGTTAAAGCGAAATACTTAATTTCCTTTTCGTTTAATAAATCAAAGCAAAAGTGTATTCATTATTGAATCATTTTTTATTGAAATCGTTTCGGTTCAAATAAATAAGTCAATTTATAAATTACGTTCAGCAATTTTGGCTATTTCGTTATTAGACGTAAAGCCGAATAAATTTGTTTAAACATAAACATTCTCTGCTATAGAACCTCTCCTCGGTACAACGCATCAGAAGAGAAATTAGGGAATCAAAACTTTTAGGAACTAAGACTCATTCGTTTCTATAGTTTACAGACATTTTAAACAATCGGTTTTTTTTCAAAACATGATTTTGGAGCTATTCGAACATCGGACTTGTCTCGACTTAGTGGTTCAGAATATGGTGCTTATGCTACCCCGAAACTGTGAATAGGAAAGCCTTACAATTCAGTTTACAACTTTAAAGCAAGTAACTAATCGAAACTTTTTAATAAAGTGGCCACTAGAAGAACTAGAAGAATCAATTCGGTCTATAGGTAATTCAAATTCCACCTCAAACCCAAGCTTAGATGCTATTAAATAAATCACAAATGATCACAATGATATCAGGTAGCACTTTGCTCTTCTATTTACCAATTTTTGAACGAAATCTGTTTTAGTTCTCGGTTTATGAGCTCGAATTAGTAGTTCGGTACGGGCTTAGAACATATTTGTAATTCATGGAAAGCCATGGTTCTAATACCAGACCTCCGAAATCACTAAACTAAAATCAAACGAGGCCGCTAAAACCCATATTCAGGTACAAAAACAGAATTTGCTCGCCGTGATGTTTATTATAAAAACCTTCACGGTTTCCCTATTAAACAAACAGAACGGAGCATATCCTTTAAATAAACGCGCACAAGAAATCGTGGCAAATTTTAAGCATTCTCTGAGACGAAGTTTTCAGTAACTAAAAACAGTGGCCACATCAACAAAGATACATAGAAAAACCTTCAGAGCCATTGCATATACCTTTCGACTACTCTAAAAATGGAGCTTAATAACCAGAAGAAATTTTGCGCTCTTGCGATTCCCAAGTTTTAATTCTCCAGTTTGTTGTCTAGATAGAAATTTGGAAATGGCTTAATGGTGTAACAGCAATTGAAAGCGTTCTGCCATGGTGGTAGCAGAAACAGTCTGCCTACGCAACAACTGCTGCAGTGCATACGTATTCCTTGTTGATTTTCTGATGATTATTGAATTATAATCAATCCTCGACCTTGAGCGGACTAAAATATGTTCTCTATAATTTTAACTACGTCATTTCAGCTAAGTACCGAAACTCGCAAGTTTTCTTTTAGAACCGATCCAATTTTCAAGTTTTTTTTTGCCTATTCAGTCTTTCGCTTCAGACTTAATACTGAATATTTCAGTCTTAACTGCTGGAACAGTAGATTTTTAAGTATTTAGAGCGAAGCTCTTTTTACGGACGGTCGACTGGGATGCAAAACCAGAAAACAATTGTCTTTGTGACAGATTTCTTTGGCTACGCTTTTGACTTTGTAAGACAGCCATAGCAGCAGGTGGGTTGTGAGTGGATGTGTGTTGGTGGTAGATTAGTGGTGGCCAAAACAGTGACAGGAACTAGTGACCAACACAGTGAACGAAACTGTGACCAAAGTAGTGACTGAACAAAGCAGTGACCTAAACACTGATCGAAACAGTAACCACAGTGAGCGAAACAGTGACCGAAACTGTGAACAAAGCAGTGACCAAACACTGACCAAAACAGTGACCGAAACAGTGACCAAACAGTGAACAAGCAGTGAGCACAAAGGTGACCAAAACAGTGACCGAAACAGTGACCACAGCTGTGTACAAAGCAGAGACCGAAACTGTGACCGAAACAGTGACCACAGCTGTGTACAAAACAGTGACCGAAACTGTGACCGAAACAGTGACCGAAACTGTGACCGAAACAGTGACCAAATCTGTGCCCGAAACAGTGACCAAAACAGTGATCGAAATAGGACCCAACAGTGAAAAAACATTGACCAAATAGTGACCAAAACAGTGACCGAAACTGTGACCGAAACAGTGACCACAGCTGTGTACAAAACAGTGACCGAAACTGTGACCGAAACAGTGACCGAAACTGTGACCGAAACAGTGACCAAAACAGTGAACGAAATAGGGACCCAACAGTGACAAAAACAGTGACCAAAGAGTGACCAAAACAGTGACCGAAACTGTGACCGAAACAGTGACCACAGCTGTGTACAAAACAGTGACCGAAACTGTGACCGAAACAGTGAACGAAATAGGGACCCAACAGTGACAAAAACAGTGACCAAAGAGTGACCAAAACAGTCACCAACACAGTGACCAATCAGTTACCGAACAGTGACCAAAATAGTGACCAACCAGTGACCAAACAGTGAGCTAAGCAGTGACCAAAACAGCGAACTTTTGCCCGAATTTTTGAAGGAACGAATTCCGGTCAAAAAGTATCTGTAGTATCTCAACGTTTGTCAACTAATCTAATAGTCTTGCACACTTCAAATGTTAAGGCAAGCAGTTGTAGCTCGAAATGAAATCGTTTATACAAAAATCTCTAGAGATTTCTGGAACACCCCCGAATAAATGGTCAAAGAACCAATTTGTATGTTCTTCAAAAGACGATGTTGTGTTATTTTTTGAGCCAAACCTTTTTCCAAAAAGACGAGCATTAACTTTTTCACTTATCATTAACTCATAAGTATGATTTGGTTCCAGGTTCGGTTCAAGACACTCAAAACGATGGGTCGTTCTAAAGTCTTGATGACTGTTAATTGATGACTTTAAAGTTGAACATCTTGAGACATTACTAAGCTACATGGAGGAGTGTATTAGAGCAGTGGTGGGCAACCTTTTGATAGTGCTTGAGTGAACATGTTCGGACACTTTGCACTAGAGTAAAATATGAATTTTTTACTAGAGCTCGTAAATGACACTGCGAATACATTTTCATCAATGTGGGTTTGAAGTTCTGCTCTCTCGCCACTGGAGTGCTCATGCCAAGCAAAGATTCTGCTTGAGCAAATGTATTTTTGTCTGTTTTATAGCAAAATTTCTCATTAAAATGATTAAATATTACTAAATGGGCATTAGGCCAAATCAAATCTATTGTCAAATCTATTTCAAGAGCGGCAAAATACGCGCCGTAGAACGAACAACTGTCGAAGTCAACAAAGACCAAGCGAATCTACAAGGTGGCAGTCTAATATTTTGTACGGTTAGGAGAAATTCCCACCTAGTTTGATCCCTCACTTATCGCTTCTTTTCTAACTTCTTCTCTTACAGAAGCCACCGCCGAAGCCGCTGCCCCCTCGGAGGAGACCTCTCCCGATAATCCTCCACAGAAGCGTGGTCTACTCAATGCCATTAAATTACCCATAGCCAATATAATGCCAAAAAAGAAATCCGCCGATGATGTGGAATTGGGCCTGGGTGGCGGCAAAGCTGGCCTAGCCTCTATGGAGACTTTGGATGATTCACTCAAGGATCAGGATACCGTCGATCGTGCCCCCTTGAAAACCAATGGCACCGACACTGAACAGCTTAAGACTGAGCTCAAAGATGAGAAACTATTGGCAGCCGCCGAAAAGCAAGCGGCAGCCGAGGAGGAGGAACAAGAGCGTCCCATTGCCTGGTGGTGTCGTCTACGTGGCTATAAGTGCAGTGTGGATGATGCTTTGATAGTGTTTGGCATTTTGCTGTTTATACTGTTGCTGGCCGTGATTGGTTATGTGCTGACCCATGAGACTTTGACTTCACCCCCGTTGAGGGAGGGACGTTATATACTGGCGGTGACGGGTTGCGGTCCGGTGGAGGGTGTTAAGGAGGATGGCGCTTTTGCTTTCCGTGGCATACCCTATGCCAGGGCACCGGTGGAGGAGTTTAGATGGCGACCAGCCGAACCGATACAAAGCATAGATGGCTGCTGGAATGATACGCTGCAGACGCATAACAGTAGTGTGGTCTGCACTCAGAGATTGGGCAATGGCACCACAGTGGGTGAGGAGGATTGTTTGTATTTGGATGTGGTTACACCGCATGTGAGATATACGAATCCCTTGCCCGTGGTGGTGCTGATAGGAGCTGAAACTTTGGCTGGACCTTCGCCTGGGATATTGAGACCCTCGGCACGCTATTCTCGCTCTCATGATGTCATCTTTGTGCGTCCCAATTTCCGTTTGGGTATCTTTGGTTTCTTGGCCTTGGATTCTTTGACACGAGAGTCGCGTCCTCCCACTTCGGGAAACTATGCTTTGAGTGATATCATAGCCGCCCTCAATTGGATTCAATTGAACATACATCACTTTGGAGGTGATCCCAAGTCGGTTACCTTGCTGGGTCATCGCGCTGGTGCCACCTTGGTCTCCGCCTTGGTAACTTCAAGCAAGCTTAAGAATCTGTATACCCGCGCCTGGGCCTCCTCTGCCTCGGCCATCTTTCCGGGCAAACCTTTGTCCGAATCGGAGAAATTGAATCAACAGCTGATGGTTACTTTGGACTGTCAGGATGTGGAGTGTCTACGTGATGCTTCCAGTGAACGCTTGTGGGCCGCCACTCCCGACACCTGGCTACATTTTCCCGTAGATTTGCCTCAGCCGCAGGAGCTGGCCTCGGGTAATCGTCATGAGTGGTTGGTTCTAGATGGCGACATTTTGTTTCAACATCCCTCCGAGACCTGGAAGCGTGAGCAGTTGGTGGAGAAACCGCTGCTGGTAATGGGAGCCACCGCACATGAGGCGCATACACCCAAGCTGCGTGAACTGCATGCCAACTGGACGCGGGAGGAGGTACGCGAGTATCTAAGCAACTCACAAATTGGAGCTCTCGGGTTGACCGATGAGGTTATAGCGCGTTACAATGCCACCAACTATACCTCTTTGGTGGCCATTATCACCGACATACGCACCGTGTGCCCACTCCTGACCAATGCCCGTCTACAGCCCAGTGTACCCTTCTATGTGGTCACTCAGGGTGAAGGACCCGAACAGCTGGCCAATGTGGATGCCGATGTACAGGCCATATTGGGTCGCTATGAGCCACATACGGTGGAGCAGCGCCGATTTGTATCGGCCATGCAGCAGCTGTTCTACTACTATGTCTCCCATGGCACGGTTCAATCCTACGAGCC
This sequence comes from Lordiphosa collinella, assembly GCA_018904265.1. Classification (NCBI taxonomy): domain Eukaryota; kingdom Metazoa; phylum Arthropoda; class Insecta; order Diptera; family Drosophilidae; genus Lordiphosa; species Lordiphosa collinella. Next base: position 196,902 of record JAEIFV010000222.1, read on the forward strand.
ACGTCGTCGTGTGATTAATGTGGGACAAGATGCCCAACCGCAAGAGGATCATGAGCATTGCAATTATTGGATAAGCAAGGATATAGTGCCGCGTTATGCGCGCATTGATTAAGGACTCACTCTCCTCACCCTCCTCTCTCTCTCTCTTTTCTAACTAAAAACTACTTCTTTGATTCTTACGTTTTGAGTTTAGTTTAGCGCCTAAGTGAAACTATATATATAAATATATATATATATATATTGGATACATTAACTGTACATTTAGTTCTTTTTACCAATTTAAGTTGTAAGTTCTTTAAGTAAAGCTAAAACTCCTTCGAAAAACACACACAAAAATAAGATATATGTCTATATATAGAATTATCTCTCGTCTTAAAAAAAACATACAAAAAATACACACACTCACACACAGAACACAAATAAAACGAACACAAAATATATTGAATAATACTTGAAAAGTATACAGATCTGCGTCTTTCTAACTTAAAAACTAACCTCCCACAACTTAGCAAATTCACACTAGGGTTCTTAGAAAGAAACTACCAAGCATCGAAATTGAAGGTAACACCAATACTTGAACTGAACCATAGCGAAATATATTTATCCGCAATTTGTATACCTCTGCCAAAACACTAAAATTCAGTTTAACTCACTATCTTTTAATGACTTCTGAGTTAGGCTGAAAATCGATACGGTTAGGATTTTGTGAACTACGAACCACACCTTTCAAATGAAACGTCTACCAAACCAGAATATGTTTTCTGATCCGAAAATGGTACGACTCAAAAAAGGATAATACCTAATCTTTAGAAAACCAGATTATTATACCACATTTTTTCTAAAAATAACTTCCCAATACAAAAATCTTACAAACACCCTACGATTTGGTTCGGAAGCGATTTATATACCAGCTGGGGTTATAAAGTATTGGAGCCAAGCAAAGATTAATGCGAAGATGACCCCGATCAATCAAGAAGATAACACCAAGTTGGATTTAGAAACCAAAAAAAAAGCAGTACAGGATATTTATTCCAAAACGAATATAGGAGACACTATTGGACATTAACTTAGCCTAGCGCATAACAGCAGCTGCGCTGGATAGGACAAGATATCCGCATGGATGATAAAGTACCAGAATTAATAGAAAAGGTTCCAGACACTAATCCAACTAGAAAAGAATGGATAGGACCCTACACATTCCGATTATGGAGCCACCTGTTCAAGATAAATAAATGTAGAACAACAAATACCCCAAATATGTAGATATTGCGAGAATAATGGCAAGAGCTTTGATCATATAGGGATACAAAACCGCTTGGACGGTTCGGTTCAGCTGCATAATGGAGAATGGAAACTGTAACAACCCGTGCACGCTCAATAATAGCTCACAATTACTTTCGGAATATATTGTAGCGAACCAGTCCTAATGACAGCAGTTAATGCTAAGGGTCATGTCACGAGTCATGTACTGGTATCGATACTGATCTCGTGTTTCTTTTTACCTTAAGTGCGCTCTCTGATTTTTCCCGGCTAACCTAATTGTACACGTGAAAAGAGTCTCTCTAATTGTTTCCTTTGAGACAATTGGACACGTGCAAATAAACACTCTTAATTCTAACTGACTGATTGGGACGACTCCTCTTTTATTTTGCTCGGCTTGCCTGGCCCACTGCGGGATAATTTTTTCCCTATCACCTAAACAATTTAGTTCCGCTCGGCTAACCCACCAAGGCGAAGTCAACTGGATTGACCAAATCTCGCTACAATATTAAGTATGCTCCGAACTCTACGAATAAACTGAAACTTTATTCATAGGCAATCGACTGCCCCGTCGATTGCTATGACCCGAGGCACAGGCTCCTACATCCGTCCTTTATTGTTCGGTCTAGAGACTTCACTTTGCCTTGAACTGGTACTTCTCAATTCCGTTTTATTTCACTTCTGGAGCTTGTTAATGGTTCAACATTTATTGCATGGATGGGGGAAACCCAGATAAAACCCAATCAAACCATATATCGTAATCTTCCTTAAAGATCCTACCGCTTGACGATCTTGCCGTCCCTCTCCGTGACCTCATATTCAGTTGTGACATAGTTTGGAGTGAGCTTGTGTGGGTACACTGTATTTATAATAAGACTCCAGTCTTCCACTTCTATGGTGCTTTCCCTCGCCCCTCTCCTTTTATCTGCGGTCAACTTTCCTCTTTGCGATAGCGAAGTCTACTGATGATAGAATGGGATGGCTGTATCTCAAGACAGCTGTATCCTAAACCATTCTGGTGTTTGTTGCTTCTGGCTTTGCCGTTATTTTTAACCGATATAACCGAATCAAACCGAAACCGTTACCGAAATAGATTTTTTAAGTGACCGTAACCGAAACAAAATATCCGGTTCCATTTCGGTTTTTAACATATTAAGAAACAAAAATATTTGTAATATTTTAATGCCGTCTGTGGAAGTCACGAAAATTCACTTACACCCATCGTTACTATTCACCAAGTCACACTTTCATCGCTTATGAAATGTCCATCAATAGCAGCCAGCAGAGAGGCAACTTCAAGCAACAAGCTTCAACAATATCACTTCTCTGCTCGTTCTCTGTCTGTTCGATTTACACCCGACTAAAACCTGTTAGGCTTTCGTACTCAATAAATGTAAATTGAATCAAAACCAATGTGTGTGGGAAAGATATAGTTCAAATAAGTTCTAATACCGATATACTCAAATAATGTGAAGAAAATTCTCTTAAATACCCAGAACTATATGAGTTATCGAAAGTAGTACCCAAGTAAGTGTCGAACGACTATTTTCTGGCGTTAAACCGTAACCGAAACCGCTATTTCTTTCGGTTTTATTCCCTGATTGTAAGCACCTTAAAGACGCGGCGTATATATGGGATTCTTAGCCACTCTCAGTAGGTGCCTGGCAATTCTTAAGCCAATAGAAGACACTCATAGTGCAGTAGAAATTAAAACCCTTGGCTTATGTTGGATTAAAGTGGAGAGCACTACCAACCAAAGAATGCGGAATGATGGCACAGATATACATGTATAGAAAAGAGTCGACAATTACAGGAAATGGGCAAAATCTGATGTGAAATTGGTCAGTTTGCAGAAAAACTTTACAACACTAGAACGATGCAAGGCTTTTCGTTTGGATGAATTTCCCAATAGAATTTTCTAAACTTAGCTACTATACAAACTCGTCAATGAAATGCTTCAGCATTTCCAAACAGACGCTGATTCGGTTCGCTTTTCGGCACGGATTTTATTGGTTCGGTGTAGGACTTGCTTTCCTAAATATTCAAAGGAGAAGCTAAAGGATACGAGATATGTTTAAAAGGAGATGAAAGAGCGGGCGCAGCGCATATCTACGATGCAGAAATCAGCTGTCTTTTCATATAACCTTGAAGACTGCAAGGCACGCAGTGGGCGAAAGCGTGCATAAAGTACGAAGGACGGCCACGGGAGAACTATTGGGCGAGCTTGACCCCAATAAGAAGCAGCACTCAGAGGCTTATAAAGCTGGAATGTCCAAAGTTCTTGGCGAACAAGCCAGCATCCGTACAATATCTAAGGAAATTCTAATTATGTAAAGGGACCTGGATAAAGTTAATGCCAAGTAGGAAATCATTGAGGCAGTCCTAAGAACAAAGAGATCAGCGAGGGCTGCATAAAATCGCTGTAGGAGGCATACTACAGTACCCAAACTGCAGTACCCAAAATGAAGGAGGCAAAAGAGAAAGGAAGGATTAAAATAGGGTGGGTCGGCTGCCGCATACGGGAACGGGAACATTTCTTACAAAATATAAAGCATGAGACGAACTGAACGTAAACCGTATTTCAATCATATCGGTAAGCCACTGAAACGAAATAGTCCAAATTCAGAAGATGCACTCTAAATTCGTCATTTAATAGTTGTGCTTACAAAAGTTCTTAGTTCAAAGTTTTCAGTCCATTATATAGGTTCTGTTTTGGTAGCAAGTTTGCTTAGAAAACTAAATTGCTTGCTAAGAACTAAGAACTTTTGATGGCCTTCTATTTATCAAGCTAGCGTTTTCTCCAACTACTTTCCGTAGACGCACTTAGGAACGGACTAAGTGGCTAACCAGAGGAAACTTGGATAGATTTGTAGAAACGGAAGCTTGTGAGCTGCTTGAGCCCCACCGTACAAGTACAGTTGGCCACAGTCCTTGATGTGCTCTGTACCACACTGAAAAGGATGAATCGGTTTTAATTCGTTGTTTAAAAGACGAGAAGTGTTAAAACAATCTGGATTAGTAGCCTACTACACTGATTACAGACAGGCAAGAAAAAATACCGAATACTTATACTCATTCAAAGAAACCGAATACCATGACCCGGTAGACTTTGCTTAAGGATAGTTCTGTATATATATATTTGAAGACATTCCCTAGTGTGAATTGGAGGCTTTAACACACAAAATCAAAAACCAATTCTGCTTTTAGTATATAACTTAATTTATGGAACAGACCCCAAAATGACCAACGATGTACTTTTTTGATATAAATTTTACAGATTCAAATAGATTTAATAAAACATTTATCACACTAACATCGAATAACTTCATAAAACAGTTTGGTTTGTTAGCAATTCTCAAACTTCGCACAGTAGAAATAGTTGGGTCATTGGAGTGTAACTAAAACCGATTTTATATTTAAAAGACTTGAAAGATTTACTAAGATAGGATTTTACTTGCAAAATAGGCTATGGTACTAAAAAAATTTCTCGACTGCATCGAGATATATCTAGGTGGTTGAAATTCAATCATCAGGTGGATCTTCCTGTATGATCTTTGAAAAACTAGTTAGGTAGAAGTGTTCTACTAATTTTAGAGATTTTTGAGATATTATACATAAGTCTTACTTGCGAAAGGGACTAAAATATAAAAAAACATAAATCAAAAGAGCAATCTGAACAAAGGCAGAGCTGGAGTAAGCTCAAATGTGAAAATTTTGGATATTAAAATATCCATTTAATGGTATATTGATCTTAGATATTCATCCAAAAGAGCTGAAATTTGTCAAAAGGATATCAATAAGGATATTATAATTCCAAAAAAGGGATATTAATTAATATCCAGTCCAAATGGATCTTAGTGGATCTCTTCTTTTTCTGCGTAGGAAAAGGATTCCGAACCTAGACCTTACAAGAGACTGAAAACACGATATTAAGTTTATTCTTTTCTTTCTCTCTATGAATTTTCGGAGTATATTTACGTTAAATTCGTATTTAAGGAGGCAAGTATCTTGCCTTGTTTTCAGGTGATTCCGATTTTAAAACCCTTTCTAAGTCCTTTTCCTCTGTTCTTTTTCTGTGTAGAAACAGGAATCCAAACCGAGCCCTTTTAAGAGACTGAAAACACAATATTAAGTTTGTTCTTTTCTTTCATAAGCCGCGGGCCACACGAATTCGCTCACTCTAAGAATGGTAGGAGTATATATTTAAGTTCAATTCGTATTTAAGGAGGCAAGTATCTTCTGGGTTTGAATGTCGAAAGTTAGGACTCCGGTCATACTCCTCTATCCTCTCTTTTTGAATTCCAGCCCCTCCAAATCAGTGTTACGCAAGAAGAGAGCTTCTCTGTCTCTGTCAAGCATTCGGCGAAACACTGCTTTAAATATCAATATTTTTCAGTGGCCTTCCATCTCCCTCAAGGATATTGGAATCCAGAAAAGGTTCTTTCATAAAAGAGATTATAAATAGTTAAATTTGTTTCAATGAAAGCTCAAGTTTTAAGACACCATTTCACCCATCTTTGTGTGTGATAAAGTTTTTATACCCTAGTTGGTCCTGGTTCCAACGAATATTTCAGTTAGAATTTACGATATTCGATACGATATTGGAATAATAAGTAACATTTTATACATATTTCGTAAACATTTTTGTGTCTTTATTTAAATTTTAGTTGGTAGATTAGAAAATTCGTTAAATTTAGGCTTTCTATTCGTTCATCTTTCGTACAGTTCCTTATTTCTAGATAGTATTCAATGCTAGGGCCAAAATCGATGACCCAACTCTTTCATACAAGTAGTTCTTAGTGTAAATCACAACCCACAAAACAAAGCAAAAAGAATTTTTCCCCAAAAATGTTGTGAGAGACTGGAAACTAGACAAAATATTCAAAGAATTTTCACATTTGTTCTATTTTATAGCTTTATATGTAGTATTTATGTATTTAATCAAATAAATTGTGGGAATCAAGAATCAAAATGGAAAAACCTTCTCCTTTTAAAATTAAAAACTATATATATATATGTCGGTAACTTATATGATGTATGTATTATGTGAAACAAAGTGAAAATAAAAAATTAGAAACAGTAACAACTGACAATACATTTGCTTAATTTAGTTCATTTTCACAGAAAATATTTGCTTGCTTAAGTCTCCGATTATGGCTTCATCTGGAACTGTTGATCTTGTAAATGCGACACTTATTGTCGGTAAGGGCAGCCAAATAGGAGCCACCCTGTGTGGCCACAGGACATATATCATAGATCACCTCATTCACGGGCATGGTCTGTACACGCTCCTCTCTCCGAACATCGTGCATCATCAATTGTTTCTGTTCCTGCAGATAGCCAACGATCAGTGTGTTCTCTTCCACACCCAACTGGGTGGCTCTGGTCATTATAGGTGTGGCCTTGGAGCCATAAATAGTAGTCATAATCCTAAGCACCGTGGTACTATCCATTTTCTCCAGTTTAGCCAAAATGAAACGTGATTTTGGGCAATTTGGATTGGAACGTGCGGAAATGAGTACAGTCTCTTGGACTACATCGTAGTGCATGGACAGAAATGGTCCCTCCAGCTGTAGACGAGACGGTACAGTCGAATCTGGGGAAACCCACTCGTAGAAAGTCAAGGCAGTCAGCTGACATACCAAGAAGCCACCATTTGGAAAGGTTTTGCCAGCTGGCACAGTGGCTATGTGTATCACAGGGCTCAAGTTTCCTAAAATTGAAAGCAATTAGTTGGGTTCTTTGTGAAATATATCCAGTATGTCACGAAAGTAATTTTACATAGGAAAATGCCCCACATTTTTCACTTATTTTGCAAAAAAAACAAGGTGCTTAATCTAAATGGTAAAATTTTGGTTTTATTTTATTTTGATTCTTTATGGTTCTTAGAACTAAAATGCAAGAGAAAGTAGCCAAATCCATATAGTTTTACCTGACCTTTTTTATACTAAAAGCCAAATCTTATTTAAAAATAGGGGAAAGTTAACTTCGGTTCGGCCGAAGTTTTGTTTTTCTAAATAAGACTACTTTTCGTTTCTTACTTTTCTATGGAAGCTATACTATATAGATGTCCGATTTCGCTCAAACTTGGTGCAATCATGGAAAAGCATATCAAACTGTTAATTAGATATGCCCACCCTTGTTCTTAATTATTTCAAACATACGGTTTGGTAAGGAATCATAATATTTTTCAATTTCATTTAGTGAAATTGTTGACCAGGCTTTTTTAATTGCTTCAACTAGGGTCCCAGAGTCACTAAATTGTCTTCCTCCTTCGTATACTCTCCTGGACAAAAGTCCCCAAATGTTCTCGATAATGTTAACGTCAGGGGAGTAAGGCGGCCACTCGAGCAATTTAACGTTTTGGTCTTTAATCCACTGTTTTACAACCCGAGCAGTATGGATGGGAGCGTTGTCATGTTGGTACGTCCATCTCCGAAAACTGGGGAAAAGCCTTTTGGAGCACAGTCTTGTACACATTTGCGTTCATCTTCGAGGTGACAAACTGGAGCTAGCATGTTCCATAAAACGATATGGCTCCCCACACCATTACTGCACCTGCACAAGTGTGATGACGACTTAAAAAACATTCTTCGTTTCGCATATCGTAGAAATAGTAATTATAGCCATCCGGTCCATCGAGGTTGAACTTCTTTTCGTCGGAGAAGACCACCTTCTTCCACTCCTTGTTCCACGTCATGTGTTCTCGGGCAAATCGAAGTCGTGCTTCCTTACGAGCATCATTGAAAGGTGTTTTTTTTTTTGTTTTCAATCTCTTTAAGTGTTTGGCGCTTCGAATAATTCGTTTTACCGTGACCACACTTGCATTTACGCCGCATTCTTCCCTAATTTTACCAGCAGAAAGGTGGGAATTTGAGGCAGTTCGTAGGATAAGTCGCCTCTCCGATGCTGTTGTTGCATATTTTTTTCCTCCATTCATTTTTTTTCCATAGTCTGCTTCATTACGGAGAAAATTACTCACAACGTTTTGACTTCGACCGATTTTCTTGGCTATTTCATAGTGTTTTAAGCCAGATTCAATATAGCCTTTCATTTGACCTTTTTCAAAATCGGTTAAAGGTTTTCCTCGGCCCATTTTACAAAAAACTGATTTCAGTTGCTTTAAATTTTGGAATACAAAAGAATTCAACTCTATTCAATCACGCAGTCAATCAAAAAGTGAAGTCAAAAGTGTCAAACCTAGTCAGATGAATCGGTCCTTACAGACGTTCGTATACAAGAATTCATGATTTCGTTACACTTAGAACGAATTTATCTTTCTGTGATATGAAGATCAGTGAAAGAACGGTTTTTCTATCCCTGATAAAAGATCCAGTGAGAGTTCAATGCTTCTTGGCAAATCAGCGGTTCTTTAATTGATGAGCCATTTTTATATGACAGTCAACTTCTATGAGTTTTTAGAAAACAAAATTAAATAACACCCGCGGGCATTATTTAACTCCTGAAAATGGCGTTATTTCACTTTTGTAATTTCATGCCCCCCTTTGAAATGTGGACTTAATTTGTATTATTTTTTTTAAAGTGCTAAAACGAGTTGGATTTGGTTACTTTCTGTTACATTCTAGTTCTAAGAACCATAAAGAATCAAAATAAAATAAAAACAAAATTTTATCATTTAAAGAAACCATCTTTTTTTTTGCAAAATAAGTGAAAATGTGAGATTCTTTGTTTTCCCATGTAAAAACACTTTCTTGACATAAAGTGAAACTTACCATCCGCTTGAAAGTCGCACACCACCGTGTCAGGAAAACGCAAATCATACACATAGGCGCCTCCTCTCAAGTCACCCGCATAGACGAAATGTTCTCGTTCATTGCGATCCAAGGCACAAGACCACAGCTGCTTATCCTGGGCCGCAAACATGGCCGAGCAAAGTTTCGTGCGTATATCAAAGAGTTTAATCTTGGTCTCTCGACTGGCCACGGCCAACAAATGCTGCGACTCACTGAACGCCATGTCGCGTATCATCAAGTTCGAAGTGTGCATAAACTGCAAGGGCTTAAAGCTGGGCGGATCGATGAAGCGCACACCCCAACCGGGAAACAAATGCTGCGCCGATTTCTGTGAAGCTATCAACATGGCATGATTGGGACTGTAGTGCATGACCCGACAGCCCGGCTCCCGTGTGATCTCAAAGTTCTTTTCCATATACAAGCGAAAGCTGGGCAAATGCTGTACACCACGCTGACCCGCCTCGTCTGAGAAGGCACCACGTGCGCCACCCGCTGCTCCTGCTCTGATCAAATCCCTCAGGCGATCATAATCTCTTTGTAGAATCAATAGCTTCTCGGAGGTTAAGGTTTGGGTTAGCTTAATGGTGGCCAATTCGGTGGTCAAGGAAAGACAACGGCGTCGCTCGGCCTCCAGTTCTTCCCGGAGGCCAGTGTCCAGCACCTGCAGACGCTTGGCATACAGATGCCGGATATCACGATATGTGGCTTTGGTCTTGCACTGGGGGCACACCTTGACCGACGACTGGCGTTGACTTTCGCTCAGCCAGCGGCGTATGCAGGATTCACCAAACAAATGTCCACAGCGAAGGGAGACCAAACGATGCTCACCACTCATCTCCCAGGAGTCCAGGCAAATGGGACAAGTCAGACCATCATCTTCGTCTTCCAAGGGGACGACGGACGGTTTATCTTTGGGTGATTCGGTTTTGGGTGATTTGGACAGGCGCTTGCGTTTTCTGGCTGGTGAGGGTGTGGCTAGATTAACAACTTCTTGTGCTTGGCGTGAGGTGCTGGGAGGACTGGGTGGTGCAGGTGCTGGCGCTGCTTCCATGACGGGCGGCGCAAGTACAACAGGTTGTGGTAGTGCTTCTATGGCGGGAGGCGTGGGTGCAGGCGCAGCAGGAGGCGCCTGCTCCGCCACCGCTGGCTCATAAAAAACATATTCCTCTTCAGATGAAACAGATTCATCTTCGCCTGCCAAATAATCATCCAAATCTTGAGTAACCACCTCCTCGCTGCTCCTGCTTTGCGTTTCCTCAGCTTCAAAGTCTGGATCACTTTCATCGTCTCCACTTGTGCTTGTGTCTGAATCAGTCATATTCCTTGATCTCTTCTAATTTATACTAAAAATGTAATTTCAAATGTGTTTTCATAGATAAGTCTCAGTTAGAGATGGACAACGCACAAGCAAGTTTATGCGTCTCAGAATGTCGTGAGTTCGTGAGTTTTGCAAATTCATGATCTAAAATTAAATTTTGTTCGGCTTTAATAAAATTTATAAAACAATTTGGGTATTTAGCCCTGTTGAGCTGCGAAAAAGTTGAATTGAGGAATTTTAAACATTTTCAATTGTAAGCAACCATTTTTGTGAAAATTTTAGTTGAGTTGTAGGCAAAGAGAAACCATATGCAAAATACAAATGCAAAAAAAAGGGCCATTATGCTATCTCTTTTGCTCTCACAAGTTGTTGTTTTTTGTGAGCTTGTGACGATTGTGTACAAACGTTGATCGTAACAGCTCGCAGCCGATCTTTGACTTTGGCAACAAGTACTCGAGGTGACTCGCGGCCGAAGCTACGAGTCATCACGAGTATTTGTTCTGAGCGAGCTTTACTCATGACGGATCGCAGCAGAATTTACATTTTAGCAACAAGGGGTTTGCGACGACTCGCTGCCGAAGCTATGTGTCAACTCGGGCTACCCATCCGACAATTTATCGTATGTTTCCGGACCTACGAGAATTACGTAAGTTTCTCTAAAAACGAACATAAGTTATTAGGACAGTTTATCTTAAGTTTGAAATCCGTTTTTCCATATTCAGATTCAGTTTTCGATTCGTTTTTGACCCGGTTTCGCTATGGAGAAAGTGTCGAGAACAGATCCGAAAACGTGTATCGAGAACTTACGCAAAATTCAAACAAACACCAAGCGCGCATTGGGGGCAGGCCGTCCCCCATAAAACCATCTGAGGAAACTCCACCCACACTGACCTAACTGCGCTCAGGGAAGAGCAGCTTCCTCAACAGCTATCTGGCGCGAATAAACCCTGAAGTAGTCAATGTTTGCCCAAAATGTGGCATTGGCCCACATGTCACTAAGCACCTCTTCAGCTGACTCCACTCCAGAGATCTACTCTGGACCCATCCGGTCGAGGCAGCTTCCTTCCTCGACTTGGATAGGGTATAGTTACAACACCATCTTCATAATCTTTACCCTCCCCTTTTCTTTATTTTCTTTTTAGCTGAATACCCGGCGTCGCCCGGGTTCTTATGATTCTTAAGAGAGCGAATATTTTCAATCTAGTGCAAGCTGCATGTCGGTATAAACATTTTGGACCGTTTTTTTTCTCTATATAAACGTCTTCATGATAGTCTAAAATCATGAATATTTTGAAAATTTCGTGACTTCCTATTTACCCTTCCTATTACTTCCTATTTACCCGTCTACAATTGACGTCTATCAAATCTTCACAATAATCCGGACTCAAATTTGCAAATTTCGCAATATTTTGGACCGTGTAATCTATAGCTTCCAATTACCAACGTCGGCATTAATATAAGCACTAAGCGCTTTCATAAAGTTTCCCAAAGTTTTATGGCAATCGGATGAACTGTATAGTTTTTGAAATTTCGCGGTTTTATGACCATTTCCTGACCCATTTCTTCAATTTAGATACCTTCGCGGGCAAGCGTACAACCATTCCTCAAAGCTTCATCAAAATCGAACATTTTGAAAATTTCGTGGTTCTTAGACCATTTTCCGCCCATATCTTCTACTTGGAAACCTTTCCGGGCAAACGTCGAACCACTATCCAAACATCTACCGAAACCGCAAATTTTTTAAATTCTCGCGGTTTTTGTACAATTTTCTGCAAATTTCTTCAACTTAGAACCCCTCCAGAGCAAAAGTTGTCTTCAAATCAGAATCCTTCACGCGCAAGCGTCCAAACATTCTCCAAAGTTTTATAACAAACGAACATTTTGCAAATTTCTCGGTTTCTTCTACTTGGAAACCTTCCCGGGCAAGCGTTGATCAATTTCCCCAAGTTTTTGCGAAAACGTAAATTTTGCAATTTTCGCGGTTTTTGGACCGTTTTCCGCAAATTCTTTGAACTTAGAAAACTTGCCGGGCAAGCGTTCAACCATTCCCCAATTTTCATTGCAATCGGATGAACGGTATAATTTTGCAAATTTCTCGGTTTTTGAACATGAGACATAGCCCATGACACTTTCCTAATCGACATGAACTTACTGTGAAATATTCATGAAGATCGGTTCAGCGGTTTAGACGGCCATAAGGGTCAAACATACAAACATATTTTCACTTTTATATAGATGTATAGATTTCTATGTACATACGGATCAACCCAGAAAGGTGACACCAAAATGAAATCAAATTAAAGCCAAATCTAAGTCAACCTCAAAGTTGATTATTTTAAGTCCAGGTTTACACGGTGTAGCTCGCTTCATGAAGCTCTCTTCGATTTCGTTTTGAACCATCTTCAAAACTGCGCTCGCATTTACACAACGTAGTGATTTTTTTTGTCACATCGTGTAATTGACTTAGGAAAACGATTCAAATTCCCAAAATTAATAAATATTATTGGCTAGAGGAAAGCGATTCACGTCTTAAAACTCTTCAGAGAGCTGAACCGAACCGTTTTTCTCTGTGGTTTTCGGTTCGGCATTTCTGAAAGAAAGCCGGTTGGGTTTACGGTTCGGTTTTATCCTACCAAAACTGAGTCTGATCTTCTGTGAACAAATACATATTTTAAGAAATAAATTTCACTTAGGCATCGGCTCAAATGGAATTTTTTGTAAGCTTTGGAATGGTAAACCAATATTCAAAAGCTTAAACGAAATGGAAAAGTACCATTTGATACTTTTTGTGACAAGGTCACACTAATCAACTAAATTTTAAATACTACTGAATAAATGTAACTGGTAAAAAGTGAAGAGAAAGTAAGACTTTTGAATAATTTAAAAGACGCCAGATCAGTTTTTCTGTTATGGTCCCTTATATAATATTGAACCCCTAATTAAGTGAGAGCAAAGTATACATAAATATCAAGACTTCACCCGAGATATTTCCAATTAAAATTGAGTACTTTGACACACATACCGCACAGATGTGTGAGCATCTACGTACATATATACCATTTTAATTACTTCGCTCGCTTATACACTCCCACGCTCTTTATTCAGATAAGAGTTGAATTTTTGATTCACTATGTAAACAAGCTCCCAGATAAAATGAAATTCCCTCAAGAATTCGCTGCTTTTTCGTTTATTTATTTATAATAATAATAAAGTGAATGGCTGAGGGGCAATTACTGCTGTTTGTTGTTTGTTTCTTTGCGAACACATTGAAATATTTTGTTTTGCAATTATAATTAAAAGTAAAATAGTGACCGATACAGGCTCCACAGACACAGCCACACCGCTTGTGACTCGAATAACAATTCTCAAAAAGGAAACCGGGTTTGCTTGCGACTTGCTCTCCATTTCAAGTTCTCTTCAGCTTAGATACTAATAAAAAAAGATTTCTATTGAGAAATTGGTTGAATTGTTGAGTTGGAAGGCCGTTTTGAGTTATTGTGCCGCTGCTGCTACTCCTCTATTTGGCCGGCGATGCGGAGGAGCCAAAGAACGGCTCCTCCCACTTGTGATGCACCTCGGGAGTCAAGTTGCTGATCTGCACATGCACCGCCTGATGTTTCTCATATTTGGGTGGAATGGCGCACAAACGGTACTTGACCTCATCCCCCGGCATGGGCACATATTCACCTTCAATGCTGAAAATGAATGGAAAAAATAAATAAGCTGGGGAACGGGCGGCAGCTGCATAATTTATGAACTTACTCGGAAACATGACAGAAAACATCCTCGCCACCCAACTGGGGCGTGATGAAGCCGTGTCCTTTGGTGCGGCTGAAGGATTTCACCACGCCACTGACCATGGGATTTTCCAAGGCACGAGCCGACCTACAAAATCAATGTTTAGAGTGGGGGGAGGAGCAGTGCCGGAGGAGGATGAGAGACTTACGTCGAGGCCGTGCGTGTTCGGCGCGTAATTATGGGACTCGGTAGCTGCAGTGAAGCATTTGGGCTGTGGCTATTGTGATGAAATATTGGAGGCTTGGCTGAAAGCATCTTCTCAGGGGTTTTTGGCTCGGCCATTTTTATTTTTCCTTTTTTTTTAGTTCGCAATTAGTAGAAGCGGCGGCTTTTACTTAGTGTGTGTGTGTGTGTTTGTGTGTTTTTGCGAAAGTGTGGACAGCAGCCAAAGTGTGTGACTGTAGAAGGTTCAAGGGCAAACGGGGGGGTTTAATCGTTTAGTCATTGAATTGCTTTACAATAAAATTTTGTTAAAAGTCTTACCACTTGCACTTTTTCCTGGTTTAACCCTTTTTACGTCGTTACAGTTATAGACGCCCACACACACTGATGCAACTTTATACCGCTATACGAAATGCCGGCAATTTGTTGCTAAAAACTGCGTAAACTTTAAGTTATTATTAAACTGCTAAGAGTATTAAGTCTTTTTTGCTTAATTAATCACTTGGTTTAATATTATTTTGTATGTGGCTGATAAACAAATTGTAAGCTTTGTACTGCAATTTGCCGCGGCAGCGAGACCAAAGCGTTTTGAATCAATGTGACCGTACTAAGGTAAGTACAAAAATATCTTAGGCAGAGCGTTTATGCGTGCTTGCAAAATTTGAGAACAATACAATTTCATGGCTTTTTTTTAAACAAATACTCTGTTTACACTAAGGTCGTATGACTGTTTTTTTATTTTTAGCCTGAGAATGAAATGAAAAAGTGTCGATTAAAGAAGAAAATACATTAATATTGTAACGAGTTCTATGAGTTTTAGAAAAAAACGGGCCTTATTTCACTTTTGAAAGTGAAACAACGCCCGTGGGTGTTATTTCACTCTTAGTGGCGTTATTTCACCTGGCGGTTTTTCATGCCCCAGTTGTTTTCAGAATCATATGCAAGTGACGAGCAGTTGGTAGCCACGAGTATGGAAGACATGTCAGTTAGCATGGAGGACTCATCGAGTAGTTCGAGGTGATAAATATTAATTCAAAGGAGGAGGAGGAAGTCCACGGGGAAGACGACAATGGACTAGGCCCATCCTTAGGGGACACCACATAAAAAAACCCCCTTATGGGGCTTTTAAGTGGTGTGGAAAAGAGTTCAAAACAGATCCAATAGGTGTCATGTTTTCCTCACTTTCGCATTGAAATTCAAGCAAATGTTCGCCTTAGTCATAAGAAAATAGTATTTTTAATATATTTACTTGCAAAAACAAACAGAAATCGAAAAGCATAGGAGATCAAGCATATATTTGTATGGGCAAAAATATCAACTTTGAAATTCCATTAAAAAATGAAAATAGAATCTATCGATGGTTTTTTGTTTTTATAATTTTCTGAGATGAGGCCGCTATACCTGACAATTACCAAAATGAGTTCATCAAAAGTTACCTTAACAATTCTGAAAGACTGTGTAGCGGTTTTCAAAGAGATTTGAATTTTAAATTTAAGCGGTATTCATTTGATATACAGTTTTGGCATTTTCTTCTATTACTCTGTTGGCCATTCCTTTATTTAACCCTGCTGGTCACACTGTTTAACACTTGTCTTTGGAACGCCAACATAAACATTATTTTTGCCACATTTCACTACTATTAACCAGAAATTGCGACCCCGCTTGATTGAAAACTATGAAATAAATTATTAAACTGACATAACCTAGCACCATTCAACAGGCAAAACAAAGGAAAACCACTCTCGGCAGTTGGCAACAAAATCAATTTACTGACGTGGAGCTGATTTGTTAGTGTGATTAGAGGGAGAGGAAACAGGTGAGAGATGAGAGTTGTAAAAACGATAAACAACCGCTAAATTGATAACAGTTTGACAGCATGTCCAGCACACGACGACGTCGTGATGAGAAGGATGAACTGCAGCATGGTTTGCTTATACCCGAACCGGAGGATTCACATGAAAAGCCGGATATACGCGGCGATCGCAGTAACATAGCCATACTACTGTTCCTGTATATACTACAGGGCATACCCATAGGTCTCATTGCGGCCATACCCATGCTGTTACAGAATCGTGGAGCCAGCTACAAACAGCAGGCGGAGTTCAGTTTTGCCTATTGGCCATTTAGCATTAAGTTGCTCTGGGCACCCATAGTGGATTCACTGTACATACGTCGCTTTGGACGTCGCAAGAGCTGGCTGGTGCCGGTGCAGTATCTCTTGGGTGGCTTTATGCTGTTACTGTCTCAGCATGTTGATCGCTGGTTGGGCAATGGGAAAGACCTGGGACCGAATGTGCCGCTGTTAACTTTGCTGTTCTTCCTGCTCAACTTTTTGGCTGCCACTCAGGATATTGCGGTGGATGGCTGGGCCTTGACCATGCTCAAGCGTTGCAACGTGGGCTATGCCTCGACCTGTAATAGTGTGGGTCAAACGGCAGGCTACTTTCTGGGCTATGTGGTGTTTATTGCACTGGAATCCAAAGACTTTTGTAATAGCTATCTAAGAGATGTTCCCTCGGAGGAGGGCATGATTACCCTGCCACGTTTTTTGTGGTTCTGGGGCTTGACCTTTATGGTGGCTACCACTTTGGTGGCTATATTTAAGAAGGAAAACGATATAGCTGATGCTCACATGGAGGCACGCTACACGGAGGAACATGAATTGAATATACAGGATAGCTATAAAGTTCTCTGGCAAATTGTACGCAAACGTCCCGTACAAATACTGGCTGCCATACTACTCACCGTAAAGGTCACGTTTGCAGCCTCCGATGCGGTGACCAGTTTGAAATTGATAGATGCGGGTGTGCCCAAGGAAAAGCTGGCTCTGTTGTCCATACCCGTCATACCACTGCAGTTGCTTTTGCCTTTGGTAGTGAGTCGCTATACAAATGGACCTCGACCCATGGAGGTTTATCTAAAGGCCATACCCTTTCGTATTCTATTGGCCAGTGTGGCTAGCATTATAGCCTATGCCACGCCCTATTTGATACAAAATGGTCCAGTGCCCACGTATTATTATGTTATACTGGTGACCAGCTATGGCTGCTATCAAGTATTCCTGTATTCCATGTTTGTGGCAGCCATGGCCTTCTTTGCCAAGATCTCGGATCCTGCTGTGGGTGGCACCTATATGACATTCCTGAATACTTTGTGCAATCTGGGTGGTAATTGGCCCAACACTGTGGTACTCTGGCTGGTGGATGTGTTGACGTGGAAGCAATGCTCCACGCAGTCCAGCAATTTGTGCCTCAACAAAGAGGAGCAGCAGGTAAATGGCTTTTTGGTGTTAACAAAATTGAACAATTTGCTAAATTTCTTGTTTCTTTTACAGACTTGTGCCTCAGCTGCTGGCAAATGTGAGATTACCTTTGATGGCTATTACCTGGAGGCTTTTAGTTGTTTGATTTATGGTGTCATTTGGATTTTGGTGGCACGTAAATGGATCTTATATCTGCAGGATTTGCCCACTAGATCCTGGCTGGTCGTGGTCAAAGGCAGCTCTTCCTTCTCTAGCAAAGACAAATTAAGGTAGCAACTAATTGTGTGACAGTTGGAAACTCTCTCTTGCATTCTAGAATAGCAAAATTTTAAAAATTTTAGCTGAATTCCCGCCTTGGTATTGTTTATTGATTGTTTTTTGTGTAACTTATTTTTCCATTGGAAATAAAATAAGTAAATTTAGTGTTGAAATGTGAATACTTAGCAGATCCTTTGAAAATACCCGCCATAACAAGAAAAGTTCCATGAAATTCTACATTTGTTTTTACCCTCCTGGAATGCCCTCAGTTTGGATTGGACTGATCTTTGGAAACTGACATTACACAAGACTAACTCGCTTTAAAACAAAACACAGCGAAGAAGTCATTGAATATTCAGTTCAAGCCCTAAGCTCAATCATTATTGCTGTTATTCATCCCTCGCAACCTCAAACAGCCACACTATCGTATAGACCAGAGGCAGGGAGACAATACATTCACATTTTTGCATTGGTGTGTGTGAGAGCAGCGCAAAAATTGCACTCAACTTTAGTAGCAACGACTGCGTTGCGGAGCTGCGCTTTTACAGGTTTTACAGTGTGTGTGTGTGGAAGTAGCGCTGCTTTCAGATTTTTCGTATGCACACGAGATGGGAATATGCCTGTCCCTGATATAGACTCTCTGGTTAGAACACATGCAAGCAAGCATAAAGCCATTTGCAAAAGTAGACACGCCCTTAAGGGATCAGAAAGTCAGATGAGACCGCAGCGACGAAGAAAGGCAACTGTCTTTGTCGATTCCCTTTTTCCAATAGAGTATTCTCTAGGGCTATTTGAAATGAAATCTACAACGAATATTGAATTAAATCAAAATGGAATACAAAGTTGAAGGTGTGTATATTTCACAGTGCGACACTCAAAATGGCCTGGGGTCGGGATCCATAAATTGTGAAACTAGATGTGTTTTCTTTATCACCCCAAGTTCGCGTTTAATGGGCACGTTTAGACTAGCAACACACAGTTAAAACATCTGTCGCTGGTTGAAAATAGATTAAAGCTAAATTTTTGAAAAATTCACGCCGCTGGCACATGAGGGTGTTCGATTTCAGTAAAAAGAGCATCGATATCTGTACAATCGGGCTTGTTCGGAGTTCCGAAAACGAGTGGAATTGCCGCAAATCGAGTTGATTGCTGTTCCGAATTCCGCAAATCGAAAAGAAATGTCGTTTTCAAAACGTGCGCTGCAAAGTCAGCGGAATTAAAAATAAAAAAAGTTTTGAGGGTTTGAACCCTGAAGTGAACCGCTCCGATTTTTAAGAGGTTTGCAGCGATCCCAGCATCCCATTGGTCGAAACTGAAATAAAGCAACTTTATCGCAAATATTTTGAGAAGCTTTTTGCCCACCCGAATTCGTTTCTCCGAAGAAAACACCTTCGACTGCGAATACTTGTTGTTGTTTTATTCGCCCTTCTTCCTCCTCATTAAAATACAAAAAATGTGTCATTTCAACCACTCGAACTAATAGTACTTCCAGGAGTCAATAGATTCCTGATTCTTTTGTTTACTCTTCCGCTCAATCAGACCAGCCAAATGCTCCGAACGCATGGACAGCGAGTCAATCTTCTCCACCAGCTGCTGGTAGGGACTCAGTGGTTGGGTGCCCATCACCACATGACCCAGTTTCGAATCAATCTTGGCATTGAGACGTGCATTACGTATCAGATTGACAATCCAGCACTCGGCCTCATTTGGTTTCATGTTCAGCTTATCGGCCAGCATGCTAATGGTAATGCACTGATGGATACGGCAGAAGGTCTCAAAGATCATCAGACGTGCATCCTCCACAAAGTCGGTTAGACAGGCCACAATAAAGAAGTCATTAAGTATGACCGTCTGGCATTCGTGCAGCTTGAGGCGTGCCCCCTCGAAATCAAAGTTGACATACAAACATTCCAAGAATTCGGTAATGGGATCACGATACGTATACGATTCCTGTTGTATGACCTTAATCAAATCCTTTAGGGCGTTGCGACGTGTGCGATTGATGACCACAGCGGTGGCCAGATAACGCATAATATGCGGGCACATGGTCTGTATGGCATTCAAATACAAGGGCTTATACAGGAACATCTCTATGATCAAGTCGCGACCCTTGGGATGATTGAAGAACACCAACACGGACCAGTGGATGAGCCAAGTGCGCTGCTGCAAGGCCTGAATGGTGGAGAAGTTGGCACTGTCTATGTAATCGCGCAAGCGTGTCAGATCCTCCAAAGCGGTATTCCAGTTCAAGGTTAAGATCTCCGCAGCCAATTTGCCCCACAGGACATTAAGATAGTTCTGCAAAAACCGGGGAAGATAAAATTAAGAATCGCCTGGAACAACACCAAGACCAAGACCCACCTTATCATTCGGCGACATGACAATCAAACAGAAATACAAATACGAGGTGGACTCCTGATAGTTGCCGCACTCATACAAATATTTGGCCAGCTTGTAGGCGCTCTCCAGATGCTCCACCTTGAAATTGTAATCCTTTTGCAGGGCATTCACAAAGGTCTTAGAGTCCTTCATGCTCTCGCCGTTCTTGAGAATGTCGGTGGCCTTCATTATGGGTGCCACCTCGTTCTGCAGCTGCTTGAGGGTGGCCAACACCTCGGCCTTACGCTGCACCAGCTCCTCGGGCATCTCTTGGCTGAGATTTAAACGCTTGCGTGTATCCATGGTGTAATCAATCATGTTGGTCTTGTTTACGGTGTCCAGGATGTACTCTAGCAGCTCCTGCTGGTTGTAGATCTGCCAAAATACACAAACACACACATACATACATATTTACATACACATGACACGACACATCGGGGGGGCGAAGTAAACTAACCTCCTTGCCGCACAAAAACTCCAGCAATGGAAAGGTCAAATGCCGGTCCAAGTATTGGCAATTGATGCGTGTTAAATCGAACTGCGCCATGTTTAATAATTATTTTCACAATTAAATTTACACAAGGAGAGAATACGCGTGCAAACGAGGCACAGTGCTGCCCAGTGGCGAAAAGAATGAAGCAGAGCTGACTGGCAGCCAGGGTTGCACAATCAGCTTTTTCCCCCTCCGTCATTTCTAGCCATTTTTAAACTTTATAGCGGGATTTTTGGCTCTCTGCTTGAAAAAAGCCAGTTTTCAAACATTTTTCCTGAAAAGACCTTTGAATTTATTAAAGCAAAAATTTGTTCACATATTTAGGTGACTTTTAACTGTATTTTAAAAGTTTTTATTTGTAAAAATTATAATTGGAAAAGCTGCAAGGACTGGACTGGATCATCCCAAACTAAAAAACCAAACGAATTTCGTTAAAGAATTGATAAATATGGAAATTAATCGAAGGAATAAGCAAAATACAATTTTTGACAAAATGACAGCTTCTCAAAAAAAAAAAAATTAATTTTTCGACAATATTTTGGTCTTAAATTGCTTATAAAAATAAAATAATTATTGGTGAGGAAAAAGCTTTAATTAATTTCTTAACAATACATTTTAGAAGCTTGTGTCAAAATTTGAGACCAGTTGGTTCAACCGTTTTGGAGAAATCGTCTACGCCGAATTTGCAAACACATGTTTTGAGAAAAACGCCCGTTAAAGTTTGAACTGAACTGTAAATTTACATAGAGCGTCTTTACAAATGTGCGTCTATCTTTGAAAATAATTGCCGGATTGACTTAAAGTTTTTTGTGTGTACATATACTTAAATATTAAATAGATTTACAAAAGAAACTATGACTATATATAAGCTTAGTTTTCTTCTATTTTTAAGTATTCTTCTGTCTGAAGAAATCACTTCAAGTTCAAGATATTCTTAATCCCTACGTTACCCTATTCGACATCTTTTTATTTTCGACCTGATCATCTTCACTACACGCGCAGCGCACCCATTACAAGTTCAACAAATATTGGGTCATCGCGGCGGTTTCTTCATTTTCAAATTTCCAGCACGTCGTTTTAGAGAAACATGGTCAGCTGATAAAGGCCTATGGCACATCAAAATTTTTAAAGGCCTCTTCACCGAGTACGTTGAAAATTTAATTGAGATCTATATCTTTGGACGAATTAAACAAATACCTGATTTGTCCACGTCCATAAATAAATTTAGAAGAAATTATATTGCTAACATTAACCAAATTCGTGTGTCAGTAGAGTCTTTTTAAAATCAGTGTCTAATTGTCTTAAAATTTAAAGTTGTCTTAAATTCACCGCAAGTTACAAACCAAAGTCTCAGAGAATGACCATTAAGCAAACTTATCAAACGGTTTACGAAATGTTCTTTGGGAGTAGTTTGGTCAATTTGGACAAATCCTGGGTACCACATGTTATTTGTACAGGCATATTTATTCATTTTAAAACAATGAGAGCAACATGCTAACAGCTCCATAATTAGCTGACTTTGAAAGCGTACCGTAAATTCAGAGTGTCCGTAAAAAATGTTATTGATATAAACATATATGTTTTACTTAATTAGAGTATTAAAAGAATAAAAATACAATTTTTTTTTATAATACAGAACAATAAGTTTTTGGGGTTTACGCCAAAAAAAACCCATAGTGCAAAGGTAGTCCGAAGTTGGTTTTCCGCTATTTTGTTTAAATTTATTTAAATTCATACTTTACGAAATCTGTTAACGGTTTTAGTACGGTTCCAGGCACTTTAAATATATAGGAAATTCCTGGCAGGAATTTTCCGAGGTGCTGAATCTACATACACAAATGCAAGCAAAGCCTTGGTTATAAGCTTAGTTACAATTGTACATGTAATAATAAAATTTCCTAAGAAAAGCCATGAGTGCTTTTTTTTTAGCCTTTTTGGTCGAATCAGCGTACTTCCCGTCAAAAACGGCTTATTTCTCAACAAAAGTTGTCAGCACTGGTGGCGGCAGGCGCTAGTGCATTTTAGCAAATACCAAAAATAGTCGATAGTTATCGATAAGTAAATTGTTCAAAAATTCAAATTAAATGAAATCAAATTCGGTTTTATTTTGCAACACTTTAAATAGTTTGAATATTTATTTCATCAAATGCTTGCACACAAATATACATTTATATATGAAATTTAGTTTGATTAAGTATATATATATATATAAATAGCGTGGTATATAACTGCCAAAGGGGCATCTCAACAATCGCCACTTAGGTACATTTTGCAACATTTAAAGTAAAATGCATTTCGATATTGTTAAATAGAAGGATTAGGATAGATGTAGGAGATCAGCATACCAATTTTTTTTTTTGCATTTCTAAATATGTAAGATTTCTAATATTTTGTGAGTTTAACCATAACAGTAAATTTCTAGTTATTGTCCTTAGTTTTTCTTTTTGGGATATTCAAGTTGAAGTTAGATTTTTGCACTCATAATTGACTCAACATTTTCCCCAGCCAGCGCATTCTGTGAACATAAAATAAAATAAAAATAAAACTAGAAAAAGAAAATGATTCTCTTCTTTTTTTCTTCCTTTTTTGGTGTGTAAAAAACTCAAGTCTTTTTTGTGTTTTAAAGTGTAAAACTAAACTAAGAACGCGAAAATAAAAATCACAAAATTGCAAAAGAATTGCGGCAACACTCCAGCTTAGGTACGGATAACACCACCGGGACCGGGTAGACCACTGGGACGGCCGGTTAGATAGGAATCCACTTGGCGGGCAGCCTGACGACCCTCGGTAATGGCCCACACCACCAGAGATTGACCACGTCGGCAATCTGAAAGAGGTAAGTGAAAATATTTGTAAGCATTCAAATGAAGCATTAAGAAAACCCACCTCCGGCAGCAAAAATCTTGGCATTGGAGGTGCCATACTGTCCCTGGCAGGCCTTGATATTGCCACGTGCATCCAAATCCAAGCCCAGCTCCTCGGGCACTGTCTTCTCGGGACCCAGAAAACCCATGGCCAGCAGTATCAGATCGGCGGCAAAGTATTTCTCTGATCCCGCCACTTCCTGCATGCGCCACTGACCCGTCTCCGTTTTGGTCCACTCCACCTCAACGGTATTCACACCCTTGATGTGTCCATTCTCACCCAAAAACTCTTTGGTGGTGGTGCAATACTGACGCGGATCCTTGCCCCATTTAAGTTTCACCTCCTCGTGGCCATAGTCCACGCGGAATACCTTGGGCCATTGGGGCCAAGGATTATCGTCGGCACGTTTTAGCGGTGGCTCTGGCAGAATTTCAAAGGTGGTAATGCTCTTGGCACCCTGACGCAAAGAGGTGGCTATGCAATCGCAACCGGTGTCGCCACCTCCAATGATGATCACATCCTTGCCAGCGGCGGAGATGATCTGCTGCTTGCCGCCCAGTTGTTTCTTCTGCTGAGCTTCGAGGAACTCCATGGCAAAGTGTATGCCCTTGAGGTCACGATTGGCTAGGGGCAAATCACGCGGCCAGGTGGAACCGGTGGTCAGCAAGACGGCGTCGTATCTACAAATAAGAAAGGGGTAAGTTGATGAATAAGAATATATTTAGCAAAAAATATACCAGGGATGCAAACCGATCGGATATGGGGCACTGATTCGGTTGAGTGGTTGACACTGTTCTTGATCCATCGTATCGGTTTATTGCATGGCTTTTGAAACCAGCTGAAACGCGGTTTTGTATCGGTTAAGTGTTTTTTTAGAGCGAAGCTTTTTTACGGACGGACGACTGGGGGGCAAATCCAGACAACGATTGTCTTTGCGACAGATTTCTTTGGCTACGCTTTTGACTTTGCAAAGTCAGCAGCTTTGGTCTTTGCAAGACAACCAAAGCTGCGGGTAAACAGTGACCGTAACAGTGACCAAAACATTGACCAAAACAGTGACCAAAGCGGATCAAAACAGCGACCGAAACAGTAACCAAAACTGTGTCGAAAACAGTAACCAAAGCATTGACCAAAACAGTGACCAAACCAGTGACTGTAACAGTGACCAAAACAGTGACGAAAGCGGATCAAAACAGCGACCAAAACAGTAACCAAAACTGTGTCGAAAACAGTAACCAAAACAGTGACTGTAGAAGCCTGAGCCTTGGATATCACCACAACAAAAAATATATTCCCACCACCGCGTTAACCATTTCCGAACATCGCACACCCGGAGAACCCGGCTGATTGCTTAACTGCTCCTAATCGTATTAATAATCTGCTACGTCCATCTCAACATCAACCTTATTGAGAGAAGATTACGGCACGGAAAGATAAGTATACGATTTTAGAGATATATATATCACAAAAAAATATCACTAAAATAAAAAAAAAACACCTCAGAAAAAACAACTGAAACGGGCTCGACAGGAATTACTGCACTGACAGCTCTACGTAAATTGATGCTACCGACAGTCTCGGTGGACGACGCCGCAAACAGAACCTGAAAGTCGGCATAACGCTCCCCCACTCTACAATAATATCCTTAGTTAAAGAAGCCTTTCTTATTAAAGACAAATATATTGTGACAAGATTATTAAAGTAATATTAATTTTCAAAGATGACAGCAGACATAAACCTCCTATGTGAGCGATGAAGTCTGATCATCGGATATGTATATGGATGCTGTTCGTCAAAGGAAAAATTATGCATCTAGGCGGCCCACGCGGGTCTACTCTACCCACTTAAATACGTTACGACGTGAGACTACGGCAGAAAAACGATACGGTGATCACCGGTTGGTATCTTTCTAGTTGAGAGGTTAGGACCGGCGACACCGTCGATTGGGGCTAGGTAACGATTCTAATCCTCATGTAATTTATCGCTTAAGCGCTGGTCCACGTCTAGGTATCGTCCCACGAGAGAGTTTCCCAATTCAACCTACGGTTAAACTCCCACCGAAGCCAAGTGAGACATCTTCTGTTTACAGTGTTTGAGACCCCTCACATTTTCAGCGAAAAGGATCATATAAGAGAAAAAACAAGAAAAGTGATCGGAAAAAAGAGAAGTATATAGAGTAAAGAAGTCGCGAATCGTCAAGGGCCCGAGCAACGCTCGAAAGTGATTCGAACGTTTTCATCTGATAGATACGATAAGTCCCGTCTACGACCAATGAAGAATATGATATACTTTTGGGTTTACCTGGGTTTCCCCAATCCATGCAACAATTTAAGCTATAAACAGGTCCCAGAGATAGCAAGCGGAATGGAAATAACGGCGCAAGGCAAGGTCAAGTTATGCGTCCTAAAAATAAGGAGATTAGAGCCGAGCCTTGGATGTCATACTAAATAAGTATAATGTTCAATTCATTCGTAGACTTCGACGACATTTATTCGAATTTTGAAGTTATTTTTGTTCTTGTGCGTTCGGAGTTCTGTCAATTCTCCACCCATAAAGTCTGCCGAATCTCAACCCTCAAGTCCTGTTCTTAAGAATAACGTCCCGAATTTTGTTGAAATCGGTTCGAAAAGTTGTTTTTTTTTTAGCATTCCAAAGATAAGGCATCCCGAAAAAAAGGTAAAAACGCAATTATGTTCTTGGATTGTCCGAAATTCTGTCAAATCTCAATCCATAAAGCCCGTCCTTAAGTATTTTTCGTTATTTTTCGGACCAGAAACTCATTTCTGCTCTAGGATCGTCCCTAATTCCGCCGAATCTTAGCCTTTAAGGCTTGTACTTAAGAATAACATTCCGAATTTTGCTTAAATCTGTTGGGAAATTTATTTTTTCTGAACTTTCGAAGTCCAAGTCGCCTTTCTGTTCAAGGATTGTCGTTAATTTCACCGAGTCTCAGACCTTAAAAGCCGTCTTGGGTCTTCTTAAATCTTCGCGAAAAGTTGTTTTTCCAAACTTTCCAAGGTAAGGCGGCACGCCAAACTGTTCAAAAACTCATTTTTGTTCTTGGATCGAACTTAATTTCACCCAATATTTATTCTCATAGCCCTTCCATGAGTATATTGTCGCTACTTAGACTTACATCCGCTCGGAAAGTCATTTTGTCGGTCTTTTGAAGTTACGACAAATCCGAAATGATGTCAAAAACTTCTTTCTGTTCAAGAAACGCCCTTAATTAGGCGGATTCCCTTAATTTTTCCATTAAATCTTTAATAAATCTCGGAGGGTTCAATGTCTTCAGGCACCCTTGAATCGTGCCCTTTACTTTAGGAGCAGGATTTGATTCAAATGACACGATTTTGAGATTGAGCTGATTGTTTTCGAATCGCTCTGCTAGATCATCCCAGTCGGACTTTGCGGAATGTGGTTCCCAAGAGAATGCCATTTTTCATATAAATTTTTACGGGAAAAAGTCACTACATGATTATTTTAGTATGATAGAAGTTAAAAAATGTGTATGAAATCATTCTTTCCAGTACATTCATTTTACATGCGCTTAGAAGGCAAAAAGTCACGTTTACCTACGAGGTGTGTTCAAAAAGTATCGCGAATTTTGAATTTTCGCGGGTTACGTATTTTCGAATTTCGATTTTTTTGTGGCGTTATGTTGGTACTCATGTCTCTCACTTATGCCGACAAGTTCGGCCATTTTGAATGTTCACTTAATTGTTGACAGCTGCTTTGCTTGCACGTGTTTTGGATCGTCTTCGATTTTTACCTATTCAAAAAAATGGATCAAAGAACCTGTATCAAAAACGAAATTAAGTGCGCGGATGCATTCCGAATGTTGACTGTAGCATACGGAGAAGCTACCTTGGACCGAAGCAACGTTTATCGGTGGTACAAAATGTTCTCAGAAGGCCGAGAAGATGTGAACGACGAAGAGCGTGCCGGACGCCCGAGCACTTCAACAACAGACGAAAAAATTAATGAAGTGGAGAAAATGGTATTGGCCAATCGTCGAATCACCGTTAGAGAAGTTGCTGAGGACCTAAACATATCGATTGGCTCGTGCCATTCGATTTTTATCAATGATTTGGGCATGAGACGGGTCGCCGCGAAATTCGTACCAAAATTGCTCAATTGCGACCAAAAACAGCATCGCATGAACAATGCTAATGAGATGTTAAACTCTGTCCGCGACGAACCAAATTTGCTCCAGAGGGTCATAACTGGTGACGAATCGTGGGTTTATGGTTATGACGTGGAAATCATCTCAATGGAAGCTGCCGCACGCACCAAAACCGAAAAAAGCGCGCCAAGTTCGGTCGAATGTGAAAGTTTTGCTGACAGTTTTCTTCGATTGCAGGGGCGTGGTGCATCATGAGTTCTTGCCACAGAGAAGAACGGTCAATAAGGAATATTACCTGCAAGTTATGCGCAATTTGCGCGAAGCAATCCGCCAGAAACGCCCGGATTTGTGGAAGAACAAAAATTGGCTTTTGCACCACGATAACGCCCCTGCTCACACATCGTTGCTTGTGCGCGACTTTTTGGCCAAAAACAACACACTAATAATGCCGCAGCCACCGTATTCCCCAGATCTGGCCCCCTGTGACTTTTTTCTTGTTCCCTAAACTGAAGAGGCCCATGAAAGGACGACGTTACGCTACGCTTGACGAAATAAAGACGGCATCGAAGGAGAAGCTGAACAAGATAAAAAAAAATGATTTTTTGAAGTGCTTCGAAGATTGGAAAAACCGTTGGCACAAGTGTATAATATCTCATGGGGATTACTTTGAAGGGGACAAAATAGATATTCATGAATAAATAAATAATTTTTGAAAAAACACAAAATTCGCGATACTTTTTGAACACACCTCGTAAAAACTTCTTTGGGTTGTGCTTTTGGCAAGCGTAAACAATACGAATTCTTGTTATTTTTTCAACAAAACCACATGCTAAAATACGTACTCAAAGGTGCATTCTTTTTGGTTTAATAAAAGCGAATGGAACTTTTAAGTTTTGGGAACTACTTCTTTGGTGAAAAAGATTATGAAAGATGTGCCTTTTTCATGGTGTCAAGTCCAACCGGGATGCTATGTGGATTCGAAACCTTCATTGGTAAGCGTAGAGTTTGAAACTATTGTTGTTGCATCGCCACTAGGTTTTGCCGATAGATGGAATAGTTTTTTAACTGGAGTGAGGCTTGAATTATTGATGTACATAGCTGTGGACAAATCTCCAACGCAGATACACCCCGGAAAAGACTTTCGTATCGCGCTACAGCCTCTTGCTGTTGGGACTACTGTCTGGAGAAGTTGTGACCTGTTCGATGTGCTCATGAACGTGTGCCTCAACTCCTTCATATACGGAGTAACAGTGATCATACTTCGACAGCATCGACGCCATGTCGTCACTGTTATCACCTGGAAAGAGAGAGCGTGAGCACTTCTCCGCCATGTAGTCACTGTTATCTCCTTGAAAGAGACAGCGTAAGCACAGCAGATGTAGGAGCCGAGATTCTGGCCTCAAATTGGCTCAGCCTATCGGAAACGGCGATAAAGTCAGCTAGTGACATAGTAGGTGCACTCTTAGTTGACAAGGACTTTGATTTGGTAATATTTGAGTTTTGTTCCGATTTTGCTGACGGACAGAGGTGTCGAAGCTTCGCTTTTTGTTCTTGGTCGAACTGATGGAACTTGAACCAGTGGAATGGATGGCGAGGAAAAGGCACTTCGACCCTGAATACGGCTGAACTGGCCCCACTTAGTTGATTCTTGCTAGCTTGAGCTTTATTTTCGGACATTTCAAAAGTGTATAAGTAAGTTTTCAACAATTTTGAAACTCAATTCCAATAGAACATTTGAAAGCCTTGCTGCTGGCTAATGTTGGATTGAGGTAATGTAGTACTGCGAATATCTTCCCGTAAGTGAAATGGGATACGCCCACATATCGATTAGCAACTTCCAATGAAGAATTTCAAACTGGTGACAGGCATCGATAAGGACTTAAGTTATTTACATGATTAAAATTTCGAAAATTTTAACGTCTCCAAACTGATCATAGAAATAAACCGATCCGTATCGTTTTGCTTTATGGATTTCGGTGCGGTTCAGCATCTTCGGTTAGAGGTTCGGTTTATCAGCTGTTCGATTACGGTTCGGTTCGGTTCCAAACCGGTTTGCATCCCAGCTGAAAAAATACTTACTCCTGCATTAGCTGCTCGGCCTTGAGGTCCTTGCCCACATGCACATTAGTCCTAAACTCGATGCCCTCATCGGCCATCAGATCCACACGACGTTTGACCACCTCCTTGGACAGTTTCATGGTGGGTATGCCATACTGCAGCAGTCCACCCACTCGATCGTTGCGCTCAAAGACGGTAACAAAATGTCCTGCACGGTTGAGCTGCTGTGAGGCAGCCAAGCCCGCTGGACCAGAACCCACTATGGCCACTCGTTTGCCGGTGCGTACCTCTGGTATTTCGGGCTTAATCCAACCCTGCTCAAAGGCATGATCAATAATGGCGCACTCAATATTCTTGATGGTTACCGCCGGCTCGGAGATGCCCAAAACACAGCTGCCCTCACAGGGTGCGGGACAGACGCGTCCCGTAAACTCGGGGAAATTGTTGGTTTGCAACAGCTGACGCAATGCCTCCTGCCATTCGCCATGGAAGATCAAGTCATTCCATTTGGGTATGATGTTACCCAGGGGACAACCCGTCGAATTGGACTGACAGAAGGGTACACCACACTCCATGCAGCGGGCGGCCTGTACCTTGAGGTTCTTACGCACATGTGGGAAATTGTAGACCTCATTCCAGTCCTGCTGTCTCTCGCCAGCATCGCGATAGGGTGCCGACTCACGCTTGTACTTGACAAATCCGCGTGTCTTGTCCAGCACACGATCGGCACGCTTCTGCTCCAGTGCTACGTCTTGAATGGCCTCCTCAATGTCCTTAATATGTGGCTCATGTTTTCCATTGCCATTCTCCAAAGCGGCCTTGAGAGGTTGCTCCACTTCAGACTGCTGCTGCTCTTCCAAATCTTGTAGAGCCTTTTGGTACTCATAGGGAAAGACCTTGACAAACTTGGACTGTGACTCGGCCCAATTGTCCAGCAGTTCCTTGGCCACCTTAGAACCGGTTTTCTCCTTAAAGTCCACCAATAGTTGATGTACCAACGCCACATCCTTCTCCAATTCCAGCGGCAGCAGCTCCACACTCTCTGGATTTACCTTGGGCTTAAAGGATCCATCTATGTCATACACATAGGCTATGCCGCCCGACATGCCAGCCGCAAAGTTACGTCCAGTCAGACCCAAAATGACCACCAAACCGCCAGTCATGTACTCGCAACCATGATCGCCGACACCCTCGACCACAGCGGTCACACCCGAATTGCGTACACAGAAACGTTCGGCGGCGATGCCACGGAAATAGGCGGTACCCTCGGTGGCGCCATACAGACACACATTGCCCACAATCACATTCAGATGGGACTCAAAGGTGGAGGTATCCGGTGGAGTTATGACCACATTGCCACCACACAGACCCTTGCCCACATAATCGTTGGCATCACCTTTGAGGGTTACATTGACGCCACGAGCCATAAAGGCGCAGAAACTCTGACCGGCAGAGCCCTCCAAAAAGATGTCAATGCTCTTGCCAGCGGGTAAACCAGCTTCGCCATATTTGCTGGAATGAGAAGAGGAAATAAAGTGATTGATGTTGAAATTTAATGTTTTTCAAAATATATCAAATCTGAGTTCAAGTTTTGGATATTTTCTTATCATTTACTATAGATTTGCCTAAGCCTGGCGCCAAAATGTCAACGATCAAGCGCGCCCTCTATCGTATTCTGTGGTAAAGTTGCGCTCACAGCGCTGCCCAAAGTCACCCAGCCCAAGGTGAATTTACTTACTAAATTCACCTTGACTTAGATCTGCAGCAGCTGACTCGGAAGTGAATGAAAAGAGAAATGTTGAACTGAAGTTTCTCCTATTGTTATTTTAATGTGCAATGTTTTTTTTTAGTGATTTTAAGTGTTTGTTAAAGTTTAATCTTTGCCTGGGGCAATTTGTTGAAGCCGTGACGTTAAGCCCCACGCTGGTAAGTTGTCTACACACACACACGCATATGTATGTACACACAATCATAGAAATTTGTTGTTGCTTACAGGAACATCCCAAAATGTGAGACTCCGCCGGACATTCAAAGTTCTTGGACCCTTTAACCAGGTCAGTGATGCGACTTCCTACATATGAAGAAGATTGGTTGATCATTCAGGGCATACCGCATCGATTATGTTGGGAGGATGGTGGAAAGTGCCATGACTGGCGGGGCCATAGGTTAGGATAGGTGCCGATGACCATTTAGGTCTCTTTGGGGGCCAGAGCGTTGCGTTGCTCTTTTAATCCTAAAGAGGGTTCTCCTTACTGAACCATTGCCTACGAGACATTGACTAGGAGAGGTTGACCAAGTATCCCAAGACTCCTTTCTAAAGCGGGACAATCCCATGTGTTCTACAAATCGCTTCCGACACTAAAACGACCACACGATCTGGGACGTTTTTGGGTCTAAATCGCTTTGTAGAACACATGGGAATGTCACAGAGGTGTTTTATCGTTTACTTAGCTTCTTTAAGACTACGATCCGTCAGGGTCCCTGCCAGAAGCTCAAAGTGTACCCCTCCGTAACGTAAAAGTGTGTCAATTGTCCACGTAAGTCTTATTATTATACAGGATAAAAGGTTTTCCCACCAATTCGTAGCGAGGCAAAGCGTTTTGGCCCCCGCCATAGGCAATCTATCGTGCTTATTTCCTTCTATTTTGCGATGTCCAAGTGAGTTCTGATTTGTCGACCGAAGTCGTTGAGGGATAGACGACATACAGTGAGCGCTTCAGCAATATTTGTATGTGAATCAAAGTTCTTAGTAGCAAATTTCGTCTCCATCTAACCACTGTGTTTTCCAAAATAGCTTAAAACTATGAGTAAAGTATTTACATGTCACTTCGCCCGTAACGTTACTTGAAATGAGGGCCTCGAAGCTTCTCACAAGGCGTACTTATGACTTTGTGTATCAGTGAGGAGAGAAAGGCAAGTAAATATAATGCAGTCTTTCGTGCTCACCGACCCTGCCGACCCTGCTTGGCCGACCCTGCTTAAAGTAGAGAGAAATTTTAAATTGAGTATCCACATTTTATTTTTATGCATGCGACTCATTTTCTAACACTCAGTCGCCAAGCAATCGGCTCTTATGCACGTGTTGGGTTCCGAATGTGTTCGGCTTTCTAGTGCTCTTGGCTGGAGAACTCTGTTTCTTCCTCTCTTCTGCGTCAAAGCAGAAAAGTTACAAATACTTTCACAGTTGCCAGTAGAAACTTCTCCGCTCACATTGCCGACCCCTGTACTAGAGAGTTGGGACTATTCCCCGGAGGGTTGTATGTTGTAAATAAGCTTTTATCCGTTACGTAGCAGGTGACGACCTGCAGGCCTACTGGTGCCGTTTGGAACTTCTAAGATTTAGTGATAAACTGTAGGTTCCACTTTCAACCTTGAAATAATCATATTTGACTTAAACTTACCAGGCTATGTGATAGCTTAAAGTGGAACCAAAAGCTCTCTCCTCATTGGGTATGCGCATTTTGACGGTGACATTATCTTGGGAGCCATTGAAGATCTGCTGGGCCTTGGCTATTAACTCATTGTCGGCACGTTTCTCCAGCTGGAAGTCCTGCTTGACAGAGCCACCCACAATATTTGTACCCGGACGTAGCTCCAAAGCGGGCTGTAAGCAATAGCTTAAGGTCCAGATTGCTGGCCTTGGCATCGCGTTGAGTGGCCACACGTAAAAGATCAGTACGTCCAATTAGATCCTGGAAGGTGCGTATGCCCAGATTGGCCATGATTTGACGGATCTAGAGAAGAGTGGAGAAGGTTGAGTTAATGTTACAGTTAAGTTAAAGTGAAACTTACATCCTCGGCCAGCATGAAGAAAAAGTTAATCACATGCTCCGGCTTGCCGGTGAATTTTTTGCGTAGTTCCGGATCCTGGGTGGCTATACCCACGGGACAGGTATTCAAATGGCATTTGCGCATCATGGTGCAACCTAAGGAATAAAAAACTCACCAATTATACAGTTCACTTGCTTTGGTTAACTCAACCCTTCTTACCCATCACAATCAAAGGAGCCGTACTAAAGCCAAACTCATCGGCACCCAATAAGGCAGCCACCACCACATCGAATCCTGTGCGTAGCTGTCCATCGGCCTGTACAATCACTCTAAGGTGGCGGAATTAGTGCGGAATCAGTACGGGAGACACATAAAAAGGAAGGCAATGTTAGCAAAAACCAAACTCCCCCCGAAGTGGGTCAAAGTAATGAGGAGAAATTACGAATGGAGCACAGCGCGGCGCGACGATCGTGCGAGAGCAAGTGAGCAAGTGAGAGCTGACAACACGTCTTTCAAGATTCAATGAATCAATCAATCTTGACCAACGCGTTTTCCAACGCTGTCATCATCTGGATAACCACCAGGCACTTTCGGTAATGTTTCGTTCATGATTAGTAACAAGAGAAGTTCGAGTGGATCGAGAGATGGGGACTCTGACGGACGGTCACTTACCTTGAGCGAAGATTATTCAAAACCAGCACCTGATGCGTCTCGGCAATGCCCAGTTCCCAGGGCAAGCCAGCGTTCTTAATGCCTGTCCAAGAGCTGGCGCCGGTGCCGCCATCATGACCAGAAATGACTATATGCTCGGCTTTGCCCTAGAAATGGAAAGAAAAGGGATAAGTTTTTCCGTTTTTTTGGGGTATAACTGAATTTACCTTGGCCACTCCAGAAGCTACGACGCCCACCCCCACTTCTGACACCAGCTTGACACTGATGCGTGCCTTGGGATTGGAACATTTCAAATCGTAAATCAATTCGGCCAAATCTTCAATGGAATAGATATCATGATGGGGTGGCGGCGAAATCAGGCCCACTCCAGGCACCGATTTTCGGGTTTTGGCTATATCCTTGGTTACCTTGTAACCAGGTAGCTCACCACCCTCGCCCGGTTTGGCACCCTGAGCCATTTTGATTTGCAGATCATCTGCATTGGCCAGATAAGAGGCGGTAACACCAAAGCGTCCCGAAGCCACCTGCTTGATGGCCGAACGGCGGCTGTTGAGGGGCTGCTGATCTGTAGGAAAGACCTTTAGTAAACGTTGTGAGAAACAAATGGTTGACTTACTTAAATAACGATCAGAATCCTCGCCACCTTCACCGGTGTTGCTTTTGCCACCAATGCGATTCATGGTTATGGCCAGCGTTTGATGAGCCTCCAGGGAGATGCTGCCAAAGCTCATAGCCCCGGTGGCAAAGCTGTTGAACAACAGTATAAAGATAAGCAAATAGAGGTCAAGCCGACTTAATGGAATAAAGAAAGACACTGCCAATTTATATCGTATGAACTACACAAAAACAGTATTAAGATGCGAAATAGCTAATGATGCCCTCCACATTATACTAGTCTATCTAAACTGCAACAATTGGAACGTAGATTTCGAAGAACTGTATGACCTCCGAGCGAATTGGGACCCTCAAGGTTTTACGGAAGGTGTTGATACGGCTATGGGACATGATGTTAAAAAGATGTTAGAAATGTGAGACACTGGACCTTCTAACGCAAGAATTTCATTCAAGCGGAAGCTTCCAGTCTCGCTGAACACTTCAAAACGACATTATTTGAATATGCGCTCGCTTTCCCGTCGGTGGAAGTCCTTGATGCGTGCATATCTAATTCGGAAGTGTGTCTGGCCATTAAGACTGCTCCAGAGATTGACGGAGTTCCTGTTGAATTCTCCAAGAAAGCCACCCCACTTTGCATCCACATGATGACCCAAGCTTTTAATCTACAAGAAAGGATACCCTACATCAGCTTCCAACTACAGGGGTATATAGTGCATAAATGCAACCAAGAATTTGTTTGCTTCGATTTTGCTAAGAAGACTTACGGACTGGCTAACAAAACACAATATCCGTTACCCAACGCAGCCTTTGATACCGTTAACCGCAGAATCTTCTACTAAAACCAAGCCTCCTCGGAGTATCGACGCGTTTCATTAATATGATATCAAGCCTCTACGAGGAAAACACTTTTTTTCAATTTGCAAATAACACTGGAGTAATGCTGTATGTCGACGAAGTTACAACCTACCTTCCTGGAGGCGTTAATATTAATGGTACCTCCCCGAGATGCTTTAAGCTATGATAAACAAGCTATCTGAATATTGAAAACAATGGAGTCTACAGATAAACGTGGATAAGACAAAAGTCTTGATTGTGATAGATGGAAGAGGGGCAAGGGATACTGCTCATATGATGAGTTTGAGCGATTACAAAGATTATTCATTAAACACATGTCTACTTAAAAACAGGACAGCCTTCCTAATTCTTATTGTAGACTGGTAAAAACATTCACCGCTATGAAGCTGTCAGAAAAAATTCAAATCTTTGACAATTGGTTGTCCTTATATAATGATTATGATGTATACATAGACCTACGATGCGTCGGATCTTAGAAAATATCCCAACAATTGCTGTTGAAGAAAGTTCTTAGGAGAAAGAGACTCATTTCTAGCCATCCAAGCCAGGCAAAGTGTGGACAAAAAACTTCAGCTTAATCTGGATACGCTCAACTACTTTAATGACCGATATGACACTCAAGCCATCTCTCTTATTTGTCCGGCTCGCTGTGAGATATTATGCCTTAACTGTTTATATCCCTTTTTTTCCCTTTTAAAAAAAAAAAAATCAGAAAAATTGTCCCAGAGTCCCTGCTCGGGCGCCATTTGTAAGGAAGTTTTCAGCTGAGGTAGGACTCATTCCAGTTCAAGGTGGCCTTAAGCTCTGTTAACACCGAATGTAGTCTTTGTGATTTGCACGCAGCTGAAGACGTCATGCATCTACTTGGGGTATGCCCAATTTGAGCTAAAATAAGAAGCACTCATGTGGGAAGCAGATGTCCTAAATTTGTTAAACGGCAAGCACTGGACAAGACTATCTATCCTCTTTTCTACAACAGGCCATTTAATACAGAATCACCATTATCAATGAATTTTTGGAACTTTCTTTAAATTGAATTATGTGTAATTATTCACTTACCGCTTGACAATCTCACTGGCGGGTTCCACCTCAGACAAATCCACCTTCTCACGATCGGTCACAAACTCCAACTGTCCACGTAGAGCACACTTCTTTACACTCTCCAGCGTGGTCTTCTTGAACTCCTCGAAAGCACTGGGACTCTTGTTGATTGCCGCCTCCTGTAGACTACCAATAGAGGAGGGCTCATTGATGTGTGCCTCACCGCCATGACGCCAGTGATAATGTCCCGGGTTACGTAGGATACGCGTATCCGGCGACACCTTGCAAAACGTCAGTTGATAGCGATCCAAGCCCTCCTTGGCCAGTATCTCTAGGGTAACACCACCAATGCGACTTTGGGTGCCACGGAAGCACTTGGCCACCAGATCGTTACCCAAGCCCACGGCCTCAAAGATCTGTGCACTTTTGTAGGACTGCAAAGTGCTGATACCCATTTTGGCCATCACCTTGGCGATGCCCGTATCAATGGCCTGGGCATAGGCAGCATAGATTTGCTTATCGTTAACCTCGGGATTGATGACGCCATCGTCACGCAAAGCCTGTGCCAGCTCAAAGGCCAAATAAGGACAAATGGCATCGGCTCCATAGCCCAGGAGCACACAAATGTGATGCACTTCACGCGCCTCCGCCGTTTCCACCACAATGCCCACCTTCATGCGTTGCAGGGTCTCAATCAAATGATGATGAAGTGCACCCAAGGCGAGAAGAGCCGACACGGCCACACGTCCATTGGAGCCAGCCTCACGATCCGAGATAACCAACAGTTGATAACCCGCCTGAGCGGCATTGAAACCCTCACGGCACACACGTTCAATACACTCGAGATAGCCCGGGACACCGTCACTAAACTGGAATGTAAGGTCCAGCACTTTGGTCTTCCAGCCGCGATGCGTATTCCGCTTAAGCAGCTGGGTATCTGGAATGCTCAATATGGGATTCGGTAGCCAAATGCGATGCACTTGCTGAGCCGAAGGCTGCAAGATGTTGTCCTCCGGTCCGATAGGACATTGCATGGACATGACCACCTTTTCACGGAATGGATCAATGGGTGGATTGGTGACCTGAGCAAACAGCTGCTTGAAATACTCATAGACAATGGGCTGGAAGGTGGACAGACAGGCCAAGGGAGCATCGTTGCCCATAGAGCCTAAGGCTTCCTTTCTGTAAGCAAATGGAGAGGGTAAGTAAGGGAAGCATCTATACCTCAAGCTGAGGCTGGACTTACTTGTTCTTAAACATGGGTATTAGAAGCATGTTAACAGTCTCCGTGGTATAGCCAAAGAGTGGAAGACGCGGATCAAAAATGCCACGCTGAGAGGCGGGCAACTGAGGTTGATCCCGCTCTGAGGGGGTATTCAAAATGTTGGCATTGCGTATCTCGTCCAGGGTGATCTGATATGCAAAAGGAAGTATATATTAGCTTAAAAACTTAATGAAAGAATAGAAAAACAAGCAACACAAGAAACTCAACAAAAAAGCCACTTTCTACCATTCTTCTCAGACTAGACTCACTCACCATCTGAACTCATCCAGGTTAGATAAAACGTGAGAGAGAGATTTTTAGACATTTACAATGTTTGGTTACGACTGAACCCCTATCTATCCCCACTAAAAACTCACCTTCTGCTGCAACCACTCGGAATGAGGACGCGATTTGGCTATCTTCGACTTCAATTCAATATCCTGTATCAGTTTCTGTTCCTTGGTATCCACCAACAGCATACGTCCCGGCTTTAGACGACTCTTTAGAGTCACCTGTGACGGATCCACATCGTAGACACCCACCTCAGAGGCCATGACCAGCACATTCTCCTTGGTCACATAGAAACGTGAGGGACGCAGTCCATTACG
Organism: Lordiphosa collinella; assembly: GCA_018904265.1. NCBI lineage: Eukaryota > Metazoa > Arthropoda > Insecta > Diptera > Drosophilidae > Lordiphosa > Lordiphosa collinella. The sequence goes on from JAEIFV010000222.1 coordinate 235,461, forward strand.
ATCCAATACCGCGCCTATATAGCGTCCATCGGTGAAACTGATCAAAGCCGGACCATCCCAGGGTTCCATTACACAGGCCGCCCATTGATAAAAGTCTCGCTTCTCCTGTGGCATCGTCTTGTCATTTTGCCAAGCCTCTGGCACCATCGTCATTACCGATTCCGGCAACGAACGCTCGCTGGCCATTGTTATAAACTCCAGTACACAATCAAATGAACCAGAGTCCGAGAGATTAGGCTCTACCACCGGATACAGCTTCTTGAGCTGATCTCCAAACAGTTCCGACTGCATGACACCCTCGCGTGCCTTCATGAGATTCACATTACCACGCAAGGTATTGATCTCACCATTGTGGGCCAGAACACGCAACGGATGAGCACGCTCCCAGCTGGGAAAGGTGTTCGTGGAGAATCGTGTATGGACCAGAGCCAAATACGTCTCGAACTCTGGATTCTGAAGGTCCGTGTAATAGTCCCATAGCTGATCGGAGGTGAAGAGACCCTTGTACACCACCGTACGATCAGACATCGAGCAGATGTAGAAACGGCGACCTGGTTTGGCCAACTCATGACTCGCCCGCTTCCTCAGGACAAACACTTGACGCTGAAAGGTCTTCTCATCGCTGCCCTCGTGACGGCGTACAAACACTTGACGTGACAAAGGTTCCGATTTGCGTGCCACCACACCAATGGCCGGCTGATTGACTGGCACGGTACGCCAGGCGATGACCTCCAGGCCCAGGCTTTTGGCCAGTTCATTAAATTCAGTTTCAGCAGCCGAATGCTGCACCTCATCCAGATAGAAAATGCCAGTGGCATAGTTGCCCAGCTCCGGCAAGGTTACACCTTGAGAGGCGCTAAAAGAATACGAGAGGAGAAGACGATATAAGCATGTTGTCTGCATAGCTATTTAAAGGGCCTCCGTGCAACAATTACACCATGCCAAAGCCAAGAAATAGTTATCCTGCGTCCGACTAGTCTACACATTCGTGGAAAATGAATGAAATCACACGAAATTAAGGGAATTTTCTGAGTCGTCACACTCGTCTAAGTTACATTGACATTAGTAGTCAAGAAATCACTTTCTGATTAAGCTGCCCTCGAATTTTAATCTAGTTTTAATAGCTGCGTCCGGCTTAAGCTTTTCTAGATAACCAGAATGAAATAAATCCCTGCGAGATGCACATTTTTTACTCAGTCATCATTCGAACGTTTTACACAGTTGACTTTCAAGATGCAATCGCATATTCTCCTGGTATTATTTGGTGCAACGAATGTTCTATTATCAAGTACGAATAAAGCGCCCCCATTAGCAATCTAATTTAAATTCTAATTCAAATACATTTTCCAGCAATCGTTGCACAACAGCAGCTGCCATGTGGCAAACTCAGTGAGTCTCGTCTCTACAATAGAAGGAAATACACAGATTTGGATGAATATCCTTGGCTGGGCGTACTTAGTGATCGACAATCCGATGGCACTCTGAAGGCTTTTTGCACCACTGTTCTTGTTTCCCAACGATATACCATTTTGACTGCCCATTGTGTTAGAGAGAATAGTTTGGAATCATCCAGTATCATATTTGGTGATTGGGAAATTGAAAACCCCATTGATAGAGGTGACTGCAGCTCGCCATCTAACTGTAGCCCCGCACCGCAGGTCTATTCAATCCAAGAGGTTTTGGAACATCCCATCGTAAATGATGCATATACGGATGACATTGCCCTGCTGAAGCTAGCCAGGGATGTGGTGTTTACTGATTACATACGGCCCATTTGTATGCCACCGGCTCACGAAGCTGAGGATGGCCATATAGGACTACGGTTGGAGTTTGCAGGATACCCGAGGCTCTCAGGACCTAAGATTCGTAGCAAGACTCATGCCCATACCACAACTTTAGAACACTGCAAAGCATCGTACCCTGAATTTCAATTGTCATCTAATCAAATTTGCGCCTATATATTTGGAGCAGATCTAATGTCCAGCTCCATTCTGATGGGTGTCAATGTGACCGATGGTAGGCTAACTAATATGTATCTCATAGGGATAGCATCGATGGGTAGACGCAGAGGTAGGGTACCAGACTACGACTCGCCAACAATTTTTTTGCGCATTGGGCCCTATAGAAATCTTATTTTGCAGAATATTAACTAGGATAGATGAAGAAAGTTTAAGAAATATATCTTATCCGTCGAGTAATTTTATAAACATGTGCAACCCGCCTCTCAACTCAGTCATTACACTGTGAATGTGTGTACTCATCGTTGTTTCATTTTCCAGTTTTTATACCCTTGCAGAGGGTATTATAAAATTGTCCGGATGTTTGTAACGCATAGAAGGAAGCATCTCCGACCACATAAAGTATATATATTCTTGATCAGCACGACGAGCTGAGTTGATTTAGCCCTGTCCGTCTGTCCGTCCGTCTGTCCGTCTGTCCGTCTGTCTGTCTGTCTGTCTGTCTGTCCGTCTGTTTCTATGCAATCTCCTCCGTCAGTTTTAACGCTATCCTCACCAAACTTTGCACGAAGTCGTTTGGTACAAATACGCTGCACATTTGTCGGAACCGGCCGGATCGGATGACTATAGCATATAGCTGCCATAGGAACGATCGGTTGAAAAACTAGTCTTAAAGAGAAAAACTTTTTTGTTTTTAATGGAAACGCCTCCAAAGTAAGTGTTTCTTAGTTTACTATCCCTTCCCATGATTTCACCAAGTTTGGTCGAAATCGGATGACTATAGCATATAGCTGCCATAGGAACGATCGGTCGAAAAACTAGTTCTAGTGAGAAAAACTTTGTTGTTTTTAATGAAAACGTCCTTATCATTGGCATACACTTATTTTTTATACATTTGCATAATTCTACAAAGTTTGGTCGAAATCGGATGACTATAGCATATAGCTCCCATAGGAATGATCGGTCGAAAAACTAGTTCTAGTGAGCAAAACTTTTTTGTTTTTAATGAAAACGTCCTTATCATTGGCATACACTTATTTTATATACTTTTACACAATTCTTAAAAGTATGGTCGAAATCGGATGACTATAGCATATAGCTCCCATAGGAACGATCGGTCGAAAAACTTGTTCGAGTGAGGAAAACTTTTTTGTTTTTAATGAAAACGTCCTTTTTATTGGCATACACTTATTTTATATATTTTGGACACATTTCTTCGAAGTTTTATCAAAATCGGGTTACTATAGCATATGGCTGCAGTATGAATGATCGGTCGAAAAAGAATTTCTAGTGAGAAAAACTTATTTGTTTTAAATGGGATCGCCTTCAAATTTCGTAATTGACAGTGTATTATGCTTTTCCATGATTTCACCAATTTTGGTCGAAATCAGTAATCTATATAGTATAGATCACATAGAAAAGTATGGTCCAAAAAGAAGTTTTAGTTAGAAAAACTGTTTTGTTTTCAATGGAAGCTGCAAGGGTATACAAAACTTCGGCCGAGCCGAAGTTAACTTTCCCCTATTTTTTTTTATACTTTTGGTCATGTGGTCCATAAAATAATGAACGAAGTATAAATAGCATACTGGGAACGTTAAATTTTGGTTAAAATCGTCGTTTTGTTCATTCTTTTGATCTTTCACATAGCTCCAAACTGTTTTGTCAACTTCATCCTCTCCTTCATTTATAAAATATTGCCTTAAATCCGGCCATTTTTTGATAATCCGCTCGATTGCTGCTGAATAGGAACTACATTATCTGGCAAATCGATCATTCTTTCTTTGACCCCATATCTCATGTCAAAATATCTGACTGCAATTGGATACAGTTTCCTGTTCCCCTTATTTGAAGCATCACTTGCGATTGAATAGAAAACTGGTGAATCAATGAAGACCTTCACTACTTCCAACACCATTTGGATAGACGGCGGCCCGACGATCACCTAGCTGAAATGCAAACCGAAAACGAAAAAATGGAAGTAAAAATGATATTGACTTCCGCGAATTAATGTTCATTTGTGTGAGAATTGGCGGCTTCTTTTGTATTGTGCATATTAATTTCGTAAAGCACATAAAATGTACTGATATTGTACATAAAAATGTGCACACATATGTTTGTATGTCTATACAAAAAAGCATAGCCAGGATCGGAAATTTATAATCTCTGTAAGCGCTAATGGAAATAATAATATTTATAATTCAAATCTTCCAAGAAGCCATTAGAATTATTGGATTTATATTTTAATTTTCCATCGCCAAACCTGAAGCGGAATCCCATTAAGTTCTGTATGTAAGAGACAGAAGCATTGCCAGTGCTCTCTGACTTGGCATTGGCATATCTGATTACACTAGGAAGCTCAGTGCCATCGGAGCGCTTGGCTTCGGCTATTAAAAGTGTGGTTTCTGCTAACAGAAGTCAGGATTATATATAGATCCGTCAAAGGATTAGTGAAGATCGGATGAACTGTAGTCGAGCTATGAGCAAATGTGTGCTGCTTTCAGCTGCCACTGCGGCAGCAAAATACATGCTGAGCATACACTTTCGTTGGTACAGAGTATATTTCAGTCGGGCTTGACCGACATTCTTGTTTACATTTACATAAGTAGTCACTGCCTGATCAAGCTGCCCTCGTGTTTAAATCAAGTTTTCATAGCTACAGCCGGCTTCAGCTTCCAATAAATCTATGCCAAATGCACAAATTGTACTCAGTCATGATTCGAACGTTTTACACAGTTGACTTCCAAGATGCAATCGCATATTTTCCTGGTTTTATTTGGTGCAACGCAATTTTTATTATCAAGTAAGAATAAAGCACTCCCATTAGCAATCTAATTTGAATTCTAATTCAAATACATTTTCCAGCAATCGATGCACAACAGCAGCAGCCATGTGGCAAACTCAGTGAGTCTCAATTCTACAATAGAAGGAAACACACAGATTTGGATGAATATCCTTGGCTGGGCGTACTTAGTGATCGACAATCCGATGGCACTCTGATGGCTAAATGCGTCACTGTGCTTATTGCAAAACGATACACCGTTTTGGCTGCCCATTGTGTTAGAGAGAATAGTTTGGAATCATCCAGTATCATATTTGGTGATTGGGAAATTGAAAACCCCATTGATAGAGGTGACTGCAGCTCGCCATCTGTTTGTGGCCCCCCACCGCAGGTCTACTCAATCCAAGAGGTTTTGGAACATCCTATCAAAGATGATCAACGTATGGATGACATTGCCCTGCTGAAGCTGGCCAGGGATGTGGTGTTTACTGATTATATACAGCCCATTTGTATGCCACCGGCTCAAGAAGCTGAAGATGGCCATATAGGACAACGGTTGGAGTTTGCAGGATACCCGAGGCTGTCAGGACCTAAGATTCGTAGAAAGTCTCATGCCCTTACCACAAGTTTGGAGTACTGCAAGCTGTCGTACGGTCCCATTCCTTTGTCATCTAACCAAATATGCGCCTATATATTTGAGGCAGATCTAATGTCCAGCTCCATTCTGATGGGTGTCAATGTGACCAATGGTAGGCCAACTAATATGTATCTCATAGGGTTAGTAACGTTAAGCAAACGGAAATTTAATGAACCAGATTACGACTCGCCAATTATTTTTGTGCGCTTTGGGCCCTATAGAAATCTAATTTTGCAGAATATGAACTAGGAAAGAGGAATATATCATATCTATAAAACCGTTAAAATAAGGTGACAACAATTCGAATTATTTTATAAACAATATTGCTTTTGATGTGTAACATCTTTAATTTCGTTACGGAGGATTTGAGTAGGGGTAAAATTTCATTTCAGCGGTGCAATGTCAGTTGGCTGGCCAGGCACACCACTCTCACACCCAGCTAGCCCGCCGCTCACCCAACCCCCACCCCCACACACACCGTGTGATTCACGGTATAAGAATTCAGCCACAGTGGTTACTGCTTGTCGGAAAAGGCGACTAGTGTATCACGGAGATGGAAAAGCTATGAAACGCGTCTGATCAGGCACACACGCAAGGCAATGGCGCCACTAAGCAGGCGAAGACCCAGCCCAGCCCAGCCATGATAAAGTGGATCAAGCAGCTTCTCACCTACACTTAGAAAAAAATCCGTTCAAAATCTACCGAAATCAAGACCATTCGTTGACAAAAGTAAAGTAATCCCGCTTTTTCGTGAACTGTGAATGGCTGTGCCAAACCATTTTACATTTTTATACCCTTGTAAAGAGGTATTATAAAATTGTGCGGATGTTTGTAATTCTAGAACAAACTCCCCCCCCAAATTAGTTTTTTTTTTTTTTTTTTTTCACTACCCCCCTGTTTTTTTTGTTTTCGGTTTTTCTCTTTGCCCCCCCCTATCTTTTACAATATTTATTTTGAATATTTTTTTTTTTTTTGTTTGTGTGTGTGTATTCCAAATTAAATTTTTGTTTCAGATTTGGAAAGTTCCTCCTCCTCCCCCATTTAAGCGCAAAAAACTGTCAGAGCCACAGTTTTTATGATAGAGCCTCGAGAGCGTATATATATTAAGTAAGGCCCAATATCTATCTATTCTGAAAAGATCAATAAGATCGGACAAAAAACACCGAAGTTATATACGAATCAATTTTGCTTGTGGGAGAGAGGGGAGGCCTTGCATTGTCAGTTACCGCGTTTGTGCGTTTGGGTGTATGTGTGTGTGTTTATGTGTGTATATATGTATGAAAATGCTGTCATTTCACCAATAAGTTGGCATGTGGTGTCGCTTATAAGGCTTGAGCTGACTCATGCTTGCACTACACACCGTCTCCAGCTGTTTTGCCAACTGGTCCGCCATATTTTGTGCACTCCCAGATACTCGAATTTTAGACAGCTCCATGACTGCATTTTCTATGCAGAGAGTTTCCGCGCAGAAGGCTTTGTGTAGAGGGGTCCTGCTTGGCCCGGAGACTCTATCGCCGATCGTACAGATGATAGCCTCGTGGTCACTGGCTGTGTACACCTGGCTGATTTTCCACATGGCCGATGGCAGACCCTATACCTCCTCTACTGAACGTGTACTGCGATCCGACGTTTAGGAGGGACACATCGAGCTCCGCAAACGCTTCAAGAAGGGCGCGTCCCCTGGAATTGGTTCTGCAACTCCCCCACTCCTCGGCCCAAGCGTTGAAGTCGCCGGCAATAACTACTCTGTTGCGTTTTCTGACATCGCGTACCAAATCGTCAAGGATGGCTTCAAACTCGGTAAGCCCCAAGCTGGGAGCCAGATAGCAGCTGTACACCCATAGACTTTTTGTCGAAGCCATTTGCGGCCAAAACCTGTTGAATGTCAGAGATTTAGTTCCACACAGCCAGATCGCAGCTTTGCCGGATTGATCAGACGCCCACTCACCAATGGAGAATGGTCTGTGCGGTTCACTAAGAATGGCCAGATCTATGATGTGCTCTCGCACGGTTTGCGCAAGCAGGTCATGCGCGGCCACACAGTGATTCATGTTTAGCTGAATCAATTGCATCTTGGGGGTTTTTTAGAGCCTCCAGACTTCGTTAGCGGGCATCTGTTGGAGCCTGCTTGGTGGTTCAGCACTGTCATGCCCTTGTCTCGGCATAAGAAACACGTTGGGGTGCTCATGCAAGTGGCGGCCTTGTGTCCGTTCGCTCCACATCTAAAGCAGCAGGTGCTTCGGTCTATGGCGCTTTTGCAAGTTGAGGCAATGTGTCCCATCTCCAGGCAGCGGTAGCACCTTTTGGTCCGCCTGATTCTTTTGCTTTCACTCTGCACCTGGTCCATCCCACCTTGAGCCACCCATGAGCTGATCCATGGATTTGCTGGGCACCCGCACAATAGCAGTCTGGGTCCCGACAAAGGAAGCACGGAGGGTTTTGATGGAGTATTACTTTTTAACTACACCTGTTTGAGCAGCGATGGCATCCAACACGTCTTCTGCTGAAACTAGTTCGTCCAGGTCTCTTATCTCCAAGAGCGCCTCCGGTACTAGGGCTCGTGCTTCCGCGTTTTGTCCAAGAACCTATTGGACCTCCTGCCTTAGAGTTTTAGCTCAAGCAGCAAACAGTCGTTTGCCGTACGTCGAATTTTGTTAACGCAGTCGCCCACCGCACTCAGCTTGTCGTCCTGCCGACGAGTTACCAATTTTAGGATCTCGCTATAAGAAATGTCTCCAGTGGGGCGGATTAAAAGCGCATCCGGCTTTGCCATCTGTGGCCTGGACTTTGGTTTGGGCTTCTGCTTGGGATTCGGCGGAGGCATTTGGCTCTGACGCTGCTTGGTCATTCAAAGTACTTCTACTCTTTACGTCGGCGATCTGGGGCTGGGACTGGGGCAGCGCCACGACTTCTGGCTCTTTCGGACTAGCATGGTTATCTCCTCGAGACGTTTGCGACGCTGTCTCAGTACCTTTGCTATGGTTGCTCTCTGCTATGGGTGACGTCTGCACCGCTCTCTCCGATCGGCGGCATCCTTCTTGCTGTAGCGCTGTCTTACACTTGAAACACACGTTCGGCGAAGAGGTTTCATGCGAAACATCTTGCATTCGTTTGTGTGTATATTGGAGTGTGTGTATGTGTGAGTGTGTGTGTACCCTTCAGTACTCAGCATTAGTGAATCACCAAAGATTCACCGATGATTGGTCAGAGGTATCGATGAATCATAGGTGACCTCCCATACAAATTATGCATGAATTTAACATTGGCATGTCCTAGGCGTTCACGCATGACAGTTTATGGGTGAATCACTCATGAATTCACGAATCGATTCATCGATGATTCACACGCGATACCCTTTTCAACTCATATTATGTAAGGGCATATCCGACTTAAGAAGTATTTGTGTAAGAAGTATTTGTCCATAAATAAATAATTTATTTTGGGATAATAATAATAAAAAGTCTATATTAGGCTATTCCACTAACGATCTGTGCAATCCACTTATTCAAAATTCATTAATATACATATAAAATATGGTTTTAATGTTCGGTAAAATTTGAAGGGTATGCAAACTTCTTCGTTCGGCGATGGCCTGTAGTCGCAGCGCGACGGCTAACATTTTTTGTGACTGCAATAGGTAAATTTGCAACAACAAATAGACACAAATTTCTGTTCTGGCCGACGTCGACGTCAAAGCAGATTGTTTATTTAGAAAAGAATTGTTGATCCAGAATTGCAGCTCTTGGATCAAGAAAAACATACTTGGATCAAGAATTTCATTCTTGGATCGACAATTTTCACTCTTATCGAACTATTGAGTACAAAAGTTCTTGGTTCTTGGTTCTCTATTTTTTCTCTAAATGTATCAACTGCTGAACTTGACTATCTCCCTAACACTAGGGCAGAATCTGTATGGCCGCCTCTGTACGTTCTTAGTTGGCTCAACTAGTCTTAGTGGCTATAACTCTATTGACCGTTTTACCCATTAACTTATTGGCAATATCCTTTCTAGTCAAGGAACATTCTGCTCCGGAATGGAAAGTGATTGGAAAGCTCTCACCTCGTTGCAGCACATTTGCGTTCGGCGCGTCTCACAGCTCAGTACGCTTGCTTGAGTGAGATCCAACTCCAGTTCCAGCTCCAGAACATTCTTTCCTTGCATTATTTATTTATTTGCCTTGATGCGTTTACTGCAATGATTTCCCCGGGAAGCATATTTGCGATAGTCATTGGGACGCACTTCTAGCCAGGGACAACAACACTATTATTCTGCTGCTCGCGTACCGACTTCTGCACAGATTTTGCATGCTCCAAAAAATTTGTATTTTGCTGCTCCAGCAAAGCTCACAATTGTTCATCCGCCGTCAGGGAACGCGAGGCTGATCCCACTTCTGATATCGCGGTCGAAGACATTACGCTTATTAGATTTTACCGACTATTATGCTTTGAACAATACACGGAGTGTTTTCTCTCAATACTTATTAAGTCAACTTCTTTGACATACACTCAAACACCAGAGCCACTATGATATCTTACTCTAATATTGACAACTCAAGCTTCGAAACTTCCGTCAAGCAGGTCGGAGAGCTGCCGAAACGTTGGGTCAGTCGATTTGCTGAACACATTGTATCATAGCGCACTTCTGAAATTCCAAAACATATGCTAGCGCGGCGTGATAAACAAGTGATGCGCAGACCAGGTTGAGATCTGTAGAAACGCTGAAGCAGGTGAGCAATCGACGCCAGCCATTTGCTATACACAGAAGCTCGGAGACATTTCAATAAAGTTGATAAAAATTTCAATCCTGGGGAAGAGTTATAAAAGTTTGACTTACAAAATCCATCTTTTCTGACGCTCCCGGTTATATGTCTTTTAAATCAACTGAAGCCTAAGCAGGGATATTTCAAATGATTTAACTAGATCAGTCTGGTCAATCATGTTGTTTGTGTTATGTCGCACTAGAAATCATCTCACAAATAATGCGCCATAAATTCCAGCAGGTTTTGCATTTCTAATTGAATTAAGCTTTCAAGTTTACACTCATTCATCGGTCGTTCCATGCCGTCAAATGACGAAATAAGTCGCACACCTTATCAGCATCATACAACACCAGTTGCCAACGGTCCGGGACCCGTTCATCTGTTTGTCATTCAACCATGCATTCGCATCTACCTACACACACCACACACACACGAGTCCGAGTACTTGTATGATAAGTAGAGCTCAAGCTTGTTCTTATTACGTCGCAGCAGTGTTCGGACTTCATGTGGGGCGCCATGTACTCGTATAATTTCACAATTGTCCGAGTTTCTTAATGCGTTCCTTGAACTTGACATTCGCTTCGCTAACTTGTTGCCTCAGCCAGGTATCTATCAATCTAAACCCTGAGTGAACTTTTCATCACACGGCACGTGCGTGTCTAGCACGAATATGCAAAGTAAGCCACTATGTCGGGCGACGAAAAATCACTCGGACATATCAATTAAAAGGCCGCCTAAATGCTAATTTTATAGTATTTATTTGTCGTGCGACACTAGACGATTTAATGAGCCGCCTACATATCATCTAAGTAGGTGGACAGTTGTGTGACGGTATTCTATACAGCAGCTTCTTGATTATTAACATGTGCTTGTAAATTGAGCTGTGAGTGTTCAATTAGAAGAGACGAGTTGAGTGGTTAGTACGTTTGCACTTAGGTAGGTGCCAAATGAAAAGACTTTCATTTACACTTCAAACTTTCCACTTTCTGTAACTGGTTTGCTGGTAAAATTCCCAAAACGTTCTCTATTACTATGCATATATTTCTAATGGACTGGACCTTGCTGTATTTTTCCATTGGACGCAGCTCACTTAAATCATACTTAGTATGGCATAAATTTGCGCCAAGTAAATGTCACTCCAACACAACACTTTCTACTACGAGCATCACATATTCTACTATTTGGTCTGGTAAAGCGTGACGAAAACGCGAGCCGTGCCAAAATGCTGGCAATATAAACAGAATACAAATACCGTGAGCAAAAAGCAGATGTTTAATTTTGCCATAGGGTAAATACCTATGTAGAAGTATGGACAGGGACATATACATATATACGAGTGGATACTATGTAAATATGTAGGTGGGGGAAATGTGTTTCATTTTAGCAAACAATTTTTGATGTGCTCGACTGATGATGCTGATGTGAACTTCTTTTTGGCACTGCGAATTACGTAGCTCTAAATTATAATGAAACACAAATACCCTATTTCTAAATTATATTATTACGGCGAACTTCGTACCGTCAGTGAATAAGGTGATAACTTTTAACTAAACTTAATTTATGAATATGAATTAAGGTAATAAAATGAGTGCTTAAAACTTATAAAGTTCAATAGTTTAAGAAAGTCATTTACTTTGATGAAGCTATATATTTTGCTGAGCTACACATGGGTTGATATTTTTTCTTCTATTTCGTATTGGTATCTGGCGAAAGAACAAAAATACAGATGGTTTGCCGACACGTGAACATGCCACGTGCAATTCACCATGAGAACACATGAATTTTCTAAATTCAGGGCGAATCGGAAATTGAATTCATTTCAACTCAAAGGGCACACATTGGCGATCCTTCGAATTATCGGAAAGGAAACTTTATCTTTATCTTTGAATTTTCCTTTGAGTATCGCCGCGTTATCACCAAACCATGATGACTACCGAGACAACCTGTAGTTTTAAATTGAGCGGTGGTAAGAGCCAGGCACATTAAACGCGTTTAAAAACTCCGTTGGACAGTTAGTGGCTTCGTCAATAGATCTTAATGAATGCAAAGTACCAACGATTTTAAGTCATCCACTTTGCAGGTAAGCTCAATCCGCTCGACAGGAACACGACCATGAACGATAGTCAGCAATTGCTTTGAAGATATCTCGAGCAGATGGATCGTTCAGCAATGCACCTCGCATGTTTGCCGCTAGCTGAAGTTTCTTTACATAGCGTCACAGATTGGATGATTTGAGGCAAAAAGTTATTTCATTGGCAGCCAGACAGTAAAATCATTGCGCCTCCGAAATATCTCGAGTTATTGCGCAGAGCTTATAATGTACGGTCAAGTGCTTCCAATGCGCGTTTGTGTGCCATTGTGCATTCGCCCAAAATTATGATTTTAGACGATACTAAGACATTGGCCATTGCCAAAGTGTTGGACAATCTTCAGCAATAAAAGTTCACATTAATTTAAGTAAATAAAAAAAACTGCTAAAAAAAAAACGTGAGTTAAAGTCGGTCCTGCCCGACTTCGAAATACCCGTTACTCAGGGAAATTAATGTTGCATAGCCTTCCCTTATGTTAGTTAACAGAGCATTAACATTAATGAGAACATTTCAACATTATGTTAGCAAACAGCGCATGCGGCGCCAAAAAGTATGCAACCTTTTTTAAAACTTTTATAAATTTGCCATTTATTATCCGTTCTTTATGAAACTTTCAGAGATTTTAGATATTGGGCACATACACTACACTGCAAAATATGAGCTTGATAAACGGACGGACAGACAGACGGACAGACATGGCTATATCGACTCGGTTATTGATGCTGATCAAGAATATATATCCTTTATGGGATCAGAGATGCTTCCTTCTGCCTGTTACATACATTTTCACGATTTCAGTTTACCCTTCTTACACTACGAGTAACGGGTATAAATAGTAGAAAGTTAACTTCGGCTCGGCCGAAGTTTTGTATACCCTTGCAACCTCCATTGAAAACCAAAAAGGTTTTCTAACTAAGACTTCTTTTTCGGCCGATCATTCGTACTGCAGCTATATGCCTTAGTCATCCGATTTTGACAAAACTTTGTAGAATTATGTTAAAGTATATAAAGTAGGTATACACCAATGATAGGGGCGTTTCCATTAAAACAAAAAAGTTTTCCTCACAAAAACTACTTTTTAGACCGATCGTTCCTATGACAGCTATATGCTATAGTCGTACGATTTTGACAAAACTTTGTCGAAATGTGTGAAAGTAAACATAATAAGTAAATGCCAATTTTAAAGACATTTCCATGGAAAACAAAAAAGTTTTCCTAACTAAGACTACTTTACGGACTCTACTTTTCTATGACAGCTATTCTATATAGATGTCCGATTTCCACCAAACTTGGTGGAATAATGGGAAAGCATAGCAAACTAAGAAATACTAAGTTTGGAGGCGTTTCCATTGAAAACAAAAAAGTTTTTCTCACTAAAACTAGTTTTTCGATCGATCGTTCCTAACACAGCTAAATGCTATATCTATTCGATCCGATTCAGATAAATGTGCAGCGTATTTGTTCCAAAAGACTTCGTGACGGAAAAGAAAGCATAGAAACAGAGGACGGACGGGCGGACATGGTTTAATCAACTCAGCTTGTCATGCTGATCAAGAATATATATACTTTATGTGGTCAAAGATTATTCATTCTATGCTTTACAAACATTTGAAAAACTATTATAGCTAGGAGCTACACCTCACATACTAGCATCCTGAGCAGAGGCAAAAAAGACAGCACCAGCATACTCACACATGGTAAATAAGGCCATTGAATCATATCAGGAAAATATAGTTCTTGGAGGTAGGCCTCAACAAGCCCAAAGGAACACTCACCAAAACCAGCAGTACCACTCTATCTCAACTTCGATATGGAAGAAGACGTTATCTCAATAGCTACGACGCCAGGATAAACCCAGAGGCCCACACAGTGCTCCTCTTAACCCTATTACCCTCACTGCACTAGATCTGTGGATCCATCCAATCGAGGTAGCCTCTTTCCTCGAGGTAGCCTCTTTCCTGGACATGGACTAGTCTTAACATCCCCTTATCTTTTACTCTACATCTTTCTGTTTTCTTTTCATATACTCCACGTACATGGAATTACCAAATGCCTGAGGAGGTCCAGTTCGTGTTCGGGACGTAAAATATTTAAATGGCTCGGATCGTAGTCCGGTTCGAGTGAACCTGAAAATCTGAACCAGTTCTGGGGTTCTTCGGCCTTGCAAAATACGCTTCGTGGAAGTCGAATAAATTTAAAAGTCAACACCATTATGTGCTTAGAAACAAAATATGAGTAGGTACATAAAATTCTGCAGCTATTTCAAGTTTGTTTTTGCAACAAAATCTCCATGAATTAACCAAAGACCAAGATGGTATCCCTTTAGGTTAGAATTCATCATCGCTTTAAAAACAAAGTGTGAGAACGAGTTGGAGATTTTAAGAACAGATTCGTTTTAAAATGTTTCTTATTTTGTGTTCGTTCTTTTTGGGGTCTGCATTGCAAGTCTATTTTGTACTTATTCCAAGACTATTGTAATTGAATGAAGAGCGCATTTAATACAATTTGTAATGTGAGTGCAACAAGTTATTGATTCAAGAACGATTTATACTTTATTTAAGTACACTCAAAATCAAAACTATCTTAAAAAGGTTAAATATAAAATGGTGTAAATTCTATCCTGATTGATTTAGAACTATGCCAGTGGTTTGTTATAGCTCCTTTCCTTTACTGCCTAGAATCAGACACATATTTCTCAGATTTCCAAATGTTTCAAAAACCCATAAATCTCAAAATTTGCAGTTTTAAAAAAAGAGTATTTCAAACGGATGGCAGCTCTTAGCTATTTTTATATTTCGCGCACGAGATCGCAACAATATGGTGAGCAAATAGTCATGTAAACTATTCATCAATGGCGGCAAGAAACGGCAATGGCGCCAAGAAAACCGGCAAAAGCAGATACATACATAAGCTTATAGAAACAAGAGTAAACTTACAGAGCCTTGGCATAGAGTCCGTGCGGAATGGAAGCCAAAACACCAGCACCATCGCCAGTGTCATTGTCGCAGGCGCAGGCACCGCGATGATTCATCCGTTGTGACAGGGTCTGGGCATCCCGCAGAATCTAAAGATGTAGACGACGTAGTGAGTGATTGAGTTGAATTGACGGAGTTATAAGATTTTTGTATTAACCTTGTGAGAGCGTTTGCCGTCGATGGCCACAATGAAGCCCACGCCGCAGGCCTCATGCTCATTCTGAGGATCATACAATCCCTGTTTGCCAGGTGCCTCCCAGGGCATCTGCTCCTGCTGCTGCTGCTGCACATCCTGTTCTTCACTCAGATTCACTTCATTCGATTGTTCGTTGTTATTACGCGACGCCGACTCCGCGTTGAAATTGCTCGCACTATTTTCCGTATAATTGCTGACGCTAGTTGTACATTCAAATTCGCAATTGTCAGTGGTTATTGGTGCCATTATACGTTGTCTAACCCGGTTGCACTTGCTGAAATGTTTTCAATTCGCTTTTCAAGTTTGTTGTTTACGAAGAAGAGTATTTGCTGCTGCTGCTGCTACAAGTGAATGAAACAATACACAAATTAATTTTACACACGCACAAATAGCACAGAAAATAAATTAATATATTTCTTAGAGCTTTCTGGGGCACACGCTACACTGACGGCTGCTCGAAAGCGAATGAATGGGGAGTCGCTTGGTTAAGCAGCTAAAGGCTTCCCACCTGATCGTGATCGGAACGTTCTCTTTCGCTCTCACTCTCTCTCTCCACTCTCTCGCTGCGTTGCAAAATAGTTCGATTTTGTACTTGTAATGCAATTCCCATCAGATAAAAAAAAGGTATTTGCTTTTTGATTCATGCATTTCGAAACTGTATTTATTTCTACTAAAAACATCAAACTTTCTTAAGTATTCCATAAAAAATGGTTAGAAAAAAACCTTGAAATATGCACAGAACGGGGATGGGGTTGGTCTTTTATCTATCCCAGGCACGTGAACCTTATCAAAATGTAATGCAGTGGAATACTTTCGAAATGCAATATATTTATTTATTTATTAATTTATTTGGACTGCTGTCGTCAATAACAAAGTGTCATAACAAGTGCATTTTATGTGCTAAAACGGGTGCATAATAAATTTAAATTCAATTCAGAACAAAAATTTCGAGTAAACAACAACAACAAGAACAGATGTCCATCAGCAAAACAGATGAAATGAAAACTCTTAGAGCAAATACATACAGATACATAGTATATATACCTACTTACATAGAATTATTTTCCATTTTTGAAAAGATGAAAAGATCTTTGTGACATTTTCAGTCTACAGTATTTTTATGGTTATAAATTTTAAAATTAGATTTTTTTACCCTTTCGAGATATGAGGATATTATTTAAGCATGCTATTAGCTATAAATTTGGCAATTTATTTCGCTATTTTTGAGATGAAGTGCAAAATAATGCCTATTAAATTGGTTTGAAACCTGAACATTCTTTGCTTTAGAACAGGGATGCCCAGCCTTGTGCTCTTTGGCTACGTTTTGTTTTTGTATGTTCATGAGCGTAAACATGCAGAGCGCAAACCAGGTTTAATCACTTTGATTGGCGCCAGCAAACTGACCAACAACAATTTTGTGTGATTTTGTTGTTGCCTTACCCAATTTCAATGTGCTTTTATGTGTGAGTAGTGGTGAGTGCTCTGCCCTATGCTTATTTTGCGCATGCTTGCTATAGAACTTCGCCTGAGAGTAACGTCTCAACAGTGAATTCTGGAGTGATGAATTAAAGCAAAGTCCCGGGCTACAAGTCAAAACAATTTTTTCGGATCGAACCAAAATTTAGCTTTTTATACCCTTGCAGAGGGTAAAGGGTGGCTGATGAAAGCCGCTACCAAAACAAAATTCAATTTTTTTTATTTTGTAGATTGATCTTTAAAATTGAGGAAAATGGATAACTGGGACACTGAAACAAGAATTTGGATAGTCCGTCGCTATCTCGCCCTGGAGTCCGTAGTTATGGTTCAAAGAGAGTATAGGCGCACGTTTGGCGGAGATCCTCCGAACAGATGGACCATAATGAGACTTGTTAACAATTTGGCCGAGCGTGGGACAGTCGAAAGAAGACCTTACCATCGAAACCCTACAGTTCGGACGGATGAAACCATCGACAAGGAACTTATCTGCTCAAATAGATATAAGCAGACAGTCATTGCAGTCAATTATGCGCAATGATTTGAACTTATTCCCATATAAAATTCAAGTGGCCAACAAATTGAACGCAGCAGACTTGCCGATTCGTTTGGAATTTTGCCAGAAGATGCTTCACATGGTGGAAGAGGAGGAAAACATGTTGAACTGTCTTTTTAAGACTGACGAGGCCCATTTCGGATTAAACAGCAACATAAACACACAAAATTGTCGAATATGGACTCCATGAGACGGAGACAAATCGCTACTTCTTCGAAGAAATCGGTCACACCGTTACTGTTACTGGAAATCGTTACAAGAGCAAGTTGAGAGAGTTTTTCTATCTAGAATTACGCCGAAAGAGAATTCCTTTCAACTCTGTGTGGCAATATAGTGCAACTCCTCACATAGCCCAGCCTGTTTTGACAGAATTGCGACGAAAATTTCCCCATAAGCTGATATCCAGAAACTCCACATTCCGTTGGCCCCCCAGGTCGCCTGACCTTATTGCATCTCCGACCACATAAAGTTTATATATTTTTGATTAGCATGACGAGCTGAGATCATGTAGCCCTGTCCGTCCGTTCTTCAGTCCGTCTGTTTCTATGCTATCTCCTACGTCAGTTTTAAAGCTATCTTAACCAAACACGAAGTCTTTAAGTACAAATACGCACATTTGTCGGAACTGGCCGGATCGGATGACTATAGCATATAGCTGTCATAGGAACGATCGGTCGAAAAAATGAAAAATAATGAGAAAAACTTTTTTGTTTTCTATGGAAACGCGTCCAAACTTCGTATTTCTTAGTTTTCTATCATTTTCCATGTTTTCACAAAGTTTGCTCGAAATCGGACATCTATATAGTATAGCTGTCATAGAAAAGAATAGTCTGAAAAGTAGCCTTAGCTAGAAAAACTGTTTTTTTTTTCAATGGAAACGTGCTTAAAATTGGCATTTATTACTTTGGTATGATTTCACACCATTCTACAAAGTTTTGTCAAAATCGGATGACTATATCATAAAGCGGCCATAGGAGAGATCGGTCGAAAAACTTAGCAAAACTCACCCAGTTGCTCAGGGAAACCCCACCTGGCAATTCTGGTGTAGGCAAACAGTGGAAGCATATTTCACACTCTATGAGTACGGCTGCCAAGGAGATTCTCGGAGATTGCCGAAAACACCCGAAAACAGTCATGGTACGATGATGAGAGCCGCAGCGCTACTGCAGAGAAAGACGTTGCGTACAGGAGAACTCTGCAGTCTGGAGCAACGCGGGCTGTTAAGGAGCGATACCGGGAGAA
The DNA here is from genome assembly GCA_018904265.1 of Lordiphosa collinella. Lineage (NCBI taxonomy): Eukaryota > Metazoa > Arthropoda > Insecta > Diptera > Drosophilidae > Lordiphosa > Lordiphosa collinella. The sequence goes on from JAEIFV010000222.1 coordinate 254,127, forward strand.
AAGGAGAGAGGAGCAGCGCCTTTTCAGAAGTAAGAAAAATGAGCAGGAAAGGCGCATTTGGGAGGAAGTCGAAGTGAAAAGTGACCAAAACAGTGACCGAAACAGTGACTAAAACAGTGACTAAAACATTGACTAAAACAGTGACCTAAACAGTGACCGAAACAGTGACCGAAACAGTGACCGAACAAACAGTGACCTAAACAGTGACTAAAACAGCGACTTTGTTGTGCACGAGCTTTTGACGGTATCAAAAAGTAACGGTCAGAACACAATGAAAATGAGCAGGCGTCCCAAAAAGATCGTAGGATCGAAAGTAGTTCCACACTACTTCCAACACCTTCAAATGCTTCAGAAAAATGTTCTCAAAAAAATCGTAAAACAATTTGGGAACTCTTATTTTTAAGCTAAGCAATAGTTTGATACAATGATTTCATAGTACTTCCTAAAAAATTTCATTAAATGGTCAAATTGGGACATTCAGCTACAATTTCTTTGGTTAAAATGGGGAATTTTTAACCAAATGGTTTGCCCCATTTTCGATGGGGCAAGACAAAACCAAAAGAAAATTACTTTATATTCTTTTGCAAGTATTGTAATTTCAAGTTATCCCTTGTAAAGAGCTTCGCTCGCACAGGGTGTTCCAAGACGCCCACTCTTTTTCATTGCACTGTAGATATTGCAAGGACTAGACACTTTTGACAGATGTGGAATGGGAACTGCAAGAATATTGGCCAAAGACAAGTATATTGTATAAAAGTTTACTTATCCAGCTTGGAAACTCATGAGAGTTGATCAAAATCCGATCCTACTGTGTTTTCTTTGTTATTAATTTTCACAAAGATTTTTAAGGAATCTCACATTGAACATTTGCTAGAGTATCAGCTGATTCTCTTACTTAAAACTCAAATGCATCACAAAGTATATATATTTTTGGAATGTGGGGTTATTCCAAGAAGTCATTTGAATTTATGACTTTTACTATAAATAGCATTAGAATTTCAAAGACGAATATATTTTTAGCAATGCAAAAAGCTTAAAATTTTCCATTGTTTTGGCGTCTTTCTCGCTCTTTCTCAATTTGTTTCTGATAAGAATCGGCGGCCAAGTTCACAGGGTTCATTCACCAGCAGCACTACTAGCCCACTACCAAAATACGCATTCATTCAAATCAATTTCCTCTGTGTGTGTAGTAGATACGTAAGCTATCAAGACGAATTCTATGAATTATACGCGTATTTATATAAAAAATGGTTCAAAGTCCCACTAGCCGTCTAGAGAGCAATCGAACTTATCTGGCCCAGCAGTGACTTCGTCTACGTCAGGTAGCCAATGTTCGGGTGAGACGGGTGTGACACATTCGCACACACTAATAAAATAAACACACTAGACTTGCTGGTGGGGTGTGGAGGGCAAGGCACCCAGACCGGTTTGTGGCTGGCTACTCCCCGCAGATAAGTGTCGAAAATTTTTCAAGCAATAATACGTAGAATATGTATATATGTACGAAATATTGTTTGCTAAGAAATCTAAGGTATGCTCAAGGGGTATATACGAATTAGGTTAGAAATTTTTAAGGCAAAGAAAGCATTCTTAAGTCTAAATGGTTTGAATATAGTCATGGAAAATCTCGTTTTTGAAAATATGTAAATGGGTTTAGCGACCTATTTTGATTTTAGTCAAAATGGATAGTTACCCGCTCAAGGTTGAGGATTGATTATATGGCTAACAACCACTTTGTTTCTGAAAATATTTAAGAATTTCTGCGAATTGTCATTGCTCTTCTACGCCATCTTTTCTACAAATAGCACAATGGTTTCGCTCAACAGTTGATTCTTTACCCCTTTCTTTATAGAGATAACACTAAGAACTAACAAATCTCTTTCTAAATTAATTTCCAAGTTTTGTCTTATAAGAATCGCTCTAAAACTCAAGTACCAGGTAAACTCCATTCGTTCATTTCAAATATCATATTATAATGAGCATCGATATCATGCATCTAACACGTGCCGAGTGAGTGTCTCCGCCTGAAGAACCGGGTAAGAGGTCGCTAAATTCTTTTTCTGGTTTTTTTTTATTATTATAATCTTTTTTACGCCTCTGTCTGACCAAAAGATAAGATTCATTTTAAGCACAAATTGCGTTTTGGTGGCACACTGAACTTGTCCCATATGAGAAAGAGTAAAGTTCCTGCGGTTACGATACCTAGTTATGGCGCCATAAATCAGTTGTCACGTTTTGCATGCGTGATTATGAGGGGGGGTAATAAGCTTGCTATAAATATAAATAGAATTTCTCAGTGAATGCATAATAAATACAATACTTTGTTTGGGATTGTGGTTAATGATAGTGAAATGTGACGTAGGTCAGATCATAGATCATGGTGGAGTGGAAAAATTTGCATACAATTTTAAATGCCTGCAATTTCACCAATTGGCTGTCGTAAAAGATAAGACACACACACCATTCAAAAGAACTGAGAACATTCACCAAAGTTGAATTGGTTGCAATAATAATAAAAGTCTTCAAAGCTGCTAGCGACACGAAATTGCGAAGGAATAGACATTATTTTTGGTAAACTACGAACGGACAATTTTGAAATTGTGGCAGGAAAAAAATCCGAATTTTTGAGCTTTGTTTGAAAAAATTCAAAAACGATCGATATAAATTGAGATAAGAATGATTTAAAATACAAACGAAATGTTATAAAAAATTTCATATAAGGCAATTTTCGATCATCGAAAAGGGAAAAATGTAAAAAGTTAATCAATATGCTAGCTTAAAAGTGCAAATAGATTTTGAGAAGGGGGGGATTTTTATGTGTATTTTGAATGGCATTTTGCTCAGGGAGTCACCCTCAACTGCCAGACGGCATTAGTGTAAGTTACAAATTGTGTCTAGATAAATATATCACTCATCAGACACCTTCTTTGGGGTGTGTGACTTTTTTACTTCATACCAGTTGTCTTTTCTAAACCAATAATGTCCACATAACAGAGCTTTTTTGTGCTGTCTGCTCACCAAAATGACAGATACAAATTAAACAAAACGAGTGGTGCAAAAGAACATTACGAGATCGATGAACTCTTTAACACTTTCTAGGCTGGCAGCTTTCACATATCGGTTACAATCCTGTATACTTTTACATAAGCTTGTCCGATTTCGTGGGCCTCCTGAATTTAAAACCGAATCTATTTAATCGGAATAGAAGGACCATTTGAAAATTTGTGTGTGGACTTATGGACTAACTGTGTAAATGAAACCCAGAGAGAATTTCCCATTACTTTGGCGCCTACTGTAAGGCATGTTGTGTACCAACCTCTTTAAACTTTCCGCCGCGGGATTCTTCTCCAAAAAAAACACTCGAAGCTGTCCCACGATAAGAGCTTTAAAGGATATTCGTTCGGCTTTCAACAGCTAAGCTTAAGCAACTGAGCAAATCAACCCACGGCAGCTTTATTCTATCCAGCAAAAACACTCATGGGAACCAATAAACAAAATGAGCGAAATAAATCATTAGTCATTAGTTGAGCAAAAAGTGCGTTGCGAAAAGTCAGAAGAAAAAAGCCATTTTGGTTCCCTTTTTCATGGCTTGCAATTTCAGAATCATCTTCGACCACATATAGAATATATATTCTTGATCAGCATGACGAGCTGAGTCAATTGAGCTTTGTGCGTCCGTCTGTCTGTTTCTACGCGAACTACTCCCTCAGACTTGAAGCTATCGAGCTAAAATTGCACAGAGTCATCTTTTAGCTGCACACTGCACATAGGTTGGAACCGCGCGGATCCGATGGTTACTTCTTGTAGCTGTTATACGAACTTCTGTTTCACTGTATTAAACCGGTACGAAGTACTTTTGCTTCCTTCGGCATGAAAACAACTTGGGAGTTTTAAGTGACTTTTGTAATTTATTCTAATTTGCCCCTGAAACGACGTTGTTCTTTAAAAACACAAATGAAGAAAATTCTGAAGATAGAAAGCGGGCGATGCGTATAGGCTGCAGGCGTCTGTGTTTTTATCTGTGATCGGTCGAAAACTAGTTTTAGTGAGAAAACTTTTTAAACAGCCAATTTCGTATTTACAGTGCTTTCCCATAATTCCACTAAGTTTGGTCGAAATCGGACATCTACATAAGAAGTCGTAGCTAGAAAAACTTTTTTGTTTTTAATGGAAACGTCCTTCTCATTGGCATATACTTATTTTATATAATATAAAATGGCTTGACACAGCCCCAAAGGACCAAAGCCGAGCTTCTCTCAATCTCTTGGCTTGTGCTCTTCTAAACCAAGAGTTTAACGCCGAATCCGAACGGCAGTTTGAGAAGCTTTTCATGGCTAATTACTACAAAGCTGGCGCCAACAGCAGAGAGGGGTGAACGGGTGTAAAGTTTATTCAAAGAAAAAACTTTTCATTAGATGTTCCGAGGCGGGATCGAACACACGACATCTTGCACAGCGGTCGCGCACACTAGCCGCTGAGCCATCCGGCCACTTATTTTAAATACTTTTACACAATTCAACAAAGTTTTGTCAAAATCGGATGACAGTAGCATATTGCTGCAGTACGAATGATCGGTCGAAAAAGAGGTTCTAGTAAGAAAAACTTTTTTGTTTTAATTGGAATCGACGCAAATTTCTTAATTGTTAGTTTGTAATGCTTTTCCATGATTCCATAGTAAAGCTCCCTGTGAAAAGTAAGGTCCGAAAAGTAATTTCTAAATTATTTTTTAAAATTAAAAACTTAGTTTTAGAAAAATCTTTCTTTCTGTTTAAGTTTTTCCAAACTTTTTATGTTTTTGACTCGAAAACTATTCTTATACAGCATTTGTAAGGATAAAGAAAATAGAAAATTTTCTCTTCGTTTTTCGATACCCACATGACTTAAGAGTTTTCTCTTATATGGATAATTAAGAATTATCGAAAATGGCAAGTTTTGTATTAATTTTCATCTATTAACACTCTTCACACGGCTGTAGACCTAACACTTAGCACAAAGACTCCAAACAATGCTACTCGCAAATACAAAATTCCATCCAACCTATTTTCCATTTACAAATTCTTTCAGTGTGCTCATTCTATAAATAGTAGTTCAAGATAAAACAAAAACCAAAACACACAATTGTAATTCGTTTCACGTACATATGTAATTCCAAAACGTAATAAAGCAGATCGAGGGGTATATAGCTAATTAAAAAAGGAAAAAAAAACGTAATGCAAATAAATGGTTACTATTTTTGTAAATGCTTGTGGAAAGTTTGCGCAGCTGATTCAAGAGCACAGGTTGAAAGCTATAAAATAATAAAAGGCACCCATAAAATTGGCCGACTTCTTGAAATACGCGCGACTGATAAGAAGTAAGAAACACGGTCAAATATTACGCCGTTTTATGATTACGCTAAATCATGCGATTTGAAAGTTAATAGACGAACTACTGGTATTTCCGCTATAAACGGATATGGGGTGGGAAATCCACAGCCATTAGTATCCATTAGGACAAGCCTTTTCATTGTTTACCCAAATCCTAATCGATGTTATTATACTTTTTTTTTTGTTTATCGCAAATGACATTTTCATTTTGGCCCTTGGGGTTATTGAAACTTGTTGCCGTTGTTTACATAATAAATACATCATAGCCGATTCTATATATACACAATATCTATATCTAGATGTGGGCCACACGCGGCTGGCATGCTTCGGACTTTGTACGCACTCTGGAAGAAGAGCACTTGCCGCACTCTTTCTCCTAGTCACCTTTTGTACTTATTCACCGTCTGCAGACTTGTTTGCTAGATTGGATTTCTGATTTCGTTTTTAAATGGAATCTTAAATATTTATTTTAAAGCAAAAGACGGAGATTTGTTTAAGTCTGTCGTTAAGATTTCTTTTGAATTGTAGGTTTATTTATGACACCGGGATATTTGCAAAATTTCCTCGAATTAAATAAACGTATTGTTAACGGGTAATACTATAGAAAATTAATCTTAAAGTAAATAGAATTCATTTGATCTCATTCGCTTAGTTTGACGATGGCATCGTAGAACTCTAGTTTCAGTTATTTTAATGAAGAATTAGGTGATCTTTAATGAAACTCGTTATATGAACTAGCCATTAAAAGTTCACTTTGAAGTCTGGTAGCGAATGTTTAGCGAATTTTTGTCAGTTTATTTTGGCGAACACTTTATAAGTTATTGGCAGCGATACAAGCCACTCGAAAATAAGTACTAGTTTAGTTCATTGGTTCACACAGTTTCTGAACCGCCGCACAGTGGTGCCATTTGAGTTTTTTCATTGCAAAAATCATAACTTCGAACCAAATTAGATAATCAAATAATTTAAATGGCATATGAGAGATAATTGTTCTACCTATTAAATAAGTTTGGAAAAGGTAATACGCCTTTTAGATGCTTATTTATGTGTTATCAAAGTTGGAATTTGTGAAAAAATCAATTTTTCGGTCACTAAAAATTTTTTTTAACATTTTCAGGCTTTTTATGTTTTTTTTTTATTATTCCCAAAAACTCTAGTTTTCGGACCTTACTTTTCTATGGGAGCTATACTATAAAGATGTCCGATTTCGACCAAACTGAGTAAAATTATGAAAAAGCATATCAAACTAACAATTACGAAATTTGGAGACGATTCCATTTAAAACAAAAAAGTTTTTCTCACTAGAACTTCTTTTTTGACCGATCATTCGTACTGCAGCTATATGCTATAGTCATCCGATTTTCACCAAACTTTGTAGAATTATGAAAAAGTATTTAAAACAAGTATATGCCAATGATTGAAAACAAAAAAGTTTTTCTCACAAGAACTAGTTTTCCGACTGATCGTTCCTATGGCAGCTATATGCTATAGTCATCCGATTTTGACAAAACTTTGTAGAATTGTGTGAAAGCATAACAAATAAATAAATGCCGATTTTTAGGTCATTTTCTAACTAAGACTACTTTTCAGACTATACTTTTCTATGCCAGCTATACTATATAGATGTCCGATTTCTACCAAAGTTTCTGAAAACATGGTAAAGTAAGATAGTAAACTAAGAAATACGAAGTTTAAACACGTTCCCATAAGTTTTTCTTACTAAAACTAGTTTTTCGACCGATAGTTCCTATGCCAGCTATATGCTATAGTCATCCAATCCGGCCGGTTCCGACAAATGTGCAGCGTATATGTACCAAAAGATTTCGTGCAAAGTTGGGTGAAGATAGCTTTCTAACTGACGGAGGAGATAGCATAAAAACAGACAGACGGATGGACATGGCTAAATCAACTCCGTCGTGCTGATCAAGAATATATATACTTTATGTGGTCGGAGATGCTTCCTTCAATGCGTTATAAACTTCCGGATAATTTTATAATACCCTGTGCAAGGGTATAATAGGGGACTTTTATATGAAACTTGTTATTTTGAGTTTAATTTTTTTTTGGCAAACATTTAAAATTTTTAGTAAATGTTGTTTTTGCTTTGTCCTTAAAACATTTGACTTTCAAATGTTGCCTTTGATTGGGTGGTGTCCAAAAAGCGCTGTAAGTTCGGTAAATTAAAGACGCACCGAAGCTGATACTTTTGAACTCCAGGAAAAATAGCAGCCCACCTCCCGCCCAACCGATTGAGCGTGTGATACAAAATCGCACAGAAAAAACCATTAAATAAGACACACTAATCTGAAATAGAATACCTTGAAATGAGATTCAAAATCTCAAAAACCAAATGTCAATCTATCAACCCTCTTACAGTTCTTTTTAAAGATCCAGCTAAATAACCGTATGTAATGTAGTCGACGTAACAAATTTTATGCTTAACCCACGAACTCGCCGTTCTAAGCATAAGTTCATACCTTCTGCACCGCCGGGCTTTTTGCAAGCAGAGAGCTTAACATTTGCATATATTCTTTGCTGTTATTTGCCGCTCCGTCACAGTCTCTAGATCAGAGGCAGGAAAAAAATACATTTACATTTTTGCATTGGTGTGTGTGAGAGCAGCTTAAAAATTGCTCTCAATTTCAGTAGCAACGACTGCGTCGCAAGCAACGCAGCGGCGCTTGTATAGCTTATACTATGTGGGTTTGAGCAGCGCTCTTTTGACTTTTCCTATACACGCGGATAGCAATCTGCCTGTCCCTGCTCTAGATGCTGAGTTCAAAAATTAGACGAGGGAAAGTTCAAGTTTTTGTGTTTTTCAGAACGAAAAGTTAATCCACAGATAAAATTTTAATCCCTCTTTAACCACATTTGTTTATACAAAAACACCTTCCAATCCCCTTAGCTATAAACAACGCTTGAGTGTAATAAATTTAAAGATTGTTTCACCTTTAAGTCGAGTAAAAACCATCTTTATCCAAGACGGTTGAACTAAGAATTAGAATTGAGAATATAATCGTGGGTCTCGTCACTGTCGTTTTTTGACATCGTTTCGTCTCGACTATAATCTTGGTTTTGGATTGATCTTTTCATCGTGTACTGAAATGTACTAAATGCGCTAAAATAGTGCGTTTTACAACAGGAAGAGAATCTTTCGAGCTGATTACTCGATAGGGTTTATTGTTATCAGCATAGAAAAGCGAGTAAATTTTTCATTCAAGGCATAGTACAACCACTAAGCACTTATTTACGTGCTTAGTGGTACAACGTTGCAGTGATAAGGCGATAAAGCATAATAGCGGCATTGCGACCAATCTACTGAGATGATTCGGTTTCAATTTATTAATGATCACACCAAGCAATACTCTACATTTAATTGAAAAAAGTATACTAGACTCAGGATTCTTCAGGATTAAGGGCTAGATGGTCTTCGGACGTTTACGCCGTCACATTTTATGTCAATATGGAACGTAGGTCTAGTGTGACCAGACTTAACAACCAAATAAATTAGCTGTGAGTTGGTCACACTACATGATCAGCAGTGTTTTGTTTCAAAAACAAATTGTCAACTTCCCTTCATGCTACCAAAAGATTTGAAAACTGTTTGTATATGACTATCAACATTTACTATTGGCTTCGACTAAAAACTGTAGCAAATAACATTTATTTTATGTAGTTTTCCTATTTTTATTAAGAGATTTAAAACGCAATTAAACTTTGGCCCAAATGATGTTAGTTTCACCATCCCATTCTTAATTTAACTTCACTTTTTCCCATTTTAAAAAAAAAAAATTATATTTTTTTTTGGGTATTTTGCTCCTTCCCCCCCTCAAAAAAAAAAAAACCCAAACCCCATAAAAATTATTTCCCCCCCTTTTTTTGTTTTGGAAATTTTTTTTTTTTTTTTTTGTGTGCTAATATAACAATCTCAGTTTTTGTACGAAACTTCTCGTTACGTTGGAAGTCCGTTTAGGCCTTTACTTTTGTCGAATATTGAACAGAACTCACTCATGATCCCTACTCAAGAATTGAACAGCCTGAAGAAGTTTAAAGAATTTAGATCATAGTACTTTTCTGTACTTTTCAACAAATAAGTTTTCTTCAACTTAAAGTAAGATCAAAAACTTCGCAAAAGCTTTGAGTACAAACCTAATTGAACTCGACTCAACCTATACACAGAAGGTACAACTATCTCTTTAAATTGGGAGGTAATAATATTACATCGGATTAGAGGACATTGCTGTACAACAACTTTAACATACCACCCAACCTAGCTTGGTTCATTTAGGTCATTCAGAAAATCAAAGAACTATTTTAAGGACCTTTTCAACTCAACGAATAATGAATGGAATGGCGTGTTAGCGTTTAGCACCATCGCATCCAGTCACACGTCTACCTAAACTTATACTTATTTTCTTCTGTGCGGTGGTTGAGTGGAGTTCAATTGATGCAAAATCAATCAAACTTTTTACAGTGGAGCATAAAATGTTCTGGAAAATAGAATATTATCAACTCAAGTCATGTTTTTGCGTGTTCAACAAATTGTTCTTAAACCGTTTTTGTGAACCGTTGAAAAAACCGTTAATACACTGATTTTGATAACGTTTGTCCACTGTTCTCGGGTTTTACCGAAACCGTAACCTTGTTGACTTTAAAACAGAGGTGTCCAAATACCTCTTATGCGTGCGTTTTTACACACACAGATAAAAATCCAAAATCAGAATCAGCAACAACCACAAGAAAACAAAAGAGAAAACCGGTTGTGTGTGTGTGTGCTTGTGGCTAGACTACAAAAACAAAATCGACGCTGCAGCGCTGTCTGCAAGTATTGTTGCCTTCAGTTTCGTATGAGCATAGGAGCGAAAGAGAAGAGAGAGACACATTCGAAGTTGATGTTACAATTTCGTTTTGCGTCAGTCCAATGCACATTCCATAAGCTTTCGCGCAAGCCAACAGCAAATGCGCCTCATGCGCATATAGCGCGGGCACCCCTGCTTTAACAAATCAACAAACTTTACTGTACGATTTTGTAACCGAATTCCGGGAAAAAGTTAGAAACAAATTATAATCTTTTAATGGAAAAGAAGTTTCCAAAACGGAAACCTAAGTAAGTTTTCGCTTAATTACCAGCTGTTGACTGATTTGTTGACAAACCGTAAATATTTTTAACACATGTTCACCAGATGTTCTTTTCCAAATTGCACTTGCCTATTAAACTAAAAACCCTAAACGACAATACAACGTTCTCAGAAATTTCTCTCAGTTTGCACATATTTCAGTGTTCCAGACACCGCCGCCCCTAGCTAACCTAACCCCCTTTCAATAGGCTAAACGATAAAATATTTGTAACATAGCTGTAGCTATTTATGGCTTTGCCCTGGTGGAGGTGCGGACTGTCTCGAAATCCCATCTCGCACCCCACCTCCAGCTAATTAGACGGGCGACTGCAGTTGGCAGTCAATAAACAAAACGTCGCAATATGTTTTCTCTTTGGCAATTTGCATTAGTTTTCAATGCCTGCGAGTCTTGGCACTTTGGGGGTAAATTACAATCCAGCCAGCCCTTGCCTAGCCTTTAACTGGTAAAAGTTTTATGACGATATCGCTAACATTTCCGTGTAAACGTTATATAAATAAAGAGAGCATTCCAATTGAATTGCAACGTGAAGGTCTCGAGTTCGTTTGATTGTGCTTCTGTTTTAATAGAGTTGAAGAGACCTCGAGACTGGAAGTACACTTATCAGTTGGTGGGTAATCCTAGCCATAGATAGAAAATCAATCAGGCGATTTCAAATGTTTATGCAATTGCATAGAGCAAATGCTTTAAATTGTTTTTGAATCCGACAATTCTCATCGGGGCGATGTAATTGAAAAAGTTGTCTATTTGGGAAAATCACTGAACCATCAATAAATTTGCGGTGACTGTGGCGGGTGCCGCTGGTTTGTCAATTGTCATTGACAATGTGTATATATCAAATTTCAATCAAGTTAAATTGTAAACTGAATTGTTGTAAAGTGAGTTCTTGGTGGAGAGTGGAGACAAAATTCCGGGAAAAGAAACTAATCGGAAATTTAAAAGCTGCTCTGAAACTGACACAGAACTTAGTACACACTTTAACGAAATTCTTTCAAATCCTGTGCAAAGTCTCCTCCATTTTTCACCCTTTTGTCTAGTATCCTTTGCTTAGTCAATTTGCCAAAGGATGCCCTCAAAAGAGCTCAAAAACACACACCAAGAAAAACAAAAACTATAAAACAATGCGAAGCATCGTTATCCTTTAAATTCAAGTGCAATTGTGGAAAAGCCTTTTTGTAAGTGTGCAAAAACCGAGCAAATTCCTTGCTTGATTACATAACCATTATATAAAGAGAGCAGATAATAGGAGAGAGAGAGCAGCGAGACTGAGCAAGAGAGTAGTACTAAATGTCAAAAGCCAACGTCAGAGCTTCTTATGACGTAGACAGCCGAAACTTTTCCACCCACATAAGCTCAAGGGAGCAGGAAAAGCCGTAGGAGGCTGTTTTTTCACGCATTGAATATGTCACAGCTCTTAACAAGGGATACAGAAACCCAAAAGGAAAAAACAAACAAGCAATTTTATACGCCCATTACGGAAGCTGTTTGGGTGGACCACCCAATCATTAGGGACCAACGCAATGAACCCAAATCGACGCATAGTGGGCAAAGAGTGGTGTGCATGGATGAAAAATTGAATTGATTCAAGAAAGAGCAAGGCTAATGAGTGTAATAAGAAGTCAAGAAACTTATTCGCAAGCGGAGCCGTCAAACGGATTGAAAAGCTTTTGAACGTCAAACAGTCGAGCAATCGACGCCAGCAATTTGTTGAACAAATCGCATCCCAGCCGACTGCTGAGACTAAACACGAACAAGTTAAGCGGCATGGCAGGTTGAGATCTGCAGAAAGGCCGAAGGATGCGAGCAATCTAGAAAGTTTTGCGATTTGGAACCCGTTTTTCTACCAAATTTGCTCTCCAAATTGCAAAACATTTGCGAATGCAAAAATGGGAGCATAGTTTTAACAAAAATCACCTAATTAATAGAAGACTTGAAAATGATTCATGAATATGCTCAAAATGTGACTCGAAAATAAGTCGAAATAAGAAAATAAGAGCGGGTTAAAAACAGGGATGCAAACCACTCGAAAATAAGTAATGGTTCGGTTCAGTGGTTCTCACAGTTTCTGGACCTCCTGTTCAGTTCATTACATGGTTTTTTTAAGCTGACTGAACCGCGGTTATGTTCGGTTCGGTTCAGTGGTTCATAAAGGCACAGTATAAAATATTATGATATCTGTCGTAATGTGACTTTTCGCACACTTCGGAAATTGAATTACTATAAACCATTTGAATGTCTCTAAAATCCTTAGAAGACTGTCAAAAATTGAAGATGTCGGATTTGCAGAATTCGTCTATAAGTTCCTAGAGGAATACCCTTTAAAAACAGAGAATGTTGGTTAGAAAAGAAAACGTACCATTCATCTTAAAGCAGAGCTCAGCATCCTAATTATATCAAATTTTATATTCGTAGAAAGTTTTACTTTCAATTTAAAATTCTTTACTTTAAATTAAATGACAAAATATATTCAGTTGCTAGATACAGATGGTAAATTTAAGCGTTTGGACCTACTTAAATCTATTTTTTAACACCGGTTCAATTCGCTCACCTTCGTCATCCATATAAGTGAAATCACTTTAGTTTTGTAGTGAAATCCTTGTAGACGCTCGAGAGAAATGTCGTATACAAATTATCTTAGGGAAACGATTAAAACTTCCAAATGAATAAGTATCATTGCCTAGAATAAAGCGATTCACGTCTTAAAACTTGTCAGAGAACTGAACCGAACCGAACCGTTTTTCTTGGAGGTTTTCGGTTCGGTTCGGCATTTCTGAAAGGAAGCCGGTTCGGTTTGCGGTTCGGCTGACCAGCTGGAATAAGCGGTTCGGTTCGGTTCAAAACCGGTTCGGTTCAGAACCGGTTTGCATCCCTGGTTTAAAAAGAATCGCGGCTAGAGTACCATTTTCTCCCGACATAAGTATCATTTATGATCAGAAAACGAGCTCATTTATGACTATTTTAATCAGACCAAAGGCTTGAAAAAGTTTCGAATTTGATCCAAAAGTTTATAAACTGTTTGCTGGGATCCAACCAAAACAAAGTTTTCGATAATCTGCCTACTTCAACTTCGAAAATGTTAAGACATAAGTGCTTTTTTTGAGCCCGTGCTCATATTGCTCCGAATATGCTCCGAAAACCCTCTAACTTGTGTGTTTACTACAAAATCGCTCTTAAGCTTGGCTCTTTTCAGACATATAATTTGGGCCGCTCCAAACTTTGCTTGCTGGGTGTATCTAGCAAGAAATATGCTCGTTTTCTGACACTTTTCTAATACTTTCACTAATTTTAGCTGATTAACTAACCGTACCAAGCCGGCGTTCCTTCGAAAATTCTGAATCGAACCGAAAACCATAAATGAAAACGGTTCGGTTCGGTTCAGTTCACTAACAAGTCTCAAGAATTTTAATCAAATTTCTACGATAAGTCCTTACCGATGCCGAATTTATGTAGCAACCAATCATTTTGAAACATGTGATCCCGTACACCTTCTGCAATTGTCCACCGTCCTCTTAATATGACTGTCATAAGTCAACATTCCTTCTTTGAAAGTGGCTAATCGATTTGTTTGCGTATCTCATGTCCTTTACGGGGCGATGGTAAAAAGTTTTTCGGTATGAAATAGCTTTCTATGAGAAAACTTTCAATTTTTTAAGGATTAGAGTTGTTTCAAACAAAAACCCGAGATGTAATATCACTTACAACCAAAACTAATACCTTATAATGTGTTCGAACCCAACGGACCCAACTTTATTTTACATCAAAAAGTATGTCTCACCTAGGTTCATAGTTTCTCAAACTTCTGCAGCTTCAAGAGTTAAAAAAAAATAACTTACTGAACAGATTTTGGTATATATCTGTATGTTAGACTTCAGAATGGGCTTAAAGGGTAAAGATTCGGTAAAATTTGGTGCGATCCTAGAACAAAAAGAAGTTTTTGACATCATGTTGGATTTGCCGCAACTGGAAAAGTACGAAAAAATTACTTTCCGAGCAGATTTCAGGATTTGTTTCGACGATATACTCAAGTAAGGTCTTTAAGAGTTGGGATAGGGAGAAATTAAGGTCGATCCACGAAACTAATATAGTTTTTAAACGTTTTCGGACTGCTTTACCTTCGAAAGGCTTTAAGGCTTGAGACTCGACGAAATAAAAGACGTTCCTTGAACAGAAATTCGACTTTGGTAACTTTTCGGACTGCCTTATCTTTGAAAGTCTGGAAAAAAATAACTTTTTGAACAGATTTAAGCAAAATTCGGAACGTTATCCTTAAGTACAGACTTTAAGGGTAGAAAATCGGCGGAATTAGAACCAAAAACGTTCTAAAGCTCAGCTCTTTCAGACACATCATTTGGAGCGCTCTGAACTTTGCATGCTGGGTAGTGAAAAGGATAACGTATCGATCCGCCGAAGGATTGGTAAAGATGGGATGAGCGTTGGTCAAGCTACATATGAGCAACAGAAAGTTCGCTGCAGCAGCGCTGCTTTCAGCCGTGTTTCTTACATGTTAAGGTATAATTTTGATTGAACCGAATTGTTCTCTTGCGTGCGGAACAGAATTAGGCTTAACTATTTAGTCACGCTTGTCAACGTCTGTGCTTACAGTAAATCCTTAATATTTCTGTTAAGTTTATTTTTTTTCTCACCCTACTCCCTTTTTCATCCTGAACCAAACTCAAATAGTTTTGAGCACACAGTGCAGCAGTGCATTTGAGTAGAAATCACTGCCATGGCCCTTTTTTTATGTGATAAACGGCAGAACTAACCTTACACTGACCTTGAAGCGGAGCAAGTAGTAAAGCAGCTGGTTGCGGTGTCTGTGGAACGCACATGGAGTCATGGCAAGGGGCGGGAAGTGAAATAGCGAAACAAGATTCCACAGAAAGCAGCAGCAATCAAATAGACCAGCAGCAGGCATGGGTGGGGAGAGCAGGGTGGGGGCAGCATAAACGTAGCATAAATAAATGACAAGAGCGAACTTCACCAACGACAAGGGCGAGAGGCTTGCGGCAGGGCCAGCAGCTATGTTGAGCACAAAAATAGCAACAGTCAAAATAAAATCAAATGAAAATAAAAGAATTGACAAATTTTTAACTTGGTTTACAAACTTAGACAAGATTTTAACAATTTTTAAAATTTTTAATTTTCTGTTTCTAAAATCTCAACTGTGTCTAGCTGTGTGAACCGCAGTGTAATTTGAAGAGTGTTCTGTACTGATTGTGAGCCTGCTCCCCTACTCCCGCTCTATGTGTGTGTGTGTGTGTGTGAGACTATGTAAAAATTTATCGATTTTTGCAGACAAACTCCTACGGGAGCCGGAGCCGGGGGCTGCCCGGAGCTTCGCTTATCGTTTCCTCTTTCTCAGCTAGTTTGTAAATAATTCTGTATGTGTGTGCGTGTGAATAATTTGCATATCAACACAATTTTCCAATTTACTTTTTTTTCACTTTGCAGTTAAACTGGGCTTTTATTTATTTATATCGCACTTTTTTCACAGATTCACATTCACAAAATGAAGAACTTTAAATTTTTCACTTCGCTTTGGTTTGTTTTGCTTTAGAGACCGCGTTCTTCCGAATACGTCTGACTCCTTCAAAAGACCGAATGAGAATGAACGAGAGGCTAGGACGAAAATGGCAAATAACCCCCAACAATGCCAAAGATTGAGAGAGAGAGAATGTGCAAGAGCGGGAGATGGCGAGAGAGCTTTGGGAGCCCCCATAAATGGAAACGGAAATTTATGTTGAAGACTAAAGTAAGTGTTTACCGTTGAGAGTAGGTGAATTCATAATCTTGCTATATTATTTAATTTTTGAAATGATTATTAACAAATTCTTATTGGCTAAAGCTTTAAATATTTGAATTTATAAACTTTGCCGTTACCCGCTGGCTCACTGTCAAAAGGTGGCTGCTTTTTTACTTGGCGCCACTGAGGCAGGTTGTGATAGTGATGAGCAACTTTAGCTCACCTGTGACTAAGTCACTGTGACTCACTTCATTGTGATGGACGCAGAATGGAGAAAATTGGTATTAAAAATTTCGTGCTTTCATTTCGATCGTTTTTGCATTCGTCTGCATGCAGTGTCTGTGGAGAAAATGCCACATCTGTAACCCGCATTTTTTAACCATCAAGCTAAATCTGTCAAACCATTGATTATCATACTTTAGATTCCTCTCGTCGCTATCGGTTATAAAGGTTATAAAAAATCAGACAGTCCATGCGCGAAATGTTTCAATTTAAATGAGTAAAAAATGCAAAAAGCGGTTTTTGGGCCATAACTTCAGATTTTGGGGGTGCTAGTAAGAAACCAAGTATGAGGCAATGCTATACTCAACATTTCAAAAGTATATTTTCGCTGTAACAGGGTGTTATTTAACAAAAATAGGCACTTAAATAAATACTTAAAATTAAAGATTAATCTAAAAGGTCATCCTCAGTCTTTCTTTGTGATTTCGGGTTTAATAGGTGGTATAAAAACCTGAGGCCTCCCAAAAGGTGGGTGGCCAATTTTCCTCAGCGAAAATTTGGGTCCTCTGGTGGCCGCTCGGGTTTGCCAGTCGAAGATTCGTCGCAACAAATTTGTTGTATGGCCTTGGTAACAATAATAACACTTGGATTACTCGGTACTCATTGCTCGCATATATTCTCCAATATGAATCCTTAACATTATAAATCCTTAATATTAACAATGCGGTTTCATAAATTAATCCTTAACTGCTTAACCTTAACTTTATTATAAAATTTTGCGGATGTTTGTAACGCATTGAAGGAAGCATCTCCGACCACATAAAGTATATATATTCTTGATCAGCATGACGAGCTGAGTTGATTTAGCCTTGTCCGTCTGTCCGTCTGTTTCTATGCTATATCCTCCGTCAGTTTTAAAGCTATCCTCACCAAACTTTGCACGAAGTCTTTTGGTACAAATACACTGCACATTTGTCGGAACCGGCCGGATCGGAAGACTATAGCATATAGCTGTCATAGGAACGATCGGTCCAAAAACTAGTCTTAGTGAGAAAAATTTTTTTGTTTTTAATGAAAACGCCTCCAAACTTAGTATTTCTTAGTTTACTATCCTTTTTTTATGAATTCACTAAGTTTGGTCGACATCGGATGACTATAGCATATAGCTGCCATAAGAACGATCGGTCAAAGAACTAGTTTGAGTGAGGAAAACTTTTTTGTTTTTAGTGGAAACGTCCTAGTCATTGGCATACACTTATTTTATATACTTTTACACAATTTTACAAAGTTTGGTCGAAATCGGATGACTATAGCATATAGTTCTAGTAGAAACGAAACCACCAAAGAAAGAAGTTCTAGTGAGAAAAACTTTTTGTTTTAAATGGGATCGCCTCCAAACTTCGTAATTAACTGTGTATTATGCTTTTCCAGGATTTCACCAAGTTTGGTCAAAGTCAGACATCTATATAGTATAGATCCCATAGAAAAGTAAGGTCCTAAAAGTAGTCTTAGTTAGAAAAACTTTTTTGTCTTCAATGGTAGCTGCGAGGGTAAAAAAAACTTCGGCCGAGCCGAGCCGAAGTTAACTTTCCCCTATTATTTTTATTTCATACTCCATTTCCAGTTCACTAAACAGAAAATGAACTAAGATGCTCAGCACTAACACAGAGTGACCATACTCGAAAGTGTCATCGATCACTCTGCCTTATCGCTTATCGATCACCACAGTTGGCGGCATATTTAAATATGATTCTTACAATTCGGCTTGTATGTCGTTACCAAACAGAAATTATGTTCTTAATTGTGCTTTACCTCAATTCCGGTGTCCCTGATCAAACATTTAACATTAACTGCGCAAATCTTTTTCCATATATCCAAAACCCCTTCGGCATTATCTGCAATTAAAGCCTTAGAAAACTACATGGCTTATCTCTCTTAGCCCTAATTGGGAGCATGCCGGTTTCTTTGCAGCAAGTCGTTAAACTTTTCGAGGCAGTTTTGTCCCATGCCGATGCCTTGCGACAGTAATTGCGTTCAATGTTTAGTCAAGTTCGCACACATTATGATTTGACTGAAGGTCAATGCAAAATAATACCTTTTTGTTTTGCTGATTGATTTCTGGCGAATGAAAAAAAAAGAGAAGAGAAATCCACAAACAAGTTCCCAACGGTACAGAAGCAAACTTGATGTCAATTTTGAATTTTTGGCTACTTGTACTTGAACTTCGCTTACTTTTTACAAAGTTCAAATTAGAAATTAATGCCCGTAAATCATTTGGCACTCTTAATAGAAGGGAGACGCTTTATCTGCTTGTTGCTGTGTTTTTAATTAGCCTCGGCGATTCTTATCACAATTGGCTGGCTGGCTGGCTGGCTACTGTTTGGCTGTGTAATTGAGGTGCGGATTATTGCCCCGGACACTGGCGCAGACTATGTAAACCTGATTTGTTCATAGTGTTTGACCTCCGGCCAGCTGTGGCTTGTGTACATCATCATCATCATATTTCGCGGTTGGCATTGTGTAAAACAGAATACATAGACATAAAGTTAAAGTTTCTCCCCACTTTGGACTGTGAAATCTTCTAGCCGTACGCGTTCCAAGGCCAAGTAAATTACAACAACAACAACAACAGCAGCTTGGCCACCTTTCGGGGGGCTAAGCTGAAGCTGAACTGTAATTGAGTTCATTATCATAATAACCTATTGACCAACTTGTCAAATTTTTGGTAACTTGATTGCCAGAGGGAAGAAAAAAAAAATACATTGATAATGAATGTTGAAACATGTAAATATTGATATTTTCTTAGCAGTTTTCCTATTGAAATATACTAAAAATGTGAGTTAGCATCGTTATGGAATAAACCAATATTTAATTTAGACTGCTGCTTGATTTGCTTTCTAGCTTCCCGTTTATTGTATACTTGAGCAGTAAGAGTTTTGGTTTCCTGGTGCATATCTGCTTATATACTTGTTATAAATCTGTACAACAGCCAAAACATTAAACAAAATATAATTTATTGTTTAAGGTAGTCGCTTACCAATTGCCACCAATTAGAGGGGTCAACTGAATACTAAGTTATACACTTGAGAGCAGGGAATCAAATCGGAACCCGAATAAGACACTTTTTTTGAAAAGAACGCTCTAAAACTAGGATTCTTTACTCTATGCCTGATTCTCCGCAGACTTGCCGAATCGTCTGGACTATTTATCGATGTCGGTATTTTATATGCTTTGCTTGCGCTTAGCTCACTCCACCATGAGCTTTTTTGAGTCGCCATCGATAATTATCGATTTCGATCGAAGGCGCCAATACTTTGCATTTGAAATTCAAACCAGCCATTATTTCAATTGTGCACGCTGGTAAAGCGCTTCACAAACTCGAAAAGCAAAAAAAATTAGAATCAACATATGCTGAGCTGTCAATTAGAACGACCGTCTACTGCTCAACGTGCGCAAAAGTTGCTCTCAATTTCAGTAGCATCGACTGCATCGCGGCGTAGGAGAGCACGCAACGCATCGGCGCTGTGTGTCTCGAAGCAGCGCTGCTTTTAGATTTTTCCTATGTACACGACATAGCAGTGTGCCTGCCCCTGCACTAAGGACATAAAATCGGACAAATTCTATTATTTTTTTTGTTTTCGACGATCCTTGCCACTTCGGCAACAGCTGACCGAACGTTTTCTTTGCTAAGCAGATTAGTATATGAACATTTCCCCCGAATGGCATCCCAGGCTGAAACTCGATGAACCCCATCTTTTGCACTCAAAATTAGATTTATGGAATCGCAAAAAAAAAGTAGGGGAAAATTTTTGTTTTCTATTATTTTGTACATCAAAAGGACCCGCGGAAATGCCCATATGATAGTACATCTGAGCAGAGACTCAACGGGTTAACGCTGGGAAACGTTCACAAGGAAATAAAATTGAAAATTGACAGAGTATTACATCACTGGACTGGGCAGTCGAGAATCAAATACATATGAGATTAAACTGAATACAATGCCTTACCTTACCAAATGTTCTATTAATGATCACATAAATTGTTTAAAGAAATGTACATAAAGTCAAATGCAGGGTTCTGCTCAGCGAACCAACTGGTAATTGGCGGAACCATATTCCAACATAAAACAGCACAAAAAGTGCCCTGGGTTGCGCCTTCCGGTGAATACCAGAATCAGACAGATCACCTGGCTATAACGCGCCGCTTTCGCGGCTGCCTTATGGATGTGCGCAACAAAAGATGAGCGAACCTAGGTAACTCCTACGACCATCATCTAATGGTAGCGGTCATCCATCTTAGGACGGCTGCGATTGGTAAAACTGATATTGCGAGACCAAAGGCGAAATACTTCACCGACCGACTGAAGCAAACGGCGGTTAAGGACAGCTTTAAGGAGGCGC
The DNA here is from genome assembly GCA_018904265.1 of Lordiphosa collinella. Lineage (NCBI taxonomy): Eukaryota > Metazoa > Arthropoda > Insecta > Diptera > Drosophilidae > Lordiphosa > Lordiphosa collinella. The sequence goes on from JAEIFV010000222.1 coordinate 274,994, forward strand.
TAAGTCAGAGGGCAAGCTCAGTGGTGCTGAATGTTGGCGCTACAGCAGATGAGAAATGGAGCGAAGTCAAGGAAATTTACCTAGATGTTGGCGACAGCATAACCCCAGAGGTCTTGGATGAGCGAAGGGACATGGGCCCTTATAAGGCAACGTGCGGAAATTAGGCAGAAATTGCAGAACCAGAACCCAACACAACAACTAACGCCTCTCAAGCAATAATACCGCGCAAAGAACCGCGAGATCAAAAGAAGCGTGCGTATGGACAAAAACAGCCGCATCAACAATCTCGCAGAAAAAGCGGAAACTGCAGCAGCAAACGGCGACCTGAAAACTGTGTATAAGGCGACAAACGAAATAGCCGATAAAAAGACGAATACGGAGCGCCCAATTAAGGACACAGATGGAAAATATCTTACCACTGGAATGGACCAATTGATCAGCTGGAGTCCTTAACTAGGAGGTGTCCACGGCCGCATCTCGACTTTTTACCGAGCTGTCACAGATTTCAAGCCACCACAGGGTAAGGACATCCGAAACCACTAAACCCGAAATCCTATCGGCCATCCAGACGCTGCCCGACAACAAAGCAGCAGGAGTAGACGGCATATCGGCGGAGTTCTTCAAATGCCAACCGGCAACCGCGGTGGAGTTACTGTACCCGGTAATACAATGGGCATGGGAAACTGAGGAGCTCCCTTCTGAATGTTTTGATGGCATCCTGGTGAAAATCCCCAAAAAGGGTGACCTGCGCGAATGCGACAACTGGCGTGGAATCTGTGTGCTGCCAACTATTTCGAAGCGCATGGCAAAAATAGTTCTGGACCGCCTAAGAGACTCCATTATGGACACCATAGGCGAAGAGCAAGCCGGATTCAGACAGGGCTCGTCGTGTAAGGACCACATAAACACTGTGCGCATTCTGATCGAGCAAAGCACCGAACTCAACTCAGACCTGCACATGACCTTTTTGGACTTCGCTAAAACCTTTGACAGTGTTAGCAGGGAGTGCATATGGCAGGGACTGCGAAGGAGAGGGATACCGGAAAAACTTAAAAAAGTATCGGGAAAAGTTGGGGAGAACTGAAAGTGACGGCCAACAACAGAGTTCGTTGGAAGAGAGGAGTGTTTGATGCCCTATGTCCCACAAGGGATCGGAACTAGAAGAAGAAGACATGAAGTCTAAGAACGAATAGTAGGAAGCATTTTCGACCACATAAAGTATATATATTCTTGATCAGCATGACGAGCTGAGTTGATATAGCCATGTCCGTCTGTCCGGCTGTAGGTTTTAAAAACAGTCTTAGTAGGAGTCCTGAAAATTTACATGAGCTTCAAGGGTTTATAAACTTCGGACGAGCCGAAGTTAGCTTCCCTTCAATTTTTTTTTGGTGTACGGTCTGGATCCATGACATATAGAAAAAGCAACAAGCAACATGTAGAAATGAGAAAACTAAACGCGGCTTGTAGTATAGCTACATAAACGTAATGGGTAGAAATGCCCTGTCAAGAGTCTAGTTTTTACATATTTTGTTTTCTTAGTGTACGAAGTCGTAAAGTATTCTTCGAAGACTCGAAATTCTTTCTAAGGGTGGATAGGAGGAGGGTGGTCGTTCGGTACAAATTAAGGCAAAATGAGGATGGGGATTATTCTGTCTTTCCACAAGAGCGATGAGGCTTATTCTCAGAGCCGCGTTGAATATAGCCTATATCAGATCAAGAACGATATAGCCTTGTCTTCGTCGTCCTGTTGTCTAAGTTAGAGGAACTGAAATTTATGTATTAAAGTTTATTTTTAGAAATCAATTTCAATTTCAATTCAATAATTGTTCTCAATTATTGAAACTTGCTTACAAATTCTAAAAATAAATATTTTACAATTACTGTTAGCTTTCATTCAATAATGTGGAAAATGATGCCTTTGCCATGCGTTTCGATTGATGATTTATTGATTGACAGCAATGCGGAACCAGAGCTTAAGCTTATGGTACCCCTTCGTGTGCCGTGTGCCAGCGCACAGCCAGTGAAATGATGACAGCTCGAAGAGAAGCCGCCGCCACCTCAACAATTATGGCTAATTCTGTGTATCGAACTCGATGAGTTCTGATATGATCGTTTGGCTTCTCTCGCTCTCAACAAAAAAAATTAAATAATCATTAATCATCAATTTTTTTTTCAGCCAAAATTTTTTTATTTGTCACAAACTAAGCAATTTGCAAATTAATGGTTTTTGCTTAACATTTTTGTGAGTGGCAAAGTTCACAAATGTAAAACACGCGACTTGGAGGCAGATTCAAAATAAAATGGGGCATGACCCGGAAGTGCGTTCCCTGCAGCAATATGAAGATGGTGAACCATTAACTACGCCCCAGAAGACAAAAAGACAAAAACCTTACACAAAAAAAAAACTAAACCAAAGAACAAACCATAGAAAAAACAAAGACAAAAACAAATACAATAGCAAAGATAAAAACAAAGACAAAATCAAACCCAAACAAACACACAGAATACTGAGTATTCAAAATTTATCATCGTGTACTTAGACCCGAACATTTAGAATCGAGTATTAAGAACCGAATACTTAGTCTCTAATACTTTTTGTCGAATACTTAGAGTCGACTTCGGAGAATCGTGTACTTGGTATCGAGTACTTGGAATCGAATAATAAGTACCGAGTTCTTAGTATCGAGTACTGAGTATCAAATACTGAGTATCGAGTTCTTTATATCCAGTACTTAGTATCGAATACTTAGAATAGAGTACTTAGTATAAAGAACTTGGTATCGAATACTTAATACTCAGTATCAAATCCTGAGTATCGAGTACTCAATATCGAGAACTTAGTGTCAAATACTTAGAATCGTGTACTATTATCGATTACTGAGTATCGAGTTTTGAATATGGAGTATAAAGGAACGCACAAACGCCCAGTGGCTGGGTGGCTCAGCGGCTAGTGTGCGCGACCGCTGAGCATGAGAGGTCGTGGGTTCGATCCCGCCTCGGAACATCTAATGAAAAGTTTTTTTCTTTGAATAAAAACTTTTCACCCGGCCACACCTCTTGCTGTTGGCGCCAGCATTGCAGTAAATAGCCATGAAAAGCTTCTCAAAACTGCCGGTCGGATTCGGCATTAAACTGTAGGTCCCTTTCTCTTGTGTTAAAATTAGAAGCGCACAAGCCAAGAGATTCGGAGAGGCTCGGCTTTGGCCCCTGGGGGCTGTGTCATCTTGACAAGCCAATTTTACTTTACTTTTACTTACAACCGCCCCGTGAGTGTTAACCACACTAAAACCTTCTTTTTTTTTAGGTTGAAGTATAAGTTGAATTTTAAATGAGCAGAAAGCGATACTCTTGGAACTAGAGGCGCAATTGAAGAATCAGTTATTGATGTAAAACATCTTTAATTAAGTTACGGAAGATTTCAGTAGTAGTAAAATTTGATTTCAGCGTCATGCGTCACGCTGAGATGGCATACTTTGTGGTGTTGTTGTAAAGTGCATTACGGTGATGAGTACTGCGTATGGTTTACACTTTGTATCGAGTACTGAACATCAAGTACCTTGTATTGAATACTTAGTTCTAAGAATCAAGTGCTAAGTATTAAATATTGTGTTTCGAGTACTGAGCATCGAGTACTAAGCATCGATGAATTTTTATTCAGTACTTGGTATCGAGTACTGAGTATTAAGTACAAAGTATGAAGCACTTGATTATCTTGTACTCCGAGTATCGTGTACTGCATATCGTGATTAAATTAATGAGTAACTAGTGTCGAGTACTTAGTAATGAGTACTGAGTATGGAGAATTTATTAGCAAGTACTGAGTATCGAGTACTTAAAAACAAGTACTGGGTATCGAGTACTTAGTATGGAGTACTTACTGTGATTCTAGTATTTAGTGTCGAATACTAAGTTACAACTACCTAATATCGACGTCTTTTTATCGAGTACTGAGTATCAAATACTTAGAAGCGAGTACTGAGTATCGAATACTTAGTAATGAGTACTTAGTCCTTAGTACCGAGTACAGTGTACTGTGAATCTAGTACTTAGTATCGAATACTGATTATTCAGTACTGGGTATCGTGTACTGAGTACGGAACACTTGATTATCGAGTATTAATTAACGAGTACCTAGTGTCGAGTTCTTTGTAATGAGAATCGAGTACTTAGAACCGAGTACTGATTATCGAGTACTTAGAAGCGAGTACTGAGTATCGAGTATTTAGTAATGAGTACTTAGATCTAAGTACCAAGTATAGAGTTCTGTGAATCTAGTATCAAATACTAAGTAAGAAGTACCTAATATCGATTTCTTTGTATTGAGTGCTGAGTATCGAGTACTTAGTAGCGAGTTGTAAGTATCGAGAACAGAGTATCAAGTACTTAGTATCGATTATCGAGTAAATGAAAGTCTGGGCACATCTTATACAGCATGATTCACTATATAAACAACACTCGCTCGAAAGGTATGACTTTTCCTTACCAAATTGGCATACTTCAATGGGCAAAGGAGATAGTATAAAGACAGGGAGACCAAAACTTAACGATTATATTACTCCAGCTTCTTGAATCGTTTGATCTTCCTTAATATTATAACTTACTCTAGGTTATCACCAAACTGATCAAAAGGGGGTTTCGAATAGTTTGTCTAGGTATAAGCATAGCGTTGCATATCACTCTAAGGGCTATCGATAATCAAATTGTCTTCCAAAGTCTTACCACCTTTTAAGTAGAGTATGCTAACGGTTTGCAAGTATGTATAACAACTGCAAATACACTCTTCAGGCTCAGCTTAAAAGTTCTTATGCTTAAAGTTCAAACATCTCATTGAATTTATTGTTTTCTTTGTGTGTTTTTTTTTTATGATTTTTGTATTTCTATTAATCGCTGCAAAGTGATGATGGCAAAAATTTTGTTGTTGTCTTATTATTATCGCCTCCTTTGTTGTTAATGATATTGTCAGCATCAGGTGGATTCTATTATTGATTCTTGTTCCTTAGTCTGGCTGAGATGAGAATGCTTTTAGCTTGGGCTTTTGTTTGGTTAGCTGATGCTTTTGATGGCTTATTGTGTCTATTAGATAATAAATTAATTAAATAACATTACAGAGTATTTTTTTCGATTCGATGGATTTCCGTATTTGAAAGAGGTCACTGGGGCGTTCATTGATTATTTTCCCAGAATTTATTAGGGGGATTTTTTCTAGAATTCTATTAAAAAAAATGTTTAATATGTAATTTTTAACCAACATTTTGATTGATTGCCTTAAATTTACAATCATTTATTCGTGGGTATTTGCAATTAGTCCATTAGCTTGTATTTTTAGCCTTTTGTAAGATTCTAAAAATAAATTCCTTCTTGATTTGTCTTAATGGCCACCAATTAGTTCGCCAACTTCCGCTTCATCATTCCAAAAGTTATGATTATGAGCCGCAAAGTACATAAACTTTTGTTCATTATTATTTTGTTGTTCACTTAGAACTTTGCGTTTGAAAAAAAAAAAGAGTTTGGGTCAAGTGCGCTCACGTTTTGTGTCTGTGTAATGACACCTCATTAATTGTTTAAGATATTTAATTTTATTAATTAAAATTTATGGTTTAAGTGCAGCATTTTATTGGCTGGCGAAGTGATTAATCGTTAAACGATTTTGGGTGACGAAATTGATGCGCTGTTGGGCGGTGAGTTATGCGGCCAACCAATGTGATGGAGAAATTCCCCAAACAGATTCGGGGTTAGAAAAGTGTAAAAGAAAATTAGTATTTTCTATTTTGCTTTATCTTTGGAGAAATACTAAAACCGCAAGCAATTAAGTGCATGTGCAAACATTAAAAAATGGGTACTCGGAGATTTTTAAAGAAAAATGTGTTTAGTGTGATTAACATTCATGAGGCTTTGATGTCGTACATGTTGTTTATGCAATTTCCTTCATTTTCTCCCTGAAGCAATTCTTCTTCTAGAAAAGAAAACCAGACTTACGCAGTTTTTTGTGTGCTTTATATGGGGATGAGGGAGTTCTCTGGTTTCAATTTATGCGTTGAAGTCAAATTATTCATTCTTTGATTTTCGTATTAAATCTATACTTCTTCTTCTTCTTCTTTGGCCATCACAACCGTTTTACGGTCTCGGCCACTGCCACTAATGCCCGCCACTCGCCTCTGTCCCGAGCGACATTCCACCAGTAGGACACTCCCAGCTTCGCAATGTCTCCCTGCACCTGGTCGCGCCATCTCCGCTTTGGTCGACCAGGCGGGCAAATGCCTCCCAACTCTATCGCATGCCGATTGTACACACGCTTTGCTGGAGCGTTATCATCCAGCGCTGCCGCTGTTGTTTTATGCGCTTGACAAGCTTAGTGTCCCCATAGAGCTCGTACAGTTCGTGAAATTCGCCGCCAACGTTTTGAGGTCCATAAATCCTCCGAAGAACTTTTCTCTCGAACACGCCAATTGCCGCCTCATCCTCTTTTGTCATTGTCCATGCTTCTGCGCCGTATAGCAGGACTGGGATGATAAGCGACTTGTGTAGCGCAATTTTCGTTTTCCGAGAGAGGTCTCTGCTCTTGAACTCCTTATTGAGCCCGTAAGAACATCGGTTTGCAAGAGTAATTCTTCTTCGGATTTCCAGACTGGTGTTGTTGTCGCTGGTTATCGTCGTTCCGAGGTAGACAAATTCCTTAACAACCTTGAAGTTGTAGTCTCCCATTGCAACAGATTGTCCAAGCGTAGACTCACTGCGCGTTGATTGTAGGTACTTCGTCTTATCCTCATTTACCGCTAAGCCCATAAGTTTTGACTGCTTCTCTATCTCTGAGAACGCCCGTTTTACCACTGATTCGCTTTTGCCGATGATATCAATATTTTCGGAGGTTTCTTCGTGCAGGCTAAGTCGGCCGATAGTCGGGCGATAAACTTCTTCTCTCCCGATTTTTGCGTTAAAGTCGCCTAGCACGATCTTGATGTCGTGATCGGGGCAGCGCTCATATAGGTCTTCTAGGCGCTCATAGAATTCGTCTTTTTCCGAATCGTTCTTTCCTTCTGTCGGGGCGTGCGCACAGATAAGACTAATATTAAAATATTTTGCCTTAAGTCTGAGTGTGGCAAGTCGCTTGTCAACTGGTGTAAAGCTGATGACAGAGAGCGGCACAGTCTTTTGTTGACTGCAAAGCCACAACCAAACTCGTGCTTCGAATCATATCCACTGTAGTAGATCTCCCATGGGGCGTTGGTTTCGGATGTTATCTTCCTACACCCCTGTCCAGTCCATCTTATTTCCTGAAGCTTGTAGTCCGCACGCTCTCTATTGAGGGTGCGAACATTCCAGGTGCATATCCTCAAATTGTGGTCGGGGGTCCGTATCCGAGGCATTGTATTAGTTTTCATTGGCGGATGTAATAGACGAGAAACGGGTGCCAAGCCCGAAGTAACGCCCCCTATTTGTCCCAGGGTAGGATTGCAGCTCACGTTAGCCAGCAGCTTTGCGGATGCATCGCTCTTTTACCAGGGGTTACCACGGGGAGGTGTGAGTCGACTTGAGGCACAGTGAGCTACATACGCCCCCATAACCACAGGAAAGTTCCTGTCTTCCGAAGAAGCCCGAAATCAGACATCTATATAGTATAGATCCCATGGAAAAGTAAGGTCCAAAAAGTAGTCTTAGTTAGAAAAACTTTTTTGTTTTCAATGGAAACTCCTCCAAAGTCCGTAGTTCTTAGTTTACTATCCTTTCCCATGATTTCATTACGTTTAGTCGAAATCGGATGACTATAGCATACAGCTCCCATAGGAACGATCGGTCGAAAAACTAGTTCGAAAGAGGAAACCTTTTTTGCTTTTTAATGAAAACGTACTTTTTATTGGCATATTCTTATTTTATATACTTTAACACATTTCTAAAAAGTTTTATCAAAATCGGATGACTATAGCATATAGCTGCAGTATGAATGATCGGTTGAAAAAGAAGTTCTAGTGAGAAAAACTTTTTGGTTTTAAAGGGGATCGCCTTCAAATTTCGTAATTAACAGTGTACTATGCTTTTTCAAGATTTCACCAAGTTTGGTCGAAATCAGACATCTATATAGTATAGATCCCATGGAAAAGTAAGGTCCAAAAAGTAGTCTTAGTTAGAAAAACTTTTTTGTTTTCAATGGAAGCTGCAAGGGTATACAAAACTTCGGCCGAGCCGAAGTTAACTTTCCCCTATTTTTTTGTAACATTTCGAAATGTACTTAAAAAACACCGAAATAGTCTTAAGTCAAGTATTTCGGGTCTAAAAAGTTGTTCCTGATACAAGAATTTTGTACGTGGATCAAGTATTTTCGTACAACTTTATCTGCATTTGTAGCATATGTAGATTGAGAACTTTGCTTTCCTAAAAACAATGCCGCTTTCGCCCTTAATAAATTAGTTTCTATATAAGTCACAGAAAATAGACTGTAATTGCAAGGATCTGTTCTTGGACTTGGACTAAATCATTGAGTCAAAACCAAAGAAAAATACAAACAAAATTAAAATTATGTTTACATATTTTTCAAACTACCTTTTTTCCACCAAAACTTAGGCTTATTTTAGCCAATTTCAGACTGTCTGTAATTTATTCTCCCATTACGCCAGACGCCGTCAAGTAGAGCACAAAAATTATTATAAATGACAACGCTGATGATTATTTGTATTGTGTTAAATTTTATGTGGCGTCTCAGAAATCTTAATGAGCTCTCCAAGCTGTGGAAACCTTCGTCGGTTTTTGTTATTTCTAGAACTCAAGCACTTTAGTGTACATAATAATTTTCATAAGCGACAAACGTCGACAACTACAACTGCAGACACAATTACCTAGATTTTGTTTCGTACATTTTTGTACGTGCTTAAGGGGTTATTCAATGTCAGCGAACAGGAAGCGTTAAGTTGGGGGCAACCCTGGCCGCCTTATCAGACCAAGACTGCGGCCTGCTTATCAAATAAAACGGCTTCTGTATTCAGTTCAGTTTTTTGCTGTTCTACATAAAAGCTCAATTAATTATAAAAACAATTTGAAATGTTTCGACATGGATTTTTTCGCACAGATCATTAAATCGAAATTTATGAATGATCATTGGCAGTTTCTAGTTTCATGTTGCCGTGCGCACGTAATCACATCGGAGTCAGATTCATCATCGTCTGTTTTATATAAGAAACTACTATATGACTACTATTTTGCAAGTATTTGACCATTTATGGAGAGTAAAGGTAGTGAGAGGGAATTCATATTTGTGTAAGCTGCTTAGGATTAGGTTAGAACAGATGTTGAGTGATTGATTTGTTGTGTAAACAGAATAGATTAAATTTCTGATTGAAGAAGAAATTTAAGAGGTCGAAACACCTTGAAGGGGTGGGTCTACAGGGAAGCGTTTTTAGCAACTATTTTACATATTAATTGTAAAATTTTTATACATTTTCAGACCAGAATTAAACAATTTGATGATGAATTAGTTTTAACAAATCTCATTAATATTTCATTGCATATAAAGTTGCAATGTTTTAGCACACACTTCAGGCTTCATTACCACAACACATTAACATTTCCAGCATTTGCTTCCGGTAGTGTAATCAAACTCATACAGCAAACTCATCACAGCAGCTCAAAACGAAAGACTTAGGCAACGAACTTGTCGTTCAATTCTTCACTTTACTTTGACCTTTCTCATCTTCCCATCGTTATGCATACAAAGTTCAAATGAACTTTAATTACATTCAATTGAAAACTTTGGCACGTAAACAACTTGGATATTGGTAGATTCTCAATACTTTGACACGTCATCTTCCATGGTATGCAAGGCAAACAGAATTCGTTGCGCTTTGGAGACTCCAAAAATAAATAAAAATTATAAAAAACCAAACGCCCACTAAAACACAAATTGTAACTCAGCGCTCGGGGCACGTAGCTAAATTTAAATTAAATGAAAAATTGATGAACTGGCAACGTATTTTTCGAAGCTTCGTTGCGTTTATTTGGCCATTAAACGTTTCGGTTGACAGTTGTCAGTTGACGTTGTCCGACACCGGGAGTTGTCATCCGAGCATTGCGCGCAAAGCTCCTCAAACTCATTTAAAAAAAATATTACGAAATAACCAACCACAGTTGGTGTAAACAAACGAAGGCAAGTCACACAAAAGCCACCCACAACCAGAAAAAGAACTCTTACTAAATTGTAACAAAACTTTAATCAAAACTTATGCAAACACCAAAAAACTAAGAAATTTCATCAACAAACGCGTTCATTGACCAAACAATCAGCCGCAACAATCAACCAAGATTTGAAACAATAAAAATGCGTCACGCTTTAATCTAACAACAAAACCGCAACAGTATCAACCAACTCTAAAGTTGGCAATAAAAATTCAAATAACTCAAAAAAAAAAAAGAAGAAAAAACAAAGAAAAGGTAAGCAAAGCTGGGATATACCCTGAAATTAGCCAACTTTATATCATTATATGAATGGTGCAAAAAAAATTGCTTCAAGGATCCTTAGTTTCTCTTCTGCCTAAGTGTGGTATTTCAAATCTGTTTGTGAAGTGGTCTCTTAATTGAAAATCTTTTGCTGAACTGAAATTGAGAAGAGTGTTAAAAGTCTATTTACTTTCCTTTCCAGTTCATTGACCTCTTCTCAAGATCCTCAAAATAGGAGTTTGTCACTTTTTTTTTGATAAACCTCTCTTAGCACCGATCCATTCGAGAAGCATTTTGTCAATTATGGAACAAACATTTTTTAGGAAAGTTTTTTATAAGGAAATAGCTGAATACCCGTCACTCTTATGAAAGCGTTTATAACCAAGTTTCAGCTGGCTGCAAATTGATATTAAAAAAAATACAAATTTTCAGCCAGGGATGCAAACCGGTTCTGAACCGAACCAAACCAAACCGAACCGAACCGCTTTTTCCAGTTGGTACACCGAACCGAAAACCAAACCGGCTTCCTTTCAGAAATCCTGAACCGAACCGAAAACCACAAAGAAAAACGGTTCGGTTTTAAAACGTGAATCGCTTTCCTCAAGCCAATGATGCTTATTGACTGCGTTTTTCTAAGATAATTTTAGTTCGACCCTCTGCCAAAGGGACTACTGATAGACTGGATTGATCCTTAAGAGAGATATAACCTTTGAGAATGTCTCGACACAAATTTTACAACATGTACTCCTGTACGAATGTTCAGCGGTGCGCAGCACGCCTACCTTAAGGGTAGATCTGTCGACACCGCACTACAAGAAGTGGTAGGGAGCATTGAGGAATCGCTGAATCAGAAGGAGTTTGCGTTGGCGGCCTTCCTCGACATCGAGGGAGCTTTCAACAACGTCAGGACCGAGACGATTACGGCTGCTCTTGCTTATATCGGCTCACACCCGATGATTACTCACTGGCTAAGGAACATGCTTAGCAGCCGAGTGATCAACTCCACTCTCTGTGCAGGAAACATAAGAAGAGAACAACGAGAGGCACTCCGCAGGGGGGAGTCATATCCCCGCTTCTTTGGAACCTGGTTCTCAACGAACTTCTTCTTACCTTGAAGTTTAACGGATGTAGGGTGACAGCATATGCAGATGACCTGGTTCTAATGGTAACGGATAAATTCTTACCCACAATCAGTGAGCTATTAGAATTTGCTCTTGCTAGAACCCTAAGATGGGCACACCAGAACGGTCTAGGGGTCAACCCACAGAAGACCCATCTGGTGCTGTTCACAAGGAAATACAAGATCCCTGAGTTCACACTCCCATCCATTGGGGGAACGCAGCTCAATCGGGTCAACGAAGCGAAGTATCTGGGCGTCGTTATTGACTCAAAACTCTCTTGGAAGAGAAACTCTGAGGAAAGAATGAAGAAGGCATTAGGCGCGTACTATGCCTGCAAAAAGACCTTTGGTAGGAAGTGGGGACTGCAACCGTATATCATTCATTGGTTATACACAGCAGTCGTCAGACCTATCCTTACCTATGGAGCGCTGGTATGGTGGAAGGCGGCCAACACTAAATCCCACCTAAATAACCTCCATAAGGTACAAAGAGCAGCTTGCCGGGGCATTACAGGATCCCTGAACCTGGAACCAGTAGACACTTTCCTCAAGTGTAAAGCTTCGAGAAGCGCAGTAAGACTCCGGGAACTGAAACTTCTTAAAGCATCTACTTCAGGCCACAGCAGTATCCTACAGGAAGTAGGAATAAGTGCAGAGGCAAAGGGAAGTGACTACTGCATACCAGTTCAGAAATGGAACGACAACTTTGGAACACGGTTCCCAGAGAGAGAAGAATGGAAGCAAGACAATACCATCAGGGAGAACGAGCTATCCATCTATACAGACGGTTCAAAAACGGAAGAAGGCAGAGGAGCAGGCATCTTCTCCGAAGAACTTGCGACACAGCTCTCATTCCGTCTACCAAACTGGTGTAGCGTTTTCCAGGCAGAGATTTATGCTATCTGGCAGGCGGCTAAATTGATATACACCTTGGATGAAACTCCAAGGAACATTTCTATTAAGGCTCTGTCATCAAACGCAACAAAGAGCGTCCTAGTCCGCAGCACGGCGACAGCACTGAACCAAATCCAACAGCACTCTATCACCCTCGTCTGGGTACCTGGTCACACAGGCATACCGGGCAACGAGGGAGCAGACTAGTGCGCTAGGAACGGCTCAGCGCTGCCAGCGACGCAAGCGGTTACGGACATTCAAAGACCCCTGAAGGACATCATGACGGAATTGAAGTGAAGGGCCAGAAATAGGGCAGAACGACAATGGGACCTCGCACCCGGTTGTCACATCTCCCGATCACTCTGGCCAAGATACTCACCCAAAAGAACTTCCCAACTCTTCCACTTTAGCAAGAACAGGATGAAAATTATGGTAGGAGTCATAACGGGGCACTGCACCATCGGTCAAATGGCCACCAGGATGCGCGTGTCCCACCATGACTTCTGCAGTAGCTGTGGGAACGAGGAGGAAATAGAAAGCATCCATCACCTTCTATGCGACTGCCCTGCACTTCTTAGGAAACGCACCCAGCATCTGGGCAAACCATTCTTTGAAGACCTGGGCAATCTGGCAAATGTGCCCCTAGAAGACCTGGCTCTTTTTGTAGACTCCTCAAAATGGTTTAAATAGAGAGTTTGCGCAGAATCTGACCGTCAATTCCCACTACCCCCTCCCCTCCCATACCCCCACCCCTTTACTAGGCATCACAATGGGCCAAAAGTCCTCTGGGTGAACTCGGCCTTTGCCGAGCAGCCTATTGAACCTAACCTAACCTACTCCTGGAAGTCTACCGCAATTGCCAGTCGATCTCTTAATATGCCTGTCACCAGTCTGCATTCTATTCTTGAAAGTTGATGTGTCGTCCTCTACTGGACAATATTCTCTTCACCTTGAGTGCATGACACTATTTAGTCATCAGTTTGAAACTATTGAGTATCAAATTCTCTTATATACTCCGAGTATCAAGTTGATATTTTCGAAAGTATTAAAATGATATTTCGAAAATATCAAATTGATACTAACTAGTATCAGGCTGACACTATTTTGTATCAATTTTCTAGTATCAATTTGATACTAACAATTATCATTTTGATATTTTGACTGTCAAACTTTTGGTATCATTTTGATACTAGCTTTTCTCAATTTAATATTTAGTCTTATTAAGTTTGAAGTACCATTTCAGTTATCAACATTAAAACTAAAACAAAAACATTAAAAACTGATTTATTTTATTCTGTATTCTTACAAAATGAGTTTTATGACCATGGGAAACATTGTACTTTCACATTTCAACGCGGATGCTATTCAAATACAGAAGTCACTGTAAGAAAGTGCATCTTGCGAACCTTATTGACATAACAGTCCGCCCTTCTGATTTGGTGCAGCTCCAATTATGATAGCATGATCATCCCAGGTCGAGAACTTTCTTTAGTAATGGTTCTGAAACTCCAGCGTATGCAAATCACGCATCAACTGGAGCTGACTTTGATTATCTCATATTGGATAGAGCAGAAACAGCGTGGAGTTTCCAGAAGTTCCTTTTATAAATGAACTTCTTTTATCAGAATGTATTTATGCGTCAAATGACTCCTTAATTATCTCAATAGACCTGCTTATTGAAAAGATACATAGTCAAATAGACCAATTTTGTGAAAATATCGAAAGTATTATTATTATTATCGATAATTTTGACCCTAAAATATTTATATCGAAATGATACTTTTTCAATATCGTCGAATACTTTTCAGAGACACCAACACTTTCTTAGAGTTCAAGTTTTTAATATTGAAAATTTGACCAAATTCAAATAAACTCTGACTTATACAAACTGCCCTCGTATCAGAAACAAATAGTTTATTAAATTTGCCATAAGCTTCAACCAAATCGCACATAAAATCATGTTACCTTTCGTGCAAAACAGAAGCTTGCTTTTTTAATTTGTTTTGTGCGTTATTCGGTTGGAATTTAATTTTGTGGTTTTGTACGCTTGAGATTTCCTCAGAATGCGCATAAGAATTCACACGAAACTGACAAACTGAAATGTTGGTAATTTGCATTTTGGTTAATTTACTGGCGCCACTTGCGCTGGCGCTGATTCATGACAAAAGTGGACGGGAATCGAGCCGAATCATTTCCCAAATGTGTTCAATACAAATTAAATACTTCAGGGTCAATTGCATTTCGAAAGCCAAAGGAAAAAAGTCATCCGAATGATTGATTGGATTGGGGGGCGGGTGTTGAGATAAATGCAGCCAGCTGTTCTCAGCTGAGTTTTGCAATCAGAATCGCGATGCTTTGGCCATAACTATCAATCTCATTCAAAATGCACACAGCTGTGCCCTAGACATACGCCCTCCGGCCCCCCAACTAACCTCTCTTGAGTGCAATTTAACACCAATTAGCACACAAAAAAGGGTAACTGGTGATTATCAGACACAAGCATTCACCCTATGTTTAATTAAAGACTGCAAAAGCTGTCTCGTCATCCGATATATGGCTATATAGATTCTATATAATAGTCGTCATTCAGCTCGCTTTGCCTTGCATATCTTGGAATCGTGTTTGGCTGCGAATCGTGTCTAATTTGTAGTTTTGTCTTTTTGTTGCAATTCAGACACATCTGTGAGGCTGATGCACTACATCGATAGATATATAGATACAATTGCACAAACTGCATTTGCATTTGCATTCATAACTCAGCAGCAGCAACAGCAGCAGATGTGAAAAAATAACACAAAAATTATTGCGCCCGCAAATGACACATATTTGAATTTCTTAAGGCAAAAGTGTAAAGTAACACTGGACTACAAGGGAGATAAAGTTGAATGCCAAGAAGAGAGTATAAACTATACCTTGCAGCATAGTATAAAACTACCTTAGCTAGCAACAGCTGCATTTAGTTAGTACCCTACCACCACCTGTTAAAACTAGCTCCCCATTTGGCACACCGCGCCTTCGCCTCATCTCATCTCCCGATCAGCAATTAATACACGTAGCATTTGCCAAGTCAACTAATCTTGTAGCCTTTTGATTACGCGACCAAAACGATTGCAAGTGCCCCGTTCATAATTGCCATGATTTTGTGATTTTGCCATCTCGTTTAGCCCTTTCGCTTCGCGCCCCACCACCAGTTGCGGCTCCAGATGTTCACTAAACTGGCTCGCGCCTTTTTAATAATTGTTGCAAAAATTAAAAACTTGAACTTGTCTAATGTTTATTTATAAGTATAATAACTTTCATTTGCGTGGGAACTGGACTGATCATGGTTGAATATTGTTGAGGAAATGCCTTCATTCAGTGTCTAATTAGTTGGGCAGATTCTCTGTAATAAATCAAAGCCAAGCAAACCAAGCAAGAAGACTCACTCACTCACTTACTTCCGACTCCAGTCCAGTTCCAGTTCCGTGGTGCGTGTCCAGTCGCCCACACCACAAACACTTGTGAAGGTCGCCAAGCGCAAAAAGATTACTGAAGTATTTTTTATATGAGTAATGTCCATTAACTGAATAACTTCGAATTGGCCATTAGACGACGGGGTCTCGCGCCGACCACAAGACAAAGAGCAGGAAGAGATTTCCAAATAACAAATGCAAAAAAATTAATCATAACAAAAGATGCTAAATTCAATGTTTTCATTAAGAGCGTTTTAAATTGTAACAACCATAACACAAACATCCAAATTAATTAACACTAATCAGCGTTAACTGTTTTACTTGTACTTCGAGGGGGGAATTGCTAATGAAAATTTTAAAAATAAACTAAGCAGAGCAATCGTGAGCTAGTTGTGATGTCACTATGAACGGAATATGCATTAGTTATTAAATAATTAAGTAATAGAGGCTTCATATATGCGTAACAACCCAGAATTTGATTCATACTGTTCAGCAAATAATTTCGATTCCAAGATTTGTAATTTTACCAGTGATTACCGATTGTATTATTACTTTTACTTTCAAGTACTTTTTTGGATAAAAAGAAGTAGTAACCAACTGAATACCCATCGAAGCTCGTTACCTTGCACTATTATGATATGTTTCTTATGAGAGCGTTTCTATACAAGTTTCAACTAGCTGCATATAGACTCTAATATTTTAAATCGTCACAACTTATTTGAAAACAGTTTTAAATTGGAAATTTTTAAATTTCTGAGATGGGGATGTGCAACACTTTTGATCCAGTTTAGCCTTGGTTGGCTTTGCTTTGATGCTCTGGAGTTGTTAGAAAGTGTTTTTATTTATATGAAATACTGTCAAGAAAGTAATGTTTTAACGTTCTGAGTACTAACCTCAAAACGTGAAAACATACATTTTCTTTTATAATCGTTACTTTATGGTTTCAGCAGCTCTTCAGCAGATTCAAAAGCGGACAGTCTTAGTTTTGAATCAGCGTAGCTCTTGATTCAAGAATGAACCATTTTAGATTTGAGTATGGGAAGCTCCTAGTTCAAGAATGGGTGATCTTAATTATGAGTTTCTCAAGATCTTGACACAAGTGCGAACAATCTCTAATTTCCATGTGTAAAGCTCTTATTTCAAGACTGGTAGATCTTGGTTTTGAGTCTGATACGCTCTTGATTTAAGAATGAACAATCTGGGATTTTAAGCAGTGGAGTTCTTGATTCAAAAATAGGCAATTTTGGGCTTAAATATGTTTACCAAATGATTCTGATAATTATTTCTCTTGATATGAGAATTTATCGTACTTGGGTCCAGCTATAAAACTCTTGGAACAAAAAATTTGGCATCCCAATTTCGTACTTGAATCAAGAAATTTCCTATTGTATCAAGAAGATTTTCATTCTTGATACAAGTATGAAATACTCTTTCTTTGTATGAGTGTAGTTACTGACATCACGCCATGAAATGGGGCACATCTTTTCTTTTATCCTGGTTGTGTCGGCTTTCCCTCGTTCTATTTGGCATATAATTGATTCCGAGTACTTCAGTTTTTGTACGAAGGTTTGCGATATTGTATATGTGTCCACACCACCCTTGAACTAATTAACTATACCCATGTAGGGGGTATTATACAATTTTCCGGATGTTTGTAACACAAAGAAGGAAGCATCTCCGATCGCATAAAAGATATATATTCTTGTCCGTCCGTCTGTTTCTTTGCTATCTCCTCCGTCAGTTTGAAAGCTATCTTCACCAAAGCATATAGATCCCCCATATAGATCTGAGCATATAGTTCCCATAGAAACGATCGGTCGAAAAACTAGTTCGAGTGAGGAAAACTTTTTGTTTTTAATGAAAATGTTATTTTTATTGACACATTCTTATTTTAAATACTTGAACACATTTCTACATAGTTTTATCAAAATCGGATGACTATAGCATATAGCTGCAGTATGAATGATCGGTCGAAAAAGAAGTTCTAGTGAGAAAAACTTTTTTGTCATAGTGGTACAGTTGAAATTGAAACACCGCAAATTTAGGCAGCCCTGAAAGTCAGCTTATCGTTTACCACAAGCTTTGACTTTGTTTACCTTGTAAATAAGAGCACATTTCAAATCAGTATAAAATAAAAACTACATCGAATATTGAAGTAAATCACAATAGAAAACAAAGATGAAGGTGTGTATATTATAAGTGTTATCATGCATTTTTTGTTTTATGTGATTTGTCTTTGTTTATATGTGTTTTTGTAAAGTGATGTTTTCTGCAATTCTAACCTCAAACTTCTTGTGTTTCGTGGAACAAAAGTATGTTGGATTGACGTGGATTACCGTAACTATTAACACTATATTATTCTTCAATATGTATATAATGCGAGGGTATCAATCTTTTTGATTCTTTTCTGAAAAATTGCTTTTAAAAATCGACAAAAACATCAAATTAGCTGTAAGTCGAAAGAATCGTTTATATGGCAGCTATGTGAAATAATGTTTTAAACTGAACCAATTTTGATGAGTCGTCTAGGGAGCTAAAAACACGTATTCAACCCAAATTTTAGTTCAATTGTTCAAAAATTAAAAAAGGTGACGCAAGTCGGCCGGATCGGTTATGTGGCAGCTTAATAAACTAGCGCAGCAAATCGAGCCAGACTTGATAAGTCGCCTTGGGCACCCAAAATATGTGTACAAACCAAATTTTACTTCAATTGCTTAAAAATCAACAAAGTTGATGTAAATTGGCTGGATCGGTTATATGGCAGCTATATAAAATAATGGTCTAAAACGAGCAAATCTTGGTAAGATGTCTCGGGGGCCCCAAATATGTGTACAAACTAAATTTGGGGCACATACCTCAATAATTGGACTTTCTGCCATA
This sequence comes from Lordiphosa collinella, assembly GCA_018904265.1. Classification (NCBI taxonomy): domain Eukaryota; kingdom Metazoa; phylum Arthropoda; class Insecta; order Diptera; family Drosophilidae; genus Lordiphosa; species Lordiphosa collinella. The sequence continues at coordinate 293,762 of JAEIFV010000222.1, forward strand.
CTTTTTAAGAACTTTGCCATACTTTCCAACTTTAGGGCTCGGGAGCGACCTCTTAACATTCATCAATCTGCGTGAAACTTTCTATTTTTTAGTTTTACATCAAATTGAATGATTTGGGGCTATGACAGCTAGGCCCGTTTCAACATATATGAAGTAGTTCAGAGTTATTAGTGGCCTTAAAGGGTTGAGATCCAAGCTCTACATCTCCGGGAAGATTCGCAACATCATCATCCACATACAGTGCAAATAGTGAACTAAATAAGCATCCCTACTTTACAACAGAGTTCGATTCGAACCAATACAGTGGTTTTATATAGGCTGTAAAGGCTTTCTTTAAGGGGGTATTGCTGCTTGGAGAGCTGCTTTTGGACCTTTTTAAAAAAAATCTTATTTGAAAACGGAAATAGTTATTTAAATTCAGTTACTTTTTATTGTATTAAGAACAAATTGAATTAAAAAAATTTTTTTTTTCTTTGTACGAGGGCTGTTTAAAAAGTTGTCGGCCTTTAAAGTTGGATGTCGAAAAAAAGGTATGCTGCTGGCGGCACGTATAACTCCACTTCGGATCATCTGAAATGGAAAAAGTAAACGGCGTTAGATTCAGTACAGATGAAATTCGGGCGCCCATTTCAATAATAATTTTGCGATTTTTTTTTTTCAAAATGGCGGCCATTGAAAAATGAAAAATCGATTTTGGATAATTTTTTTTTTGTAGTTTAGTGTAAAAAAAAAAATAGTAAAATATTTTTAAAACTATGATTGAAATAAAAGCCACAATGGTGACAATTCTGCGTCGATTGCTTTGTTTCTCAAAATCGGTTCAGAACTACGGGCGAAATCAGTGCCGCCAGCTCGAAAAGCGTGGTTTCGAGATAAACGCGTTTAAAGTTTGCAGTTGCTAGGCAAATCGGGTCACTTTGGGTCATCAAAAAATCCTTTTAGGACGATATTCTCAAGTATCCAAGCTATAAAAATATGCAAAAATCGACCAAAATGTTTGTCAAGCAGCAATACCCCCTTAATGGCAATGAAAATGATCGATACTCCAACATGACAGCGTTACATAAGGAGTACGCGTGTCGATGGTATCGAAAGCAATCTCTTTTGACCCAGGAACTGTTGACAGTCCACTTGAAAGCAAATACACTGTCTAATGTCGAATAGTCCTTCTTGATTTCAGCTTGGATATCTAGAATATCGTGCATTTTGACCCAGTTTCTAAGACACGCTAACATAACATTTGTAAAAACCCTTCTTAATCGCTGGCTCCATTATGCTGCCTTTTTTCATAAATCGAGAGGATTAAAATTTCTTCTAAGACTGTCAGGAATGTTGCTGTGAGCGGGTTAATAAACGGAGGCGTTTCGTTTTTTAGAAACTCAGCAGTAACTTAATCTACCCTAGGTATTTTATGTTGGGCTTGCTACGTGCCAGCGAATTATGTAAACTCTTTCTTCTTCCACTAGAAGTGAATGAGTTTAGAAAAACTTGAGCTATAAAATTTGGGATAATATTGTTTAAGTAAAGATTGTCTACAGGCAGCCACAAAAGGTTTCCTAAAAGCTGTTAAACTCTTTTGCGAACAGCGGGGGTTCAATGACGGTCACTGTACCATTAGATAACCAGTAAAAGCAACTCAAAATTGTTTACAAAAATATGTGTAAAAACGTAATGGGTGCTAATCAGTTGGCCTTGGATCAATGCCGGCTAGCTTATCGGTTATTGAACGCACCAAAACACATTTTATATTTATTTTTTTTTTTGCAAATCAATTGGCCACGCTCAAAGTGAATAACTTAATAAATAATATATTAATAATAAACTAAACTGTCAGTCGCCCAGCAACAAAAACAAATTCATTTGACGTGCAGCTGTCAAAATGTTGAGGTGGTGTTTAATTTTTCGGTAGCTCAATCAAAATTATCAACTACCACAAAAATGAGAAAAACAAAAACTATTGTATAACAAGAATAACGAGCTTGGCAAATTATTTACATACAAAAAAAAAGCAAAAAAAATAATACACGTAATATGCGAAGAAAACCTTCAACTGTGGTTAGCATTTACGTTAATTTACGTAGATTTCAGATTTCTTTTTTGTTGCTTTCGATAAACTGTCCTTCAAAAGTGCTTAGAAAAAATGTAAAGGACAAAGACCCAAGTGAAGGGTAAGCAAAATTAGCATACGAAATCAGCCTCCTTCCCCGGGGACTTAATCTACAACGAAAGACTTAAGCAACGAACTTGACTTTTGCACTTGGCTAATTCTGCGGTTGCGGCTGACATAACTGTAATTAAAGACAGCTCTAAGTTAACTGCTTAACTGCAGTTAAGTCGCTGCCAAGGCTCTATGTTGGCATTTGTCAAATAAAGCCTCTAATTCGCATCCACATCCAGCAGCTCTCCAAGACTGACATTAATTCTCCGGTTGGCAGGGAAAATATTATTTTTAATTTGCATTTTGCACTTTTATCAAGGTTCTTGTTGGGCTTGAACCTTTGTGGCATTGGCCACTTACTGCTCCACTTTTAGAGTTGCAAACATTTTGGTAATAAATTAACAACAATTTGCAGTTGAATGTTAAACGAGGCATTTTTAAAGAGTTAACTATTAAAAGTAAACTGTAAGCAATCATCTTCAACTGACCGGGAAAATGTGCTTTGTCATCGGCAAACAAAACAAAAATCTGGCCAAAGAAACAACAAAACTGATGAAAAAGAAAGAGCAGAGGGTGAAGCTGAGCTTATGGGAATCTCCCATAAGCAGGAGGATCTGATTGAAAGGTAAACAAAATTAAATGAGAGATAGAAGTTCACTCTTAAAAACTGTTCTAAGATGATCAAAAGTAGCGAATGAATACAATTCAGTAGGAATAATTCTCTTCAAACAACAACAACTAGGGATAAAAGTCAGCCCTAAAGTACACAGAAGATCTTCCCTTGCTAATTGATGCTATTAAGGACTTAGTAAGGAATTTAATAGCATTGAATAACGAAATTAGCGCTGTACAAGCAAACCGCCAGAATTATAACCAAGATTTTACTGGATTGAACTGGATTTTACTGGTGAGCCGCGGAAGTCACAGGTGCAAAGAAAGACGCCGCCTACCATCTATCAAAACTCTTCACTCAGTATTCTAGCAAGGACTTGATCACCGTACTAGCCAAAGCTTTCAACTTGACTTCTTATCGCCTAACCTCATAATAATTCCAAGTACCAATTTGCCGTGACTGACGATTCGAAATCTTGAGAGCATTCTTTCCTTGCTGGGTCAATTTCTACCAGGGATGCAAACCACTCGAAAATAAGTACGGGTTCGGTTCAGTGGTTCACGCAGTTTCTGAACCGCCGGTTAGGTTCATTACATGTTTTTTGGAGCAAACTGAACCGCGGTTTCGGTTCGGTTCAGTGGTTCATAGAGGCACATTATGAAATATTATGATTTCTGACTTAAGGTGACTTTGAATTCTTATAAACCATTTGAATTCTGATTGATTATTGAATTATAACTAATGCTCGACCTTGAGGCGGCCAACAATCACTTTGACTAAGATCAAAACTTGGTCGTTAACGCCATATACATGCAAAAGCACCAGTCACGGTGAAATGATTGTTTTAAAAAACTGAACGGTTTCTCTATAAAAACATACAAAAAAATACCTTGGTATTTATAAAGAGCAAAGAAAACCCCTTTTAAATTTAATCAAGAGAAATGCTTGGCCAGTTATCTTGTCTGTTGCGTTGTCCACAGAAGTTTAACAATTGCCATTCAAAACATACGAAAAAACATACGACATTTGGACACAGCCCCCAGCACCACTACAACAACTTCGGAGGAAGCTGTAGCTATTAGTAGACGCATGTGAACGTTAACATGAAAAATACTTTTGATTCCCAAGTCTTTATTCGGCTCAGAGTGGCTTTAAATGGGTAATTGCTAATGGCTGTTGGTGTGGAAAGCGATTAAAATCTCACTGACGAGTCCAGGACGGTTCCGGACGAAACCGAGCCTGTAAGGATACTTAATCTGCTTTGTGTCCATATGTTCAATATCATTGTTGTCGATTTCTGATTGATTATTGAATTATAATCAATCCTCGACCTTAAGACGGCTAACAATTACTTTGACTATTTGAATATTTTAAAAATCCTAAGAAGAATGTCTAAAATTTGTGATGTCGGATTTGCAGGACTCGTCTATAAGTTCCTAGAGAAATTCCTTTCGAAAACAGAGAATGTCGGCTAGAAAAGAATACTTACCATGCATCTTACACACCCTTTTAATCGTATGAGAAAAAACTCTCCTCACTAAGATTAAATTTAGATGAAGAAGTACTATACAAAATTTATAATATTGTCTAGTGGAGGACTTCTGAAATGAAGCCGGTTCGGTTTGCGGTTCGGTTCACCGGCTGGAATAAGTGGCTCGGTTCGGTTCAAAACCGGTTCGGTTCAGAAACGGTTTGCATCCCATATTTCTAAAAACATTTTTGGTTAGGGTTCACCATTAATGCATTCGCTTGCCTTAGCCCACTGGTTCCTCCCCAGGAGGTTGTCTTGATCGTATTCTCTTCCTTTCTAAGGAGCTCCCTAATGGTTTGTTGGCCCATGCCGCAGTAGGGCTCTGGAGCTATCATTGCAATTGCGATTCGTCGGTCAATTCTTAGTTTGTTATGCTTTCCCATGATTTCATCAAGTTTGGTCGAAATCGGACATCTATATAGTATAGCTGTCATAGAAAATTAGAGTCTGAAAAGTAGTCTTAGAAAAACTTTTTTGTTTTTAATGGAAATGTCTTAAAACTTGGAATTTTTTATTAGGTATGATTTTAAGACTGTTTTAATGACCTTTATACTGTTAACTTGCAGTTTTTACTGGCTCAAGGTCTTGTTATGCTATTGGCATAACTTTAAACAGAGGCTCACACCACAACAAAGGAGGCTTCAGGTTGATCGGACGCGTTTCATGAGGGACCAAATCCTTCGTAATTGTTAGTTTGTTATGTTTTTCCATGATTCCACTAAGTTTGTTCGAAATCGGACATCTTCTTAGATAGTATAGCTCCCATAGAAATGTAAGGTCCGTAAGGAAGTCTTAGCTGGAAAAACCTTTTTGTTTTAAAGGGTATACAAAACTTCGGCCGAGTTAACTTCTCCAATCCAATTTCCAATTTAGGACCTCAAGAAATGAAAATGAACGGCGGCATCTTAGCGTATACGACTATCAAGCAATGGCGTGACAGAGCGGCAAATCACAGTATGTATAGAAGGCTGTCATATGTTCAATACTCAGTAAGATGGTGCAGTTGCTAAGAACATTGCAGTATCGTTTTTTTTTTTGGTCAGAAATGTCAAAATAGAATAGACATACGATTACAAGCCCTTGTCTTAACCCTTTTCTTGCGTTTTAATCGCTTTTATGGAAATTTAAATCTCTTAAAGTGCTAAAATCATTAAAATATGAATATTTTCTGTTTTTCTCCAAAGGTTTTCATTTCATTTTTAAACGGAAGATAAGAGCCAGTCAAACCATGACGAAGTGGTCTTCATTTTAAAACGTTATATTTTTCTCTGTGAAGTTTAAAAACTAAGTTAATGTTGGATAGATAAAGTTATAGTCACAAGACTTAATAAAGCTAGCCTCATATTTTATAAATTACTTTTTACCATTCCCAAAAGCCAACAAGTTCATTGCCCAAAATCGCGCCACCTTACCCATTCTCCGCAACTCTCTTCCTATCCTCCTCTGGTAGATTACTCACTCAGCTTTAGCAAAATGTAACATCACGTTTTTCTCCAACTGGTCGTTGACTTCATCGCACAGAAATGTGTCAAGGTCGCTACGTTTCTACTCTCTTGTGTACGTGCCGCCGCGCCGGTCCACAACTGGCGCAAAAAAAAACACACGCAATTTCACAATGTAACAGGCGAATCTTTTCCACTTTTTTAAGTAATTTTTAAACTGCATTGCGCCATAGCCGAAGCATAAATCAAACAGAAAAACCGCTACAAAACGGAAGCCCAATAGGCAGACTCCTCCAACTCGACCTTGCTTTTGTTCTGCAAGTGTGAAATCAAATGCAGCTGCCAAGCCAACCAACCACCCACCCACCCAAAAAAAAAGCTACCACTTTAGTCAAGTGCAAAAACATAGTTGATCTTTCGTGAGTGTGACTATGTGTGTGTGTGTGTGTGTGGGGGTTTCTCTCTGTGCAGCTCCACCGGCAATGGTTTAATGTATATTTTTTTTTTTTGTTTAATACTTGAGCCGACTGGCGGCAGTCGACGCAGTTAGTCTTAGCACAGCCGCAACGGAGTGTGCACGCGCCAGCAGAGCAACTTGTCTTAGAAAACCGCCAAAAGTGTAGATTTTCGAAAAGTAAAACACACCAAAACTAGTTTTTGCGAAAATTTTCATTGTGGTGTTCCAACGGCTCAAACAAGTTGAAAATTCAATTCAAAATTGTTTCCAAATGCAAGTTCTGCGAATTATTGTAAACGAAACGAATTACGGCAAAGTGACATAGTTTGAAATTACATTGCTATTGCTCTAACTAACCTTCGAAAGAAAACCGAAAAATATAACCAAAAAAACAGTGTTCAAAAAGTGACTCCCACTCGACGTACCTACTACCACCCCCTCACTCTATCTCTTTCTCAATCATGGATGCGCCCAAGCAGGTAAAAAAAAAATAACTATTTAAGACCAACTTTGACGTTTACTTGCAATTTTAACAAGTTAACTAGGCTAAGCTACAGACAACAACCATAACAAACAGCAAACAACAACAAAAAGTGCGTGACCAAAAAAAAAAGAAGAAATACCACGCCTCTTGGCCCATTATCGAGTCTCAGAAAAACGTGTTTACAATATTTGTTTTGCTTTACGTCTCCCAGTCGACAGTCTGTCTAGTTGTCTACCTGTCCAACTGTCCGTCTGTTATTGCAATTTTCTTAACCCCATCAGCATTTATCATTATTACATTATCTTTATTGCGACATGCAGAAGAAAGCCATTGCCACATGCTTAAATCGTTTGATTCAAAATTAAAAAAAAAAATGTAATTTTGGCTTTAACTCCACAATTTTGCACAAAAAAAGTAATATCCAGCTGATGAAACTTCGAAATGTGTGCTATTTTATACTTTTGGAGTTCAGTAGAAGTTGTTCCTTCCTAAGCATAGAAACAACTTGAAAGAAAACGAAATAGGGAACCATTAGTACCAAAAACTAATAAAACTGTTATTTGACTACCTAAGTTTCTATAAAAGCTCCACTAGACGTTAAAACTTTGATAAGCTCCGATTTAATGTTATTAACTAAACACAATTTAAATATTTTAAAGGTTCCTTAAGTTCTGTTCTTTCTTAGACAAGATTTCTTATTATTCTCCAGAAGGAGAATATCCAGGATATACAATTTCCTAGCCCCGAAAAACTCGTTTTCTCATTCCCCAAAAGAGACTTATTCATTTACTCCAGCAGAACTATTTTCTATCCCCTAAACTTGTTGCATTTAGAACTTGTTGCAGAAGAAACATTTCCTTAAAGCCTTAATAGCCTATTTCCACTGAGCAACATCAAACTTCTAGCATCTTGAAGCAAAATGTTTCTATCGCTCACGTTCCTTATAAAATAAAGTAATGTTAGAGAAACTTGTCATGCACTTTAAAATTTTGTTTTGTTCTAAAGATTAAGTCGGCAAAGAAAAGAACCTTAAACTGTCATGCAAGTGGCATGAGAAAATTGTTGATGACATGCAAAAATAAGATATGCACAGAGGGAAAAAACGTGGTCAGAAAATAAGATTTCTTCATCTCAAAATGTGAACAGAATGTTCTCTCAAATATTTGAGCACAAATGTTCCGAATGTTCTTGAAATGAGCATAATGCAGCTCACCTCAACCACCCCACCGAAAAGCATATGTAGACATTCAGGCGTCTGAAGACGCACGGCAATAGCCTAACCTTCTACGACGCGTCGCGACGGCCGCCGTCGTTGCGCGCACTAAAGGTCTTGGGCTCTACTCCCAGTGAGGTCCGACAAAAACTTTTATTTATTTAATAAATAATAAATAGCCAAGGCGGGTGGGGTGTTGTACAAGCGATGTCTCTGCGGACCTGGACCTGGGCCGGCATGGACAGTGGATCTGGATCAGTGGACAGTGGTGGACCTGGATCTGGACACTGGACGGACCTGAGTACGGTGGACCTTATTTTTTTCAAGATTTTGCATTCTCAAAAAAAATTCTTGAAGTGAGAAAATCCGATCATAATTAGTTTTTGTGACCGAATGTGCTCATTTTGAGTCCAATGTTCACGGTTTTTTCCCTCTGTGTGCATATGCGATATGATGCAGGTCTTCCCATCTTTTTTACAAAACACCCGATTGTCTTTGATTCAGAAACTTCTAGCAATGTCTGCATCGGTAATACCAATGCCCACATACCAAATCACATAAGATTTGGTAACCAAGAAGTGATGGTAAATTTATCAAGTTAGAGACAGGAACAGTAGATTTGGCGAAAGTTGTCCCCAAACACCCAAAGAGTCTTACTTTGGGTCTTCCTTTGGGAGGAAAACCAAGCATAACCCCCATTTGTTTCTTAAAGCTGCTATTGTTGACCAAATCTTAAATAAATTTCATGATAATTTATTTTTCTTTAAATATTTTTGTATTATTTTATACATTTTAAAGAGCATCAACTGACAGATGTAAATGTTAGATTTTACCAGTATAAATTTCCATTTCACATCATCATCAAATTCCATGCGTTCCTCTAAAATTCGTCGGTTCTACAGAACTTCGGGAGATTTTATTTTCGTGTTCGAAAGTCTAGTTGTGTATACGAGGTGTGTTCAAAAAGTATCGCGAATTTTTAATTTTCGCGGGTTACGTATATTCGAATTTCGATTTTTGTGGCGTTATGTTGGTACTCATGTCTCTCACTTATGCCGACAAGCTCGGCCATTTTGAATGCTCACTTAATTGTTGACAGCTGCTTTGCTTGCACGTGTTTTGGACCGTCTTCGATTTTTACCTATTCAAAAAAATGGATCAAAGAACCTGTATCAAATTTTGTGTGAAAAACGAAATTAAGTGCGCGGATGCATTCCAAATGTTGACTGTGGCATAAGGAGAAGCTACCTTGGACCGAAGCAACGTTTATCGGTGGTACAAAATGTTCTCAGAAGGCCGAGAAGATGTGAACGACGAAGAGCGTGCCGGACGCTCGAGCACTTCAATAACAGACGAAAAAATGCTATTGGCCAATCGTCGAATCACCGTTAGAGAAGTTGCTGAGGACCTAAACATATCGATTGGCTCGTGCCATTCGATTTTTATTAATGATTTGGGCATGAGACGGGTCGCCGCGAAATTCGTACCAAAATTGCTCAATTGCGACCAAAAACAGCATCGCATGAACATTGCTAATGAGATGTTAAACTCTGTCCGCGACGACCCAAATTTGCTCCAGAGGGTCATAACTGGTGACGAATCGTGGGTTTATGGTTATGACGTGGAAACCAAAGCTCAATCATCTCAATGGAAGCTGCAGCACGAGCCAAGACAGAAAAAAGCGCGCCAAGTTCGGTCGAATGTGAAAGTTTGGCTGACAGTTTTCTTCGATTGCAGGGGCGTGGTGCATCATGAGTTCTTGCCACAGGGAAGAACGGTCAATAAGAAATATTACCTGCAAGTTATGCGCAATTTGCGCGAAGCAATCCGCCAGAAACGCCCGGATTTTGCACCACGATAACGCCCCTGCGTTACGCTACGCTTGACGAGATAAAGACGGCATCGAAGGAGGAGCTGAACAAGATAAAAAAAAATGATTTTTTGAAGTGTTTCGAAGATTGGAAAAACCGTGGGCACAAGTGTATAATGGGGATTACTTTGAAGGGGACAAAATAGATATTCATGAATAAATAAATAATTTTTGAAAAAACACAAAATTCGCGATACTTTTTGAACACACCTCGTATATTCCTTAAGGAAAAGCCGAAAAGTATGCAACTCGTTTGAAGGTGTTCTTTGTAATAAAATGTTTTTCGCTGCTATAAGCTATAGATTTTGTCACAAATTTGTTTTAACAAGGCCATGAGTTATTCAGAACAATCTATGATAAAAGGGAGAGTTTTATTAACATGTTGCAAAATGAGTAATATCTCACATGAAAGTACTAGTTTTGGTAAGGTAGGGTCGCGTCGCTAGGGCCATTGCCCTTTCTTAACAAACTCGATTTGTTCTTTTTAAGTGCTGTCTAAAATTCTGGTCAGTTTCTCTAGAGCAAAGTTCTGCTAATCAACCAATATCTTTAAAGATGAAGCTTACTTTCAATTTATTTAGGTAAAATAGAAGCAAATGTATTAGGCATCCATCTAATGCCCCAACTAATTGGCTTGGCTAAAACATGGTAAAGATTTTACATCGAAAGGAAAGCAATCCAGATGTATCATAATTAAAAGCATGTTTTCTTATTACAATCGTACCTAAATATAAATAACTTCCTATTCTGTTCATCATAAAAAATAAAAACCATAAAGAATGTCATAACAAAAGACTTAAGACACAAACTTGCTGCGTCTGCTACTGCCGCTGCTGCTGGTCTTGCTGCCGCTTTTGTCTCTGCCACATTTAATTGGATTTCGAAAGTGAAAATGCCATAAAATACGCATTCGGATTCAGATTTCCGATTTGAGACATCGCACAACAAGCTGCACAAAAAAGGCAACTCTTCAAAATGTTTATTTGTGTATCTCTTACAGAGTTTTTTAATTGGATTCTGAGCTGCCGCTTCCCCATTCTTGTTGCCCAAAATGTGAATCAGTCAGTGGGCGTTTATGTTATATATATTTTTTGTCTGTCAAATTTCGAGTGGCAAATTGACAAAGTGAAGGGATCCGTAGCCCAGAACATTGTCTGGCCATGCGTTCAGGTGGGTGCCGCACACGTGTATAAATATTGCAAACAAAACACAAACTCATTGGGTGACAATGTGGAAATTAAAATGAGGAATTTCCTAGCGGTAAACGCCCATTCAAAATTAAATCGCGTGCTTAATAAAAGTTGCCCAACGTTTAACATTTACTTTGCTTTTTGAGAATTGTGCACAAGGTTAGCAAACACGGCCACAAAATAAATTGAATGCAATTAAAGTTGGCCGAAATTATTATTTTTCAACATTTGGTCCAAGACAGGGCAAGGCAAGGCAGGGGGCCAACCATTAATCGATTATTCTATGTAAATCCCTTCCAAAATCATTCGCGAACTCATTCTTATTCATAGCCAATTGTCATTTGAATATATTTCCATTAACATCTCCAGAGAGTTTTATTGTGATTGCACGGCCGGCCTGGCTGGCTGGATGCGGCATATGCATATTTATGAAAAACGCTTCCACGTGCCGGTCTCCTCCGCCTCCATTTCGCCTCTCGTTTCGTTAATGTGTGAAATGTGTTGGCAAATTAATTATAGAAATTAAAATTGGTAGAAGCAACTAATTAGGAGTCCATTGAGAGTTTTGCCAGCCAATTTGGCACGGGACCGGGAATTCAACTCAAGATGATTCGCCGCTGTCGGCAATTCCAACTTTGATCAGAAAAAAAAAGGTTTCTGCGGCTTTCAAATGATTGATCGCAAGGTTCTCTGATCTACAGCTGTGCAATCGGAGCTTGCACTGCTTAATTATTATTGTTCTCTTTTCATGCTTAATTCAGTGGCTTGTGTAAGTCTTCGCGTAAAAATAATCTAAAAACTGAGTTCAGAGCATGCAATTCGAAGCCAAAAGTTTGACTTCTAAAAACAAACAAACAAACAAACACCAACAGAAAATGGTATTTTTCATAAGCCATTGGCCATGTGTGAATGCCGGCGACGTGTGACGACCCTGCTACACTGAGAGACAACTGGTGATAGTTATGGTTTATTTGGGAGTACCTAAATTAGGTAGTATTCATTCTTAAATATGAGTAAATAGCAGCCGTTTCTTAGTCCAATACAAGCCCAAGAAGAATGCAAAGAAATGCATATACAAAATTGTACCCAAAGATCAATTTATACAATTCTTAACTACCCTGCAGTTCGCTGTACTAGTACATGGGTGCTGAGTTCGGTACTTACTAGTAACCAGAAGTTCTTGCAGCACAACCCATCAGCAATGCATTTCAGTACTTACTTTTAGATGGGCATGTACCTCTTCGCTTTACATGCAAGTAGTGGAGTAAGTAGACAGAGAAAAAATATGTAAAAACTACACGAAAATGTAGTTTTTCGAAACGTTTTACAGGGACTTTCAACTCACTACGTTTGTGTAGCTTTTCTGCATGCCACGTTTAGCTTTCTCATTTCTAAATGCGGCGTGTAGCTTTTCTATATGAACGTTAAGGATTTTCATTTCTAAATGCGACATGTAGCTTTTCTACACGCCACGTTTAGCACACATAAATAATAAAATCCTACTTTCTACTATACCATATACACAAGGGAATGTGTGGAGGAGGGTAGTGTGGGAAGGAAGGGGCACGAAGAGGGTAGGGTCTTCCTTCCGAAATACTTACAATAAAATTTTTTTTTTATTTTTTACTTACCTTGCCTAGGGTTCGAACGCACAACTTACTTACCTTGTCTCGGGAACTTACACACAATTGCCGGCAGCTCAGCCCATACGGCTATTTAAGCACTCGCGCGGCAATGCTGCAAATCACAGTTATAAAGGGAAGCAACAAGCGACGATAAGCTTAACTGATTTTGAGCTAGAATTTCTACACGCGCGTGTAGGTTTTCAATACCTATTTTTTATTTATTTTTTTTTTTTAAGCTTATTTTGTATTTATTTAATCTTCTCTTAATTAGACTAACAATAATTTTTCATATCTTAATCTAGAAACTATTTTATAAACCATCCCCTGTTGGAGTTAGTTTGTGTTCTGCGGCCCTTCAAGTCAGTCGCTGGGTTGGTAGGTCATTTCTCCTGAGACGAGAATGCGTTGCTAGCATGGAAAGAGATTTTGCAAGTTGATTTGGGTGGGTAAGTAGCATCTCAGAATATTTTTGTTAAAGTTGCTCTACTTCAGTTTCGACCAATGGAATGCTGAGGTCGGTGTGGATACACTCATTGCGAATGTACCATGGCGCTCCAGTGATGGTTCTGAGAATTCTTGATTGTGATCTTTGAAGGATGTCCACACTGCTCGCACAGGCATTTCCCCATAACTGCGAGCCATACGTCCAGACAGGCTTTATGATGCTTTTGTACAGTAGGACTTTATATTCCAGTTTAAGAGGGGAACGGGAGTTGATTAGCCAGTGAAGGCTGTTGGCCTTTAGCTTGATTTGAAGCTTTTTCGACTCTATGTGTTTTGCGCCATGTGAGCCTTCTATCGAGGTACACACCTAGGTATACAACATCGTTTGATTGCGGGATCTGGGCTGCATTTAAGGATAGCTGGGGACAGGTGCTTCTGTTGAGTGTGAACGTCACATGTTTACACTTTTGCTCGTTGATTTTTATGCGCCAGTTGGCCAGCCACTCTTCCACTTTAGCTAGGTGGCTTGCCAGCAGACTTGTTGCGTTAACTGGACATCGTGATCTGCTTAATATTGCCGTATCATCCGCAAAAGTACTTATTGTAAGTCGAGGGGTCTGTTGGTATGTCGGCAGTGTACATTACATATAGGAGAGGACCGAGTACGCTACCCTGCGGCACTCCGGCTTCTATAGTGAACTCTTCCGTTGTGTACTCATTTTGACGAACTGTAAATACTCTGTTACTGACGTAACTTTCTAATACTTTGTGAGTATTTGGGGGAAGCATTGTCCTTATCTTGAATATAAGACCATTCAACCAAACGCGGTCAAATGCTTGGGCAACATCTAAGATAATTGCAGAGCAGTATTCGTGGTGCTCAAACGCAGTCCGAATGTCTGAAGTTAAACGGTTGACTTGCTCAATAGTCCCATGCTTTGCTCTAAACCCAAATTGATGTGAGGGAATGATATTTTGTGCATGGGCATCAATTTTACTGAGTAAGATCTTCTCAAATAGTTTTGACAGGCAAGGTAGCAGACTAATGGGTCTTTTCCTGGTTTCTGAATCATTATGATTGTGGACCTCCTCCACTGAGTTGGAAAGTATCCACATCGCAGAACAGCATTGAAAAATCTTGAGACATATGTAATGGCGGGACTTGGAAGTTCCATAATCATTTTAGGTGTAATAAGGTCATGTCCAGGAGCTTTTCTGGGATTTAGCTCTCCGATGGCATTTTTTATTTCTAGCGAATGAACTTTGCTTGGGTCAGTTTGTGCGGCGGTCGGAACCAATGGAAGTTCATAGCCATTGGTTGGAGGATTTGGCTGGAAAACATTTCTAAGGTGAAGTGCAAAGACAGTTGCTGCGGGCCCATCTTCCTGTCTGATCTCATAGAGGCGTGTCTACCTTTGCAGGTGGCTTTATGCTGGCGCGTGCCCTTCATAGGAGAAATTTGGTGCTTGTAGGCGATAATTTTTCGATATAACGGCTATGTGCTAGCTGCTCTTCGGCTTCGAGTGCTTTGCGAAGTACGCGTTCTGCAAGTCTCAGACGATTTTTGCGTCAGGCGATCTAAAGTTTTGCCATTCGCTTCTTGCACGACGGTCAATGTAACTGTTTGTCAATCTATGATCTTGCTGAGGTGCTGTTGTTGTCATTTGGGGGTTTGAGTGATGAGCAGCGGCAGTAATGATAGAGGTTAGGACTTGAACTGAATTGTCAATGTCTTCTTCGCTGTTTATGGTTGGGCTCAGCTCGATGTTACTGCTGATATACCTAAACGTTAATGTACAAAACCTACATTTTCGCGTGGAATTCGAAAGCTTAATGAAAAATGTTGAAATACTTTGGAAAAAACGCTAGCGCTGCATTTAACTTTTCTGCATCCCTCGTTTACTTTTTTTATTTCTACACGTTCGTGTAGTTTTTTCTAAACGCCACGTGTAGCTTTCTGTTTTCTACATTTTCGTGTGAGATTTTGCAAGGTGAACTGAGTTTCGTTTAGGATTGTCATTTCTACACGTGACGTGTAGATAATTTTGTTTTCTCTGTGTTGTAACTGTAAGCTGTAACTGTAAAACTCAGTATATTTTGTTACGGACGCTGCTTTACCAAAAGGGTTCTCCTTTCGGTACCCAACCGTAGGTACTTACTGCAGTACTTACTTGTAAAGCGATAAGGTAGCGATTGCCACCAGAAAGTAGTCTATGTAAGTAGTGCAGGGTACTGCAGGGTAGTTCTATCAATTTGCTTAGGAAGTGATTTGACTTGATCTAAAAGTTTGCATAAAATTTGAATGTGAATATAAATAAGGTACATGGAAGTCAAAATTTAGTTAAAATAGTTGAAAGAATACAACTTGAAAATGCAAACTATACATTTTAGGATTTTGTTTCAAAGCTTAAGGCAAAATATTAGCGACACGAAACTTTCTCTACGAGACAAACGGGTAATTAAATGCTACAGAGTTATTGTTAATCATAAGACAGAATTATTCGAATTTGATGAATATGATAAATATTCTATTCAATGACCCATTAGTCGAACTACACAGATGAGCCTTGTTTGAAGATAAAACCGAGATTTGTTTAACACTATTTGGTTCTAAGATGAAGGCTTATCCGATATTTAAATAGTCCGATACATAATACTTTTCTCAAACCGTTTTTATATAGAGAATCTCAAGATTGCAAATACGTTCACTTACACTGGCAAGCTGTCATGTTTTAAGGTGTTTGTTGCTGCCATGCATTTGTGAACCCCAGAGGCAGTGCCAGTTGATTGTTGCCATATTTGCTAAGAGAAATCTGTCATAATTCCCATGTTTTCTACTCCATTATGCAATGAATATAATAAGGTAGTGTAAACACTTGCTCCATTGCGCATGCGCATAACTTTTTAAGCTTGTGCTGTCGATTGACAGATGAGTCTAAGGTTGGGAATTGAAATTTTTAGTTTTAATTTGATTTAATTTAATTGTTGCTGCAATTTGAATTCATTATACCCTGTTCCCATTGAAAATGGGAAAAGGGGAATCAAGAAGTTGTGCAAAAGTCTGTATCAGGTAGAAGGAAGCATTTGCGACCCTATGAAGTATATATATTCTTGATCAGCATCAACAGCCGAGTCGATTTAGCCATGTCCGTCTGTATTGCAGACTGCAGACCAATTGTGATCTGACTCAAGCATTATATTCACCAGGTTACTAGCGGCTGGTGTCCTCCCAACCCGCCTGCTTAGTTCAGTTCGTTCATTTAAGAAAGACGGACAATCAAAAATAACGTGTTCTGCGTTTTGGATGACCGACTGCCATGTACAGTCGGGGCAGTACGGGTCGTCTTCATGCTTGAATTTATGCAAATAGGATTTCAAACATCCGTGTCCAGTGAGTAGTTGCGTCAAATAGTGTGTCAACTGTCCGTGTCTTCTGTCTAGCCAGAGCCCTATATTAGGGATTAGTCCATCGTTCTTTGGAAGATCCATCCCATCTGGCTTGCCATCTCCGCAGGGTCTCCATTCGCAATTCCGCTCTATACTCTGCCATTGATATGCCATCTGACGCTCCCTTAAAGTTGTCCGCCGCCTCTTTTGCCTTCAGGTCGAATGGGATAAGTTACGCCACCACCAAAGCTGCATCATTCGACACCATTCTGAACGCGCATATGACTCTTAGAGCGCAGAGCCGGTGCGCTACGTTTGCTGCTCGTCAAAACGTGTAGCATGTGCCCAAACAGGAGCCGCGTATAGCATTGTTGAGCCAACTACGCTTACGAGGAGTTTCCGTCTCGACTGTTTAGGGCAACCTATATTGGCCATGACTCTGGCCAGGGCTGTCGTCGTTACGCTTGCCTTCTGACTAGCATACGCCAGGTGGTCCCTAAAGTTTAACCTGTGGTCAATCATAGCCCCGAGGAACTTTATGTAGGGCCGAGAGGTAATGGTGGCATCCCCTACCCTTATCGTGGCCGTCTCCACTACTTTCCGACTGCTTATGAGCACCGACTCCGTCTTGTGTTTGGCTAAAACCAGGTCCATACTCTCAAGCCACAGTTTCACAATAGAAATCGCCTGGTTACACGTTCGTTCTGCTTCCTCGATATGTTTTGCAACTATCGCTATGGCGATGTCGTCGGCGAATCCAATTGACGTAGCTCCTATCGGCAGTTGTAGGCGCAGTATACCGTCATACATAATGTTCCAGAACATAGGGCCCAGTACCGACCCTTGAAGAACACCTCTGGTGGTGCTGTACTGTTTTGTTCCCAGGTCTGTCTCGTACATGAGTAGCCTGTTGCTGAGGTAGTCTTCAATAATATCAGCTAGGTATAGTGGGACCCCTATAGAACCAATAGCTTGCCGTATATGCTGCCATCCTGCTGAATTAAATGCGTTTTTTATGTCGAGCGTGACTACAAGGCAGTACTCCTTGCTTCCAAACCTCCAACGCTTTCCTTCGATGGCCCGGCTCGCTATATCGTGCAGCTTGCTAATGGCGTGGATAGTCGATCTTCTTCTCCGGAATCCGTATGGCACAGGGGACATCCAAGTTTCCACTGCATTTTCCAGTCGTTTCTGAATAATTCGCTCTAGAATTTTTCTAGTGTCTATATGCCGATACGCTTTCGGATAGGTTTGCTCCTTTCGGAATTGGAGCTAGCCTCTGTCGTGTGTGTATAGTATGTGTGTGTGTGTATATGTGTATGAAAACACAAGAAGTCAAGAGAACAGGGTATTTTGTAGTCGGGGCACTCGACTTCAGCTCCCTTACTTGTTTTGAGTGTATGATTGATACGCTTGGAATTCGAGGTATTTGAAATATTTGCCAGGATAAAGCTGGATAATAAGTACACCTGCCGGTTTTAGCCTTCTCGAGGTCATGTTATGATTACGCATAACTTTAAACAGAGGCACCACAAAGGAGACTGGTAGATCGTACAGCTGATTCATGAGTCACCACACTCAATCATCAGCAATCAAAGCCTACTGAACTGTTTGAACTGTACATTTTAATTTATTATTTTATGGTTCTCAAATCTTTTTAGGCGTTCATTTCGTATTTTAAGATCTATAGATTAGTTCCAAGTTATCGAATCCGTCTTGAGACTTGCGATTATATTTGCGGTTCGATTTTTAAAATTATATAGAAAAGACAAAAGTTCCAATAAAACATGAAGAAGAATCTATCAATTTTGTACTTTAAAATTTCGCTCAGTGTAAGCTTTAAATAAAACCGCAAAAAGCGACGCTTTTTTTTTTTAGTTGGCCCGCACTTGAGGCTGAGACTGAGTTATTACACGAGCTGGCTGCCTCTATCTGTGCTCCATCTCTCTCTCTCGCCGCCCGATTCGCCTTAATGTGTGTCGCTGTCATCGTCACACATGCTCTCCTCCAGCTCCGCCCGCCCCCGCCTCATTTGTTTGCTTTTCTGTTATGAAACGAAATTGTGTCAAGGTCAAATTTGCATGAACACGCTAAGCGGCGGCAAATGGGGGGAGGGGGCCGCCGCTCAGCCAACGCTCAGCTGTTCTGCGAGAGAGCTTGGCAAATAAATGACAGTTGGCGCTGGCCCCGCTTTTTTTTCTCACACATTTGCCATGCAAATGGCAAATAGACAACAATCCGTGAAGCTGTCAAAGTAAATAGAAAAGCAAAATGCACTTGCCATGCCCTGGTCCCTGGTCAAAAGTTTGACTCGGTATATATTTATGGGGGGCATTTCCCATATCATATTTAGTGGGTGTCAATAATTATGCAAGCTGCAATTAAGATATATCGAGGGGAAGGGGAGAGTAGGGAGAGTTCAGCGAGTTGTTAATTGAAAGTACAAAAACTGGAAGACACTTTACTGCTTACACACGTTAATTACTTTACACAAACAATAGAAAAGTTGGCTAACACATGAATTCCTACTGAAAATGTGCAAAGAAAATAACACTTATGGTTCGGTAAAGTAAATGATTCTACATATGTAAATTTCTGCCCTTTTTGACTTCTTCAGGGTCCACTTGTTAATAGCTTCTACTTAAATCACTCCTAAACAACTTTAATCTTTAAACATATTAGAGATAAATTAAAATTTACAGTTCTTTATTCTAATTTTTGATTTGCATAAACACAAGTTACAATATTTAATTACAATATAACTAAACTGGTTTCTCGCCCATGCAATTTAGAAACAAGAATCTTATGCAATTACAAAACTAAAGTATTTAGAACAAAAACTTCCTACTTCTGGGCAGCATTCACCACTGCATTTCTATGCTATGAGAGGATGATGCTTCAATTAGCATTCATTCAAATTCAACTGCTGCATCATCATCGTTTTGCCTTTCACAGACAACATTCCCCCAGATGATGATGATGATGATTCTAAACGATTAACTACCAATGATATTATTGTTTTATTAATAAATGTGATTACTTAATACGCTTCAATAGAGTGTGTTGACCGTTCACCGGCACTCTAAATACCACAGAATTAGTCATAAACATAACTCACCCCCATAACTTCCAGATCAAAATCGTACAGTGGCGAATTGTTAGGCACAAAAAAGAAATATGCAAATTGTGCGATAAACCAAGCTAATTGCAAATTCCTGCAGGCAATTCGCCGCTACCCAAAAGTGAACGCAACGTGGGCGACTGCAAGTCCAAGTCAAGTCCGGGAACGTAGCCGGATATTGGCCACTGCAGTGGTCACAAAGAACAACTTAGAACTGCCAATTGGCTGATGAAATGCCAAACGATCTGTGGAATAAGCCACCACACGATGAAGACATTAATCTCTTCGACTTGGCTGCACATCTTTATTTTTCCTTTTGCCTGCCAGAGACCCCAAAGACCCAGACACAGAGACACTCAACAGTTCATTGGCAGGCAGTTGACAAGCCCACCAAAGCGTCAAGAAGTAGCCAGAAACAGACAAGAGACCGAGACAGAGACTGAGACTGAAGTCTGGTTCTTAAAACTTCCACTAGAGATGCGTGTGTGATTTGGCTACAATTCACAAGGTGATCAGGCGATTTTTGTTTTGAATTAATTAAAATTAATTGCAAAACTTGAACGATTTTAAGTTGAATTTTAATTTTATGTAATTCATAGAGCTTCTTTACTTACATGATTCACATTTTCTATCTAAATCCTAACAAGAATCTCAATATAACCCCTAATTTACTTTCAGACTGTTAAGGGTGGGACTTCCCTATTTAGGTAGAAAAGGTCGACATAGAATTGCAAAACGACCTCCTTTGAGAGCGGGAGAATGGCAGAGAAGATGAAGATGACGTTTTTTCAGTAATCTCGCCGTTTCGATATACTATAAGGGTGGCATTCTGCCTGCTTAGACAATTAAGAGTAGGTCAAGTAAGCTTATAGATTTCGAAGCTGTGAATACTGTAGGTACTTTCCCTTATTTTTAGAGTAAAACAAATTGGTTGCAGTTTCAACGCAATGAACTTGATTAAGATATGGCCAGTCAGTATCTAGCAACAAATTAACCAAGAGTGTGAAGTCTGTTTTCTTATAACATAGCATCGCCTGAGCACTGCCTTAGTTGGCTCAACCATCTCAGCTATGCTTGGAAGATCCATATAAAGTTATAAGGTGGGATGATAGTTGTCTTCATAACAGGTAGGTAGGTAATGCCGGCTGGCCCCCGATTGGGGTCACACATAGACCTTAAGGTTCTTTGTAAAGCCGGGAGTAATTGGTTGGGAGGCCTCTTGGCCGCTTCTTCCAGAGAAGCAAGCAATGGGGTGTAAAATGTCTTGACACAGCCCCAAAAGGCCAATGCCGAGCTGCTCTCAATCTCTTGGCTTGTGGGCTTCTAATTTTTCGCACAAGAGAAAGGGACCTACAGTTTACCGCCGAATCCGAACGGCAGCTTGAATAGCTTTTCATGGCTAATTACTACAAAGCTGGCGCCAACAGCAGAGAGGGGTGACCGGGTGTAAAGTTTATTCAAAGAAAAAACTTTTCATTAGATGTTACGAGGCGGGATCGAACCCACGACCTCTTGCACAACGGTCGCGCACACTAGCCGCTGAGCCACCGGCCACACAATGGGGTGTACAGAAGTTTTAATCTTATCGTTGAAGTATATTTTTCTGATTCCCCTTTACGTTCTGGTATTTGATGACGAGGGTTGATAAGACTAAGTTGTTTGAAGACATAGGAAAAGTACCAGTATTACGCTTGGGTTTAGGTTCGATTTCACGAACAATAGAGAATTTGGTCCACTTGTTCCAGTGTAGGAAGTGGAACGAATATTTTAAAAGAAGATATTGATCGAGGTTTTAAACATTCATATTTTAAAACCATTATGTCAGAGCATCCAGTAGCATTGATTAAGAAGTTCTTTAAGTCAGTCTCAGTGATATCAGGGCAGAGACGGGAAACAAAAATTTGCAACTGCTAAAATAGGCCGGATATATAGCTGAGCATTGGCAGACGTAGAAGAGACATTAGGTCGAACAGGAGCGGTCAACTCAGCAGCATAAGCAGAAGTTGCTGCCGCAGAACCTCCTGCAGAAGCTACAATTCGAGGTGCAGTAGCTGATGCAGGAGCAGCACCTGGAGCAGGTGCCGAGAGAGATAAATCAGACGTAAATAGACTATGCCAAACATTACTTTCATCAAAAAAGGAAAGAAAAATACTGCTCGCTTTAGCTAGAGGGTAGGGATATGGAGTAGAAGAGCTGTAAGACTGTGATGAATAGGTCGACTGAAAGAATGTGGCAAATAAATTCGCAATATTAAGATCAGAAGATTCAATTGAAGAGTAGGGGGAAATGCGTTCGACTTGCGTTTAGAGTTAACGAATGAGTAGAATTGCTTTGGATCGTTTCTGAAATGGATCCTGCATTGTGAGAGGTAATCTGCGTAACATCGGCTGTAAATGGTGAGAAATTTTGAACGAGCAGAAGCATAGAGCGCAAAGTCTATCGAGGAACCAGTTTTGTGATATTTCTTTTAGAGTCTGGATTTCTTGTTTTTATGGTACGACAAGTGCGGTGTGAACCAAGGTGGTTTAGTTCATGGTGTCAACTTTACCTCAGGAACATAAGATTCAATAGCAGAGTATAGAACTTGGTAAGAAGCTTTAACTGCAGACTCAATGTCAGGGAGAATATATAGAAATGTCCAGTCAACTTAAGAAAGATGAAGGTTAAGTTCAAGAAAATTGGTCCTTACTGATATTTCTTTTCATATTGAAAAAAATAATTTAGATATTGATATTTTGAAATAATAAGGATCGATGTTATGGATGTTTTTAGAAATAGCAATTTCTTTAGAATAATCAGGCCTATTGAGGTAATTAGATGTCGTTTGATCAAAGACCTCTGAAATTTTGGGAAAGGTTCGGTCCGGGGGGTTTCAGCCCTTTGGAAAGTCGAAGGCTTGGATCTCGGACTGGTTCCATTAAATATCGAACCTAAAGTTTTAGTTCCAAGCTTGGTTCATGGAATCTTATATCGTTGAGCATTTTTTCGACAAAAAAAAGTCATATATTTGATAAGAAAGAAACGTCCAGCATAGGAAGCTAAAAATAACATTAATCAATGCCCGCAAGGGCCTCATTCATAAGACCTATACCACGGCTTTCAAAAGTGCCTGGAGTAAAAAATGGGAAGCTAGGCCTTATGTCCTTTTTGTTGTTGTAATATGCCGAGTTTGGAAATGACTTTGAAATGACAATTAGCATTAAAAAACTGACTTCTGAGGCTCATTTAGACACTTTCGATTAAAATTGTATATTTTTTCAAATATTTATTGATTTATCCTCTGTCACAGAGGACATAAAAACTTTTTTCTTCCAAATTGATGAGATTAAAAGTAACTAAAAATGTGTTTATTATACAACATCCTTTGCTTAAAGCTCTTGCTCTGCGTAGGAAGCCAATCATCATACCCCTCGGCTATAAATATCGTCTACCTCTTCATCGATTGAGCCATTTTTTTCCACCTATTCTCCAGTTAACTGCATGCTTGCTCCATCAGTCACGCGTGCATCTCTATCGACTTTATTCTACTTGGTAAATCGATTCATTTTCAGTTATTTACTGTTATTGCCTTAATGCCTGCTGCTGCTGCTGCAGTTGGTCACCAAGCTGTGTCAGCGGGGAGCCCCACCTACATTTTCGTTGATCTTTTCAGTAAATTGTATTAATTTTGTAAGCTTTGCTGACCTTCAGGCTGCCACTGTTTGTCTGGTTGACCGACGAAAAGCTGCGGATTGCTATTTTAAGACTTTCCAGCGAAATGAGTTTCTAAGCAAGTTCGTTGCCTAAGTCTTTTGTTTGGTCTAGACGAATTTATGGGGCGAGACAACGACAATGAGTAGGGCGGAGCATGACGCTGGCATAAAAATAGTTATACTTAATGGGCGAAACCGCATTTCGAATGCTAAAAATAACAAAACGAATCGAAAATTGAGTTTGAAATACCCCACGCGACCCATCAAGCAAAAGCCCCAAAGGAATCATTGTTGCTGGCCAAAATGTGGGAAACACTCGAAATTACCCACATCAAAAACGAAAAAACAAAAATAATAATAGCAAGAATAATAAGCTGAATGAGTCTGGGCACCCGGATTCGGACAAAAGACAGCGAGAACAAGCAACAAGTAGAAGTCGAATGTTTGTTCTTTATTGATTCAACACAGACAATTCATCACGTGCGTCATTTAAACAGTTCAATACAAATTTTCCATCGTTTTTTTTTTGGGACCTACAGCATGGATGATATAACGGGTCAATCCCATAATTTGCAATTCTTTGGGCTCATTGGCTTTCTCTTTCTTTAGTCTTTCTCTATTTGAACCGGTTACCTAAGCGGATACATCATTTTTTATACTTTTTTTTTGTACTTTCCCATTCGAAATCTGACATCTTAAAGTCCGGTTCTACTTTGAATAACAATTTGTTACATTTTTGGCCAGCACCCCCATCATACGACAATAATTAATTATATTAATTAGTAATTAATTGAAGCATACGCTCGACTGACACACTCCCACACACACACAAGAAGAGATGATTCGTTTGTCCATCATATAATGATCCAGCGATGATCTTTCCCATTGTGTGGAAACTATTAATTAATTAGAGTTTTTTCTCTGCGGCTTGTTAAGCACAGTTTAAAATACCATTTTATTTAATTAATGAGATAATAGCCATTTATACTTTTTGGGGCGTAACAAATGTTTGGGTAGCAACTAGAGATAAAACTTAACTTTGGTTAACAAAGTTCTGTCCCACTAGAGAATACTTTCTACGAATTTATAACTGACTCATCTTAGTTTTGGCATATTCATAAAAATGGAAATACCTTGAGTCATCAATTTGAACAAGAGTTAATCGATATGCAAAAAAGAGCATTCTTGTCCATTGATGGACGGTCATTCTGAAGCGTACTCGCGCCAAATACATAAACTTAACTTCCTTCGTTTCATAGGAAAGTGAACAACAATGCTTTATCTTGAGCTTAGCGTGGATTTCGAGGATTTCAAATTACGAAGTTATATGTTTGATTCAATTTTGAACTCTGGATTGGATCTAGTCTTGAAATGTCTAGTACTCGCATTAAACACATACCAGAGGTGCATACTGGTTCTGTACCAAAACCGAACCGCTAATCAATGATCTGAAGCCGAAACGTGGCCTGAATCCGCGTTTGTTATTAAAAGCTAAACCGAACCAAGAACCGCAAATGAAAACGGATCGGATCGGTTCTAAGAAATCCTAAGAAAAATAAAATTTGTGAATTTTGAGAATCTTATATAAAAAATCGACATTTTGTAGACACCCTGGTTGTCGGTGATCCAATAGATATGCATGGCATGTGTGCAACTTATTCTTTAAACTGAAGAGCAGATAGTACAGCTCAACAATCTATCGAAACGTTCGCACAATTGCCGAATCCCTAAGTAAGAACACAATCGCGTACTTGTTAGGAACTGATCTTTATTCATTTTAGTCGCTGCTTTTATAGTCGAACTTATGTATTAGGACATGAGACAACTGTCTTTACATTTATATTTATAATTCTTTTTGTCCTTGTTCAACATATGAACCTCATTTATTTCTTATGTATATCTTATGTAATTATGTTACCTCTCTTTCTTGAGCATCATTTTACTTATCTCCAATTAATCTAGAGCTGCTCTGACTTACTATTCTAATACAATCCTTGCTTGTGGTCGCTTCGCACCATATGTATGCAGGCGTGTGAAACAGGGACTTCTAGTCATCTACCTAACGCTACCCTTTCAAGTGGAATCATATTTTGTAACGTCTGCGAGGGTTGTATAATCAGTTGTAAGCATCATGCATGATTGCATAAATACGATCAAATAATGACAACGCATTGTCCGTTGCATCATCTGCCATTGCAACAGCTTCATTGGCATTTAAGCTGTCACTGAATATTCTTATTAACCCAGACGCAATTTGCAACATACAGAAACAGTCCTCCAAAGCCACAACACACATGGTCATTACGGAAAAATTGCAAAATTATCATCTGGGATGAATGCACCATGGCACACAAACATTCACTTGAGTTGTTGAACAGAACACTTACAAATATACAAAAAAAAACACGAAAAACTATTCCTTTCAGGTGATTTTAGACAATCACTTTCGTCATTTCATTTTTACCCCAGCGTTCCAAACGATTTGATCATCACCCTTTACGACTATATATAGAACATTAAAAATCAACATCTTTGTTTTAAATCATAATCTCCCATGTGGCGTTAAAGATAAAATGATCGTTGCCGAGGCTCCTAGCTAAACCAAAAAAAAATCAACGAATGCAAAAAATCATCCTGGTGCCCCCAAATGTTACAAAATCCGCCCGCTGGCACATTGTTCGATCAATTGATAGATATGGGTGATGGAAGAGTTCCTGTCCATGAAAGAATTGCCCACCATTTTCTGCTCAATCGTTGATTCGCAAAATGCTTACATTCATGCATAAATCACGCGGGCCTGGCAGAATGTGCCATTTTGAGACTTAGCGGACTTCAACTTGAAGCAACACATTATCGAAGCCAAATATTAAATAACTAGTTCCGAGCCTAAAATTGCGTACAAATTCCTATTAGATTGGCCTTCGCAATGAGAATCAATCGGGTGTGTCCCAGAAATCTCTAGAGATTTTCGTATAAACGAAGAGATTTTTAATTTAACTAGGAGAACTTTATATGTAAAGTGGCAAAAATTATGTCGGCTACTAAATTTTAGGGAGGGAAAACCGTACGCATCAAATCTGCTTTGCCTTTAGCAGTCTGTTTCAAATCTCTCAACTTTTGCCATCTAATCTAGTAAGCTAGCATTTAAAAGACACTTCACATATAAAGGCAAGCACATTTATTTCGAAATGAAACCGTTTATACGTAAATCTCTTGAGATTTCCGGGACACACCCGAATAAGTCGCAAGGCTCAACGATGTCCTTTTTCGGCTTAGCACTAGGCACATCAAGTTTTTCACACGGACAATTATACGTGGCATGTTCTGGCGTGGGCAAACCATCGAGCTTATTTGCGTTGGCTAAGGGCGGACCGAGATCAAAAAATAAATATGTCCGTTTCGTTAATGAAATACATTAAATTGAAAAGATAAATGGTTGGTGTTTGTTTTTGTTATACTCGGCAGTC
This sequence comes from Lordiphosa collinella, assembly GCA_018904265.1. Lineage (NCBI taxonomy): Eukaryota > Metazoa > Arthropoda > Insecta > Diptera > Drosophilidae > Lordiphosa > Lordiphosa collinella. The sequence continues at coordinate 320,457 of JAEIFV010000222.1, forward strand.
ATGCTCCATTCTTCTATGTCATATTCGTTGTTTTTTATTTAACAATCAAAATATTCTTTAAAAACTGTATATGGCAAAACGTTTGCCGGGTTAGCTAGTATTTTATAATACAGTAAACATTCTATATACGCAACTAATCTGAACCAGTTTTTATACTCTGTACCAGAGGTACACAGAGTATATTAAGTTTGTGCAAAAGTATGTAACAGCCAGAAGGAAGCATCACCGACCCCAAAAAGTGTATATATTTGTGTTCAGCATCAACAGTCGAGTCGATCTAGCCATGTCTTTCTGTCTGTCTGTCCGTCCGTATCCGTGTTTCGACCGATCGTTCCTATGGCAGCTATGTATATGCTATAGTCAAACGATTTTGACTTAACTTTGTAGAATTGTGTAAAAGTATATAAAATAAGTATATGCCAATGAAAAGGACATTTCCATTGAAAACAAAAAAGTTTTTTTTACTAGAACTAGTTTTTTGACCGATCGTTCCTATGACAGCTATATGCTATAGTCATCCGATCCGGCCGGTTCCGACAAATAAGCAGCGTATTTGTATCAAAAGACTTCGTGCAAAGTTTGGTGAAGATAGTTATAAAACTGACGGAGAAGATAGCATAGAAACAGACGGACAGACTCAGCTCGTCAAGTTAATCAAGAATATATATACTTTATGTGGTCGGAGATGCCTTCTTCAATGCGTTACAAACATCCGGACAATATGAATATGGGTTTAAGCGACCATGTTTGATTTTCGTCAAAGTGGTTGTTAGCCGGCTCAAGGTCGAGGATTAATTTTAATTCAATAATCATCCAGAAAAGTTAACCAAGAATACACAGCAGCAGTGGTTGCGTAGACAGACTCTGTTTCGGCTGCCAGCACGGCTAAGCCATCGTCAGTATTCTTTCGATTGCTGTCACACAATCAAGCCATTTGCAAATTCCTACTTATTTATACCAACTACCCGGAGAATTTAAGCTTGAGAATTGCAAGAGCGCAAATTTTCTTCTTTGTTATTAAGTTACATGTGTTGGGCAAATGTAATACGGAACTCAATCCGCTTAAAAATGTTTAAGAGGCTGAGGCAAGGAGGCGACCGGCCTGTGGGTCGCCCTCTAATTACCGAAAGGTCGGACGGATGTAGCCTTTTGAGCCGTCTCCGTATCCTTTTAGTCGCCAGGTCATTGGCGAGACGGTTTGTGTGGGCCATCAGGTGGTCTCTATATCTGATGAATGCCGAGGGGTTTATAGATGGTAGAGTTCCGCACGTACCAGGGTGTACCGAGTGTTCGGCGTAAAACCTTGTTCTACACGTCTTGACCATTTTAATGGAGGTGTCCCAGGCAGTATCCCAGAGGATATACCCAAAGTCCAGGTCGGTATGATTATTGACTTGATAATTACATATTATCTTTGCGCGTTGTGAGAGCCCTGTTCTCCCTCTAAGAAGCCATCGTCAAAAAGTACATTTTTCTTTCCGTATCGAGTAAAAAGCAAATTATTCCAATCAGGCATGTTTTCAATTCGGCTACGGTTTGGTTTTGCTGTTCTTAGTTCCGAATAAAATTGCTTACGTTTTACTTCTGGCAAACCACTGACCAATCGAAATCGGCACAAGAGAATCAAGCGAAACAATCGAAAATGGAACATGCGGAAACGAGAGACGCTGATTTTTACGTTTTACATTTCGGTTAGATTGGCAATGCCAGTTTCTCGAGACACATAACAAAAAAATATTTTTAATTCAGGTAAAGACTTAAATGCAATTCAAATTACATAAATAAGTTTTTAATTGATCGCAGAATTAAGGAAAATTAACTAAATGTATATTTGGCAACTGTACGAGTGTGTAATTTGCCAATTACTTTTCATTTCACCGGCCAACAAGCATACATTTTTAAAACGAAAGACGCTTTCGTTTTTGTGAGGCAAGAAACTTAGTTAATTCCGTTTCCGAAAAGTTGTAGTGGAAGTGGAATTGAGAACATGCCTGTATATCTTAACCTGTAAGACTTTCTCATATGCATGTTATTTTTGCAACCTTTTTAACCCTCTTATGATAATCAAACCCTTGAAATGGGCTAAGTAGCACTTGATTGCCTCTAGACCTTATCTTGACTTAAGTTTCAACGCTTTCTTACTTACTTGGTGAGTAACAACTTTTCCGGCGCTTTTCTGACCCTTCGGTTGGAATTTTCCAAATCGCAAAGTGACATCCTATCCAAGTTTCAGCCATAATCTCTTACGTTTTAGGCTGTTCTTAGATTGCCAATGTGAATCAGTGAATCAGTATACACTCGCTGAAAGATCTAATCAGCCTAAAATAGTTTCAAATATGATCTTCAAGTTAAAAGAGTTTACCATTTTGCTACTTTTCCTTATTCTCACCTAATCAAACTCTAATCTGTCAAACAACAGCAAATCGTTGGCACGTGGCACATAAAGACAGTCACTTTTGAACCAAATCGTTCGATTTATGTCTGTATGGTATTTATTTTTATAGCGCTCCAACAAAATGTGGTCAAATTAGTTAAAGGGGGGAATTAAACTAAAATTAGTCAAAATAAGCAACACACGTTTGACCAGAGCAATGACCCAGAGAGATAGAGAGAACTGCCGCAAGAGGAAAAGCGGGGCCAGGCCCCCCACAATGGTTTTTGATTTCAATCTGAGAACTTAACACAAATTAGCACAAAATTAATTGCGTTTTAAGCCACAATTAAAATAAACAAATTACATTTATCACCAAGCGGAGATCGGAGGCAACTTTGAACCAGTTGGTAAAAAAACCAAATTTAAGGTAATACAAATGGTTTTATTGAATATATGTATAAATCGAGAGCACATTTCAAATGTGCCAGCTATGGAAAACTAATTGAATTTGCACTTGGAAAAGTCCATTTCGGGATGTTGCTGCTTAAACCTAGAAAAAGTTACAATTTTTGATTAAAAATCAAGAGTTAGTTTTCATTATCCACACTTACTTCTCTAGTATATCCTGTTTCTTGCGATCTTCGCTGGTGGGCAAACCCATTTCCTTTTGACGCTGATCATACATCATTTTCTCCACCATGCCACGCGTCTCACCGTCCAAATCCGATAGCTTGGAGGGTTCTGGATTTATTTTACGTGTGGAGATTTCGGGATCGGTGGTCACCAAACGATTCCACCAATTCATTTTGCCAATCTTCTCCAGTGTGATTAAAACCGTTTTACTATCTTGCAATACCCAAACCGACTCCTCTTGTTTGACTTCAGCACTCAGTTCACCATCGATAATGGGCTCTTGACCTTTGAGGCCCACTTTTAAGGTTTTCTTGCCAATGCTGACCACCAGATCGCGAGCACGCAAAGCGAATGTCACGTTGAAGGGAATCTTGAGCTGTACAAAAAAGATACAGAAAATAAATTCAGTTAATGATGAGATGAACCATGTAATGTTTTTGTGATTAATGATCGAGAGATTGAGTTCTAGTAAGCCAAAGTCAAACAATGATGCCGCCGACTTTGGTCATTGGATGTATGGCAACCTTGAGGCAATGAGAGATGTTGCTGCTGCTGCTGCCGTTGCTGCTAATAATGATCTATAAATAACTAAAGACAAGAGGCACGTCTTCGTCTTCGACTTCGACTTTATCAGCCCAGCTGCAATCTAGAGCGCTGGAAGCCCTTCACCAACTAGAACGGGAATTTAAGTTAATCGCCTTTTGATTGAGGTGAAGGAGTTCAAGGACGTACAGCGGTTGTTTCAGATCCGGTTGACAGGAGTGGGATTGTGGAATGTGGCTCAACAGGTTGGCTGCAGAGCCACAGAAGAACTGGAAAAGGTTGCAAGTGCCAAGAAATGGCCACAGAAATATCACACGCGAGACCTATTTTAACAAGTTGCATTTTTTTTTACTGCAAATACTTTAATGTTGAGTGCTTTATGGAAGAAGCTACCTTGTCAAGATTCTTCTTTATATTGGATTTTGGAAAATGAGAACAAATTGGCCCTGTTCCTCTTCTCCACCTGCAACGGTGATGGGCAGCTTATCACACAGCTTAACACAAACTTCGGGAGTTACAGAATATTTTATAGGCTATTTACACTAGGAGTGCGTTATGCGTTTATAGCTAACATTTAGATTTTTTTCCGATACAAAAAAGCCAAATGTTTGCTTTTAAGGCACAACGCAGTCCTAGTGTAAAAGTTGTATTATAGTCGGGCTTGACTTTCTTACTTGTTTTATCAATATTGTGTAAGGCATGGGCTGAATCAAGGCTCGAACCAAAAACTTCATCCAAAAACCTTGAACCTAACCATTGGTAAGCTTTGGTTCCCAACCGCGAACCGGAATTCCGATAACATTTGTTGGGTTTGTAATGATTTGTAATAGGGGCACAAGATTACAACTTCCGCATTTGTTTCAATATCCCAGCAAACATTTTTAATCGGCAAAGAATCTCAGGCGACTCGCCAAGATATTGCATTCTGATCGTCTGTTCGGAGAAAGTGAGCCACTTCGTCGACACTTCTAGAAGAGTCGCAAAAGATTTGCAAAAGAGTCTTTCATGGCGATTTCCAGGAGACTCTTTTCGGCGATACTTTAATCGCCCATCGCCTAAAAGAGTCTTCTGGGAGTCGCCATGGAGATTGCTAGAAGATTGAATCTTCCGGCAATTTTCTCTGCGATTCCCAGAAGATTCAATCTTCCGGCAATTTTCTCTGCGATTCCCAGAAGATTCAATCTTCTAGCGATCTCCACGGCGACTCCCAGAAGACTCTTCTCGGCGATGGGCGATTCAACAATCGCCCAAATGTTTACAGGGATATTATTTGTTGTAGTAGATTTATTTTGTTCTGTAAATTTGCAGATCATATTGACATTAAGGATTCCTTATACAACAATTTAGGTATTTGATCTTAGATTTGGTTACTTCAGTTTTCGAAAATATTATTTGCCAGTAAGGTTCAGCTCCGTCCATTCGAAATTTCAATTACTTCCGCTGGGTCCAGTGAAGTTTGCTGCCAATATACAAAGCGTATTCCTGCCAGGATTCTACATTTGGCCAAGAAATGAAAGGCGTCCTCTTTTTCGTGCATATTGCACAGCGTGCACTAATTTAGGATGGCATCTCTATATGGCTTGAAAATCAGCGCCATCAGATCACAGCGGGAGCGAAATATTTGCGAGACTACTTTTAAGTAATAGGGATCGTTTTAAAGAGTTCTCTTCTCTGCAAGTGCTTCTCCGGGCCTGTTCGTTGAATTATTCTCGAGAGCCTTCGGCTTTTCGGTTCAGTAATTTGTTGTGCGCTTCAGTTCATGATCGGTGGTTTTGAAGGTCAAGAGGGACGTTATGCTCCACGGACAGTAGTCGCCATTCATCGAAACATTGGGCTCCGCTTGCTAATATCAGCTTTGCAGTTTTATTCACCAGTCTTGATGCTGGTTTTTCCATCAGCTGCCTCATGTGAGCAAAGTGCATGCCCAAGGTGTAACTATATAGCTCTGATAATCCAGTCTCTATGTGAATAGCATAGTTTGGGGTATTTCGTGGCAACTGGAAGATTTTCTTGATGAAAAATCTCAGCATCTTTTCCACATACCATGGTATTTCCAAAATATTTATAAGATGTTTCTCTCTTTTCGTTTCCCCTTACTTGACTTGTCGGTGCTTATTTTCGAATTCCATGTTTTGCAGTATTCGTTTAGATAGTTTAACTTATTTTGGAGTTTGGGCGCTGAACGGTAAGAGCTAAGGTGGTGAAGGTGCGTACTAAGACGGGGTTTTGGAAAATTCCACCAGGAAAAGCCGGAAAAGCGTCGGAAAAGTTTGTATGGGGAAAATTTTATTTTTCATCCGATTGACTTGAAATTCGGTTTGTAAGCATAGTATGCGAAATAATTGGACACGTGTTTTTCCGATTTCGGAAAATCCGCCCACAAGGAAAATTCTCGGGAAAATCGATATGCAAAAATCTGTTTCTCATCCGATTGACTTGAAATTAGGTTCGTAAGGACAGTAAGTGAAATAATTTATAATGTAATTTTCTGATTTTGGAAAATTTGACCTTAGGGTCGGAAAAATCATGGAAAACTCAGCAGCCAAAAACCTATTTTTATACGATTGGCTTTTTTTTTTTTTGGTTTTTCATTGTACTGATTGTGTGCGGGACCTGGACCTCGACCTGGAGGTGCACCTGGACGAGTAGGTGGACGTGGACCTGGAGGTGGCCCTGAAGGTGGCCGTTTAGGTGGCCCTGAAGGTGGCAATGGAGGTGGAAAATGGTCCAAAAACCGCAATATTTTCAAAATTCATAGTCTCGGTAAAACTTTGGGGATTGGTTAGACGCTTGCCCGGGACAGTTTTTAAGAAAAAAAAAATGGGCTGAAAATTATGCACAAACCGCGAATTTTGGCAGGTTTTTGATTTCAGTGAAACTTATTGGAATGGTGGACGCTTGCCCGGGAAGGTTTCTAAGTTGAAGAAATGGGCGCAAAAAGGGTGCTAAATTTGAAAAATTATAGCGTTCCGATCCGATTGCAATGCAACTTTGAGGAATGGTTAGAGAATTGGTGGAAAATGTCCCAAAACGTGTGTTCAAGGTCGAAAATGTCAGGTGAGACTTTATTTTTAACCGCGAGCGGGGCATAAGAGTTAATTTCTGCTTTGAGCCGATGTATGTAAGATACGGTCAAATATTTTCCAATTTGTAAAATCCACCCCCAAGTCGGAAAAGAAAAACTGATACCCATATCGGTTAAAATAGCTTAACTAACGGCGGCATAGCGAAGCAAGCCGGGTTATTTGCTAGTCATTAATATATAGTGGGAATTACAGCGGGCTTAGCAAGCATCCCTGCTTAAAAGCCTGCTCTTACTTTTAAACCAGTTTGATAGCTGTGAGCCATCCCATATCGCTGCTATATTTTCCTCGTACACTTTCTGTAGAACTCTCAGGAATTTTGTCGAAAGGCCCATATTGCTGAGTTTGTAAATGAGGCTCCTTCTATCGGTTTCGTCAAATGCCGCTTTCAAGTCTCGGAAGCTGACGTAAAGTTTCTTTTTCTCTCTTAGGTAGGTCGCTACGATCGATGACAACATAAAGATTGCATCGACTGTAGAGAAATCCGTCATCCGTGGGTGTTTTGTGAGTGAATAAGGGTCGATCATCAAAGTTTTTAAACTTTTTTGATTTATAAGCTTTTGTTCTGTTCGATACAAGATCTGAAAACAATCTGTCTGACTGTCAGGGGAGCCAGCACAAATTCTTTTTAATATGTGTCATAATAATTAAAGAATGTGATACCTAAACATACAACTTTAAATGGTATCAGTGTTTGTAATTCCTGGTAGGGGACAATGGAAATATTCTCCTCCATCTTCTGGAATTAATCCAGCTATGTGTTTGCTGTAACCTTATGTGGTGTAGTCGCCAGTCAGACCAGCTACGATCAAGGGGACGCGCGCTTGAAGGATGGATTAAACTCATGTTCTGTTCTTGGTAGCGCCACTGTGGTGGCCATCTTATTCGGAGTATATTAGTTTTTCTTAGCCTCCTAAGTTGCAACTGCCGTTTAATGGTTGTGAGCTGCACATTCTGAGTTATTCTTTGGCGACGATAAGGTACGACCGTACATAGACCAGCAACCATCAGCGAAATGTTGGAAACATTCGCTGCTGCTGCTTATTTGAAAGGCAGAGCTTTATGGTATTGATCTGACCAAATGATACATGCTCATTTAAATCACTTTTACAAAGCAAAAGGAGTGTTGTGTGGAAAAACTTTTCAGTTCTTGAATTCGATGAAGACCCAAAAATGTGCGTGTTTTCATATGCCTCTCAGCGTGGCACAGGTGGTTTTGTTGCGACACCGGTGCATTCAACAAGGACCAAGGGAATTCAGAATTACGCAAACAAATATAAGAAAGTTATCAACAAAAACGTTGCCCAAAAAAGAAGAAAAGAACATTGCCTAAAGCTGCTGTAATTTATTACCAAAGATATGCGGTCGTTGTGGGTATGTGTATAATTGCTTAGTATTTTGTTAAATCCATTTTAATGGACATGCATTTTTATCGTACTTGAGCATTCGTAACGCGTCGTTACATCGTGCATGATTCGTGAGTGACGCAAAAGGGAAGGATTTTTTATTTAGTGAATCGTTTGTGACGGGAATATAATCTACTCTACATCTCACACTCGTAACTAAAAAAAAACCTCTTTAATCAAAATCACACAAGTTAATGAACTTAAAACTATAACTCTATATGCTTAAAACCATCTTGCATTCCTTTATAGCCTTCAAGTATTTAAGTAATTACACTGTTACCCAGAATTATACGTCCATACATGGCAATTAATTATAATGACAAACCCCCACAACATACATATATTAACACCTTTCCCATTAAAAATTAATAATAATGAATAGATTTTAGACGTGTGTGTGTGTGTGTGAAAACTCCAAGCAGCATAATTAAAACCCAAGTTATTAGACAACTAAAAACTACAGTCTATGCAATCAATTAGCAAACAACGACACAAGCTTGCATGTGTGAGTTAAAACAATGAAGGGGGACCTTTAATTAAAATCTCACGAAGCATTTCAAACCAAGGACATGTTCGTGTGTGAGTTGTGGGCAAGCACGCGGCTCATGTCAACTCACGGTAGCGAGAGCTTCTTAATGTGGGCTGTGTGCATCTTACAACTTGAGAGGTGTCTAAGAATATGTGTGTCAAAAGCTGAAACTGAAGCGGATGTCAATGATCATTTTTTTTTTTTGTGAAATGTACGCGGATGTGTGTGTAAGCAGCTGTGATTGACTGCTGACAGTTGGCGGCGTGGGTGTGGGCCATAGCAACAGTTGATCTTATTATGGATTCTAGAAATAACTTCACAAAATGTTTAAGATTGAGTGGTTAACTTGGTTTGATAACAAAGCAAATTTTCACACTACTATCAAAGACGTTGATCGTTGATGAATTCAACTCCAACATATAATGATTGTCAGATGGAAGTATGCCTGAGGAAACAAGTAACTGTTGTCTGTGCTTAATCCGTTGCTAAGCCTTGCTTAAAAGAAAGCTAAATTGATATTTGCTTTCATTACAAAATCTTCCAATGGATGGGAAAAATAACAACCTTTTTAGAGCAAAGCTCTTTTACGGCCCGATTTCTCAAAGGTTCCGGTTGGCCAACCACCGGTCAAATTTGTTCCTCCAGTTGACAAGCGGTCAAGTGATTTGGTTTTCTCAACAGCAGTTTCATCCGATATCGATAAAAATCTATCGCTGCGTTAGGGTGACCAGTCACGGTCAACAAATTTAGGTATTTTTGTTATGGTTTTTTTAAAGCTAATAAATGCTGCTGGTAATATTTTTGCGAAAAGTTTATTAAAATTGATTGCGATGATGAATCAAAAGCAATAGCTGGGGACACTTGTTAACCTGCACGGCTTATCAAAGGAACGCTGAATACACAGAAGTCAGCAGCATAAGAACACAGCGCCTCCAAGTCCTGCTAACAATTCAAGTCACAACAAAATGAATCGCAAATGAAGTCAAGTCTTTAACTTAATCTCTAATCCTAGCATAAATTTTTTTACAAGTAGGTTTTGTCAACCTGAATCATTGAACAAATGTGGCTTCATACAGATTCCGTAATTAGGCCTCTTCCTGGACTCTCATCTGCCTCTTCAATTTCCATTTTCATTGCGTGGAGGTGAAAAATTCGTTTATTCATAAACATTTTGTGGCAGCAAATAATAAAATAAACAAATCAAATTTTGGAGCCAGCTTTGAACTCGCGGTTAACTTTAACCAGTGCTCGAGCTGCGGTTAAGTCTGTTCCTTCGGTTGCGCCACACACAGCATGAGATACGCAAATTTGGTTAAACTGACTGTCAAGTTGACTAACCGCACATTGAGAAATCGGGCCTAAGACGAGAAAATTTTGTCTTTGCGACAGATTTCTTTGGCACTGCATTTTTGTTTGCAGGTGGATTTTTTATGAGGCTGGGAAGCAAGGAGGGATGAGAAGGGAATTAGGAAGATTGTTTATGCGGCTGGGAAGAGGGTGGTTAAGAGGGGGATTTAGAGGGGTGTTAAAGAGCGGGTTAAGAGAGGGACTAAGTGGATGGTTAAGAAGGGGGAATGAGAAGGGGGTTAGGAAGGGGGTTAAAAAGGGGTCAAGATAGGGGGTTAAAAAGGGGGTTAAGAAGGGGATTTAAGAAGAGGGGTTAGGGGTTAAGAGGGGGTTAAGAAGGGGAGTTTAGGAGGGGGTTTATAAGGGGTGTTAAGAGGGTGTTAAAGGAAGGGTGGTTAAGAAGGAGTTTAAGATGGAGGTAAATAAAGGGGGTTGGGTAAGGAGGTTATGGGGAGGGGTTAAGAGGGAGTTTAAGGTATGGTGGTTAAGAAGGGGTTTAAGAAGGGTGTTAACAAAGGGGGTTAGGAAAGGGGGTTAGGAAAGGGGGTTAGGAAAGCTGGTTAGGAAAGGTGGTTAGGAAAGGAGGTTAGGAAAGGGGGTTAGGAAAGGGGTTAGGAAAGGGGGTTAGGTAAGGGGGTTAGGAAAGGGGGTTGAGAAGGGAATTACGAAGGAGTCTAGGAAGAGGGTTAAGAGGGACTTTAAGAGAGGTATTAAAAGGCGGATTGAGAGTGGGATTACAAGGAGAAATAAGTGGTGTGAGAAAGGGGGATTGAAAGGGTGTCTAAGAGGGTGATAAGGAGGGGGTTAAAAGAGGGATTACGATAAGGGGTTAAAAAGGGGGTTAGGAAGTGGGTTAAGAGGGAGTTTAAGTGAGGTATTAAGAGGGGGTTAAGAGGGGGAAGTTAAGAGGTGGTGTTAAGAAAGGGAAGTTAATAGGTGGTGTTAAGAAGGGGGATTAAAAGAAGATTTAATAGGGTGATTAAGAGGTGGTTAAAAGAGGGATTACGAGCCGAGTAAAGGTGTGGTTAAGAGTTAATGTTAAGAAGTTGTGTTAAGAGAGGGGCTAAATCGAGGGTTAAGAGGGGGGTTAAGATTTGGATTAAGATAAAGATTCCACACAAAACACCCAAGTAATTCTTTTTGAACAAAATCCTTTCCCATTTATGCAAATTAGTTCTGACAGTACAAATTTTTTCAACTCTTTTGAATGCAAATTGTATGCAAACAAACTGCATTTGGCATTTTGCAAAACTAATTCGTCTACCTTTCTCATCCCAAATGAACGCCCTCGTGCGACCGAAGGTTATGCAAACATTAGTTCTATGCTTGAAACAAGGAAATTTACACAAATCACAGACAAGAGGGAGACATCACACGGCCATTAAATGCACATTAAATCACAGTTGAGAGGGAAGAGTAGACAAAAGCCCAAACTGAGAAAATAAACATGATGATGCGGCTAAAAAAAAAAAATATCCAAAAGACAAAACAACACCCAAGAGCCAACTCACTCTGCCAGAGTCAGAGTTCGTATGCGAGTTGAGAAAAGGTGTCGCGGCGGCTTCGTGAATGAATTAATGAATAATAACAATATTGATGATGACTTTGAAGACCACGACATGGCACACTTATATAGAAGCAGCCGACAAAATGTCTGTCGGTTTGGCTTTTTTTATGCAAATATCCCAATAATCGATCATCGGCAAATGTTTTGCACTAATTCTCGCTACAGATACACATGTTAATTTTTCACTTTGGGTGAAAGAAACTCTTCGCTGCCGTTTTTAACTGTTTTTCTATTAATTCTATGTATGCTGAGCTGAAGAAGACTTTATTTTCGTTAAATAATTTATGCTTAAAGCGGCGATGCGGTGCCAGGCACCAAAAGTGGCGTGGAAACAATCGAAAAAGATAAAAAAAAACACACACAAAAACAAAACATTCGAAACTAGTCAAAAAATGAAGCTGAATTCAAGAGGTGGCGTAGGGTGTAGAGGAGAAGAATCGATTGTAGAGCGTATTTGCTACGATTATGTTATCAGACCGAAAACACAGGGAGAAGGGCACATTAAAAGCGGCTCAGACTGTCTGCCAAACTTGACTTATTACTTGGCCAGAAGTGGTGGTGGTGGTGGTGGAGTGGAGCGGAATTGTTTTGCTTATAAATCTGATTAGAATGTTGGCTATTTGAAAAACTAGTTCCTAATGTCGGCAGCAGCCACAAGTATTGACATTTGCATGGGGACACTCGAATTGAATTCATTCCGGATTTAGTTAGGGTATTAAGGGTTTTCAGCTGTTTGTGGCTGGCCTACTTTCAATTCTCAACTCAATTCATGATCTTTGATTGATCGGCTTAGCTGGCAATTTGAATTTATTGACACTTGTTATTAATCGCTGGGTGCTTAGAATTTTAATGATTTAATTGATTTATTTGAGATCGGATTGTATAACTTTTATATATGAGAATATTGGTTGGAGACTACGGTTAAATTGTTAGATCATTAAACGCTGATTTACATTTGGAATGAACATCTGTCTGACGCTTGCTTGAAAGCTGTGGGTCCCACTACTTTTGTCATTTGCACGTGTGCAAGTGACTTCATTTCAATTCTAATTTGTAATATTGTAATCAGCAATCTTCTTTTTATTTAACGAACGGCTATAAAACTTAAGTTTTGAAATCTCTAATATCTATTATTAGCTGAATATTCGGCGTCGCCCGGGTCCTTTGCATTGTGACAATGTGATTATTATGGAAGCAGTTTATTTTCATGTAATATTCAAGAAAGGTGTGCACCTGAACCACTTTTGAGGTGGTTCAGCCGAATGAATGGACGAAGTTGAACCTCACTGGGAAGCGCTAATATAACGTTAGCAAATCATAAGATAATAATTGCACAAACACAATGAATCAAATACTTTGTATGTATGAAATTTGGAGAACAAATAAGCTCTACTACTAGGGTGTAGCTCAGCGGCTAGTGTGTGCGCCCGCTGTGCAAGCAAACTATTTAGTTTTTACGATACACTTTCGCAATAAATGACTTTTTCGTGCTCCCAAACAGTTTGGCGTTCTCTTAAAGTGAACGAGTCTGCTTAATTTGTAACTGTCATTTTGGTGGGCAGACAGCACAGAAATAATTGGTTGACCATATTTTGCGATAGTTATAAAATATTCACTAAAGAGTCCTTTTAAAAGTGTGTAGGAGACCTTCAAAAGTCGCTAAGAGTCTCTCAGCTGCTCCACTTTGATGCCACTTTGCCTGAGAAATCGCTTCAGTCACGTTTTAGTCACTGAAATGGCTTACAAATTTCTCTAAATTGGCCAAGAGTCGCTGAGCGAGTCTCACAGCCTCAGAGCTCTATGGAGTTGCTGTATAATCGCTTAGGGTGAAATGACACTTTCAATTTTTAGGGGCAATAAGTGTCGCAATTTTTCGTTACTGTATAAAAGTCGATGTGGTGTATAGTCATGTCCTGTTCAAAAACGTTGTGCGGCATATCCAAGCACATTCTGACTCTTTTGCACTAACGACTTTTCCCTATAGACGAAAAATTGTGAGTAAAATTGTCCCTAAAAATTTAAAGTGGCAAAGTAAAAACTTGACCAGCAGATTTCAGATTTCGCGCCGGTATCTCTTAGCTGTTGAGTTGAATTTGAATCGTTTCGAAGTCACGAAGGGGTAGGTCAAAATAAGTTTAGAGTCGCAATAACATTTTCAGTCTTTTTAGAAACGATCAAAAATATATCCAGTGTCAAACATAGCCGTTCAAATGTCAATCGACATTTCAAAGTTGCTGCACAATAACTTAGCAGTCGCTCAGAGTCTTTTCAAAAAGATGTCTTTAAAAATGAAGCCACATGGTGATGCTCAGCCGTTGAGTAATCAATGCATTTCTTAAGCTCCATTTACAAGACCTGATCGCTCAGCTGAGTTATCGCCTGAGTGGCTGACAGCTCGTAAAAACAGGCGTCTGAGTAGGCATCTGGTTTACTCAGGTGAGGGATCAGGCGAAATAGAACCGGTTCTAATTGACCTGAGCACTCAGCTGACCGTCATGGGGTTGCCTGATTGAAGTGTGCGAGCGTTGCCACTTCCTGGCTTTCGATATACAATTGTTACCGATTTTTGGCTATCGGTTGGTTTTTTATTTATGTCAAATCACGGCTTATTGAAATAAAACATTAAAATTAATGTAACCCTCCCTATTGGCTTGTATGAGGCTAAGCCTGCGCTGTATGACTACTCCAATCCCACCTAGTAGGTGCAGCAGATCGTACGGGTTGCCACTTTGGAAAAGTTTGCTACACAACTTGAGAGCAAATCACTTGTGGATATAAAAACCAAAATAGGCAATCTGCGCGGCCAATTCACAAATGAACTAGATAATTTTCATGAAGCAATGGTTCTGTAACTGACTCATATCCCGCTGAGCGATCACGCTTTAGAAGTCGCTCAGAATTCCCTTTAAAGCCGCTTTGAATCCTTCACAAGTAGTTTAGTAGACAATATCGATTAGCTTAGTTAAGCTGCTGATAAATCGCTTAGGAATCCCCTAAGAGTGAGTCACTCTGGTGATTAGAATTGGTCAGATATGGTTAAAGAGTTGCGTAGAAATCTGAAAGATGACTTTCATAAGTGGTGTAAAAGACTATCAGACTCTGAAACGCTTTGGAGAATCAATAGAGTTGATTATTATGTTGCTCAAATCTGAACAAAATGGAAATTTTCTAAAACTTTGATTATTTTTCTTAGATAATTTGTTTTTCATACCAGTTTTCTGGCTTAGCTTATTGACAAAGATTGCTGTAGGTTTGTATAACTGTAATTCAGCTGCAAAGTATATTATTATAGCTGTTTCATCCCACTGTACCAGACAGAACAAGGGGCGGCATTAAATATGATCAAAGCTTTGTACAATAAATAATTTGTTACAATTGTGTTGATTTAGCAGCAAAAGCCAAACAATTTTATTTTCTTGTCAAGCATCTTGTTATCACCTTTTAAGTGTGACAAGTGAGTGGCCGCCCGTTCCAAATGGTTGTTTTGGCTTTTGGCTGCTTGGCCAATGATGAAGTGTTGAGAGCTGTTGGTTTTAATCAGCTGAGTTGACAAAAATATTACCTGACACCGCCAGTTACCAGCCACCAGCCACCAAACGGACCCGGGCCAGAGAATCAAATGCTGGAAACCACTTCAGCCAGAGCAGAAGATTGAGCGAAGGCACTTAAAAGCAGTCGGCAACACTTGCTTTAGATCGGACAACATTCACCAATTCGAAGAAGAAAACAAAACAAAAGCCAAAATCCAAAATAGCTCGAATATTTTTTGCATATAATTAAGAATGCAAAACAGTTTTTTGATTATTCTAGTGACGCGTTCGGAATCCGAATCTTACGATCGATTTCTGTTTCGGTGACAATAATCCATAAATTGATATGTGCTTCTCCTCATGCCAGCAGCCGAAACAGCAGCAGCAGGGGGGAAATCCCCTTTGGGTGTCTTTTTCGCGCTTGACGTATGCCACGCTTATTTGCCCCAAAGCGAAAAACAAATCGATTCTACTGATTGCGTCTATTAAAAAATAATTTTTATTTAGAAATCATTTGTCGTTTGGCTAATTCTGTTAAGCGGCATTTTTAAATTATGCAAAAATTTTTGCCATTTGCCTTTAGGCCACTTTTCCTTTACTCCCATCCCATCCATTGATGCAGAAAACCACGAGAATGTGTTGCGAGAGTGAGTCATTATTTGAAGCGGAAATACTCTAGGTGTAAAATTCTTTAAAATGACGTCAAAATTTTTGTGGGGTTTTTCTCAATTGCTTATTATAAGCGTGTGATACATAAAAAACTTATCTAATTGCATGTTATATAAATGAAACTAAATATTTCACACCTGTTAGGATTATAAACCGCTTAATGGGCCATAGAAACCTGACTTGGACACCGAATCGTTGTTCTCTGGCTTTGTTTTGGCTCCTAACAATGCCCTGGGTAAATGAACCTTAATCAACATCCGTTTGGTTGAACATAATAAACCATTTTGGTTCCTGGTACCATAAAAAGGTTGTGACAACTTTGTCGTTCCAGGAAAGGATTTGTTTTAAAGAGTTAAGTGTTTTGCGTTTTATGTAATTTTGTCTTGTACAATATTGTAGATGATGGTTGGAAGACTGAGTCTTTCAGATGAAATAGTTATTCAATTCTATATTCAAGGAAACACTTAACCACCCTTAAATATTTGTATGTGTCGATAGTATTTTGGGCTGATGAAGAATCGATACTAACTTATTTTTTGTAAACCCTGTACCCATTTAAAATGGTGATTATAAAATTGTGAAAATTTATGTAAAAAAAGGGAAACAATTCCGACCCTATAAAGTATATAGTCCGTCCGTCCATGTAGGTCTGTTTGCTTGTGTGTATGAAAGCGTCGGTCTCAGAGACTATAAGAGGGTCGTCCCTAGATACCAGTTCTTTGTTTTTCAAAGTAGGGATTGACTTAAAATATTGACTAGTTGTATACAATCTGCGACTTAAGATCTCATAAGGCGAAAAACATTCCTTGCCTTACATCACTGTTTTATTCTCTCGTAATATAAGGCATTTTCCGATAAGGCAATAACGCCTACTTTTTTCTGTCAATTCACAGAGTGCAGTTTGTATCGGTTTTCGTTATATTCGGCAAAAGGACTAGTTTCAAAAGCTCTAAATGTATAAATGCCTCGCTAAAATAGTTTCTCCATTTATTTAAATTATTCTCTCCCAGAGTTCCATGTCGATTAGTCCTCGAGATTCAGCAACTGAACATGGTTGCTTCTAAATTTTCCCACCCTTGAAAGCACTGCTTTCTTTTTTTGCAAATTATTATTGCTTAAATCTTCAACAGACTGTGCGAAGACCACATTTAAAATTTTTCCCACGACCTCTTGTGCACAGCAGGCACACACACAACCCGCTGCACCGCTGCACTTATCCTCTGCTTATATAATGACTTATTTCGCTACCGAGATACTTTGTGGGAGATAGTCTTCTAAGACGTTTAGATACCTCAGGGAAAGAAGTAAAGGGTGATTTTTTAAGAGCTATAGGAAAGTTTTTCAAAAAAAAAAAACACATAAAATTCAGAAAAATGCATGAAATCTGTATTTGAATCGATATACGGTCAATATAATTTAATGTTTGAAGATTATTTCATGCAAATGTTGACCGTGACTGCGTCTCAAATGGTCCATCCGCTTAGTCCAATTTTGGCATAGTCTTTCCGGTCCTGAACGTGAAATAAAATGTTCACCATACTCGCCTCTCAATAAGTCCATTGTTGCGCGTGCTGTGTGGCATGTGGCACCGTCTTGTTGAAACCACATGTCATGCAAGTCAAGCTCTTGCATTTTGGGCAAAAAAAAAGTTGGATATCATCTCACGGTAGCGCTCACCATTCACAGTTACGTTACGATTCGCATCATCTTTGAAGAAGTACGGTCCAATGATGCAACCAGCCCATAAACCGCACCAAACTGTGACTTTTTCTGGATGCATTGGTAGCTCATGCAATGCTTCTGGCTGATATTCACTCCAAAATCGACAATTCTGCTTATTTACGTACCCATTGAGCAAAAAATGAGCTTCGTCGCTAAACACAATTTTTCGGTAAAAAAGTGGATCTTCGGCCAACTTTCCAAGGGCCCATTCACCAAAAATTCTACGTTGCGGTAGGTCTTTCGGATTCAATTCTTGAACCAGCTGTATTTTGAAAGGGTTCACACCTAAATCCTTTTCTGCGAACGGCGACGAATCGATAATTGATGGTCATCATTCACACTGGCCGATACAGCTGCGATATTTTCTTCAGTTCGCACTCTACGTAAGCGTGTTGGTGGTTTAATGTCCAACAATGTAAATTTGGTGCGAAATTTAGTCACAGTAGCCCGAATAGCCGCTTCAGTGGGTCGATTAAACTGACCATAAAATGGAAGAAGCGCGCGATGAACTTTCTTAACAGAGCACGCATTTTGATAATAAAATTCAATAATTTGCAAGCGTTGTTCGTTTGTAAGACGATTCATGGTTAAATTATAGACCAAACTGAAGATGTTTGACAGTGAAACAAAACACGAAACGTGCGTGAGCTGTTTAAACCAGTGTTGCCAAAAAGATAATAGCTAAAAAATCACCCTTTATTAAGTCACTCTCTTTGGCAGTTTTTTGCGGATAAATGGTGAAGGGTGGGAAATTTTTCGAATCTGAAACAAACTTGATCTGGGTATGGTATACACCTACCTACATGCAAAAATTTGTGGCTCAGTCTCTAATAGTCTCTGAGATCGAGGCGTTCATATAGATAGACAGACAGTTTTATGCGGTTATAGAGGGAACGGGGATAAATTTTTCAAATCGAAAAACAAACTTGATATGTCTTGTTCAGTTGCGTCGCGACGCACTCGTTGCTACTGAAATTGAGATCAAATTGAATCAGTTTTTGCGCTGCTCTCACACACACCAATGCAAAAATGTGATTGTGTTTTTTACCGGCCCCTGCTCTAAGGTAACGTCTCAGTCGATTTTTCCGCCACTTACACTGGCTGAACGATTTTAAGCGACTTCTAAGGAAATCCTACGAATTTAATTTTAAAAGGTTTCTTAAGCGATTATTTTGCTATGCTGAGCTGCGAAGCAGTTCTAAGAAAATTGTTAATCCTGAACAATTAATTTGTTTTGGAGCTACTTTTAGACAACAATGCGTCAAAAGTCTACGGCTAAAGATTACATGAGCGACTCTTAGATAATTTTTAAGCGGCCCAGGGACTTTTAAGCAATTATGTAAGCCACTGTGAATTCTGCGGACTCTCAGGCAAATGTTCAGACTCTCAGCGGTTACGCTTTACTAGCGATGGGCACCCAATAGCCCATTTGGCCCGGCCCATTTATATGCCTCAAAGTTTAAATGCAAAGAAGAAAAAAATACAAATAAAGAAAAAGCATCTGATTGTTTCTGTAGCGCAGTCACCAGATTTCGGTGCCCACCGCTGTTCTAAGCTATTCTTTTGCCATACTGAGCGGTCGATCGTTGTTTTCTAGCGATTCTGTCGACGATTTCAACTTAATTCCATTCAATGAATTCAAACTCTAATATAGTGGTTCAAGTTTAAGATCTCCTGAAAGATATGTAACGTTTCTTGGAATTACAAAAAGGATCGATAGCTATTTCAGGTAAATCTGATTTGTGAATAAATTATGTGAACCACTGAACCCACTGTAGTCTGTTGAACTATCTCCTCTTGCCTTGCCCATTTATACATTTGATATAACGCTTTTTTATAGCAAGTCGACGTTAAATGCTTTCATTAGAATGCCAAATTAGCATTTTGTATAAATAAAAGATAACTAATACTTTTTAAATACTAGGTTAAACACCAAAAGAACTTGTTGGTTATTGTTCAAGTAGCCCTTGATGAATCAAACATAAGAAGATAATTTGGGTTTTTTTGGCAAACGGATCTTGTAAGCCTCAAAAAAAAGTATACAAATCGCCCACATTTAACGAGAAGTCAGTGAAAAGGGCCAACCGCAAACCGGCAAACATCAAAATCAAAAAGAAAGAGCTTACAATTTCAAATCAATCAGAAAAGTGGTGTGTGTGTATAAATATAGCACAGAGCAAAATCCGGCAAACACAACAAAAACAATAAAAAAAAAGGTTTGCGCATCGAAGCAAACAACCTGTTGGCGACGCTGGCAGAGATTCGGACGACGCTCAGAGCTTCAAGCCAGATTTGCTGGCCCAAGTGAATTCAGTTTGATTCTTGAAGCCGTTTAGATCGGTTCTGTCGGTCGCTTCGCTCGACAAGTATTGAAACGATCCAAAGATATCCAAAACAGCAGCTGCCCTCGAGTAGAGAACAGCTGAGTGTTTCGTGAGGCCTCAAGAAGAAAATTGTAAACCAAACTAAAGACTGACAACAAAAACCGGAGCAACAAAGAATACATAAAAAAAAACTCCAATTGTGATACTAATTATGTGTGTGTGTGTGTGTTTGTGTGATAAATTATTATTATAAATTGTAATAACAAAAGACAGAAAAAAAAGTAAGTAACACATTCAACCAAAAACTGGCCGAACAACTTGAATGATTATAAAAGACACTGATAAGACTTCCGCATGCTTAAAGCATATTTACACACAAATAACAAAACTCAACCCATCAGAACTCAGATTAAGTTGTGTTGCCACTTTTTAGAATCATCTTCATCCCGCTCCCCCCACATATAAATAAAATCAAAAGCCATTTAAAGAGAAAGGCTAATTACAACAACAAAATCTAAGCTAAATGTAACAAAAACAACAACTAGTAGAATTAATAATGCAATAAATACACAAGTCAGGCGTTTTTAGCAGCCAAAAGACCAGGCCATAAATATCAAACGAGTCGAAGACGACTCGAAAGTTCAGTTTTGGTTTTGGTTGTTGTTTTTTTTTTTTCTTCTTTTTTTATTGTTTAAAAGTCATAGGCATTAATATGAAAGGTTTTTAAAGTTAATAAAGAAAGGTTTATATCAAATTTTTCCACCTGCAAAAAATACGAAATGATTGTAAAAGTATTGAAAATTATTTTGGTTTAACTCCTGGAAAGTTAATCAATTACAAATTTACTTTTGAAATAGACAAAAATCGCAAGAATCTTAAGACTTGAATATATTCTAAGTCTTAGAACAAAAGTTCTAGAATGAACCATCTAAAGTTTAGATGGATTTATGCTGCATTTCAACTTAAAACTGCTTAGTTTGAATAATATTTCAATCAATTCTGCAGAGCCGCAAAGAGTTCAATGGGTCACTTTGAAGCGCACCAAAGAACGGAACCATAACACCAATTTTTGGAAAAAAGATTTATCTTCCTATTCCGCAATTGAAATGTTCACATCATTTCACGCATTTGGGTTTCAAAATGCACTAAATTTATTTCTTTATATCGTATTCTATCATACATATATCATTTCTGATCTCCTACTAGCAGTTCGACTGGTCCACAGCGCGTGGAAAAATAAGTTTTCCTCTTTCCTTTTTGGAAGGAGTAGAAATTCGTATGGAAATTTATCTATCTTTTGGAAAAATGGTCCTGAAATTGTTTTTATATATTCCTGATGACTCCAAGTAGATCAAGTTTCAATCAGATCAAATACCTTAAACAGGGCAAGTCAGAAAAAGCTTTGACCAAAAAAAATTTTTATTAGAACATATTAAACTTACGTAGGATATATTTATGGGCCTTTAAAAGTTGGCAATAAATTTCGCCCCAGAATGAATCACGAACTGCATAAGCTTTGTAGGGTCACTAAGACTCTATAGCAGAGGCAGGAAAACAATACATTCACATTTTTGCAATGGTGTGTGTGAGAGCAGCGCAAAAATTGCTCTCAATTTCAGTAGCAACGACTGCGTCGCTAAGCAGCAAATCACGCAACGCAGCTGCGCTTGTACAGCTTATACTGTGTCTGTGGGAGCAGCGCTGCTTTGAGATTTTTCGTATAGGGTCATTCAGAAGCCGGAAAGACTGAGATGAGACCATTAGGGGTGCAGAAAGGGCAAGACATAGTGAATAAATAAGCAGATTTCTTATATCGATTTTAAGTTTTACTCTGATCAATAGTCAATCGATTATTTCATAAATTTTATTATACGCATTGTGGCCGGATGTGGCTCAGCGGATAGTGTGTGCGATCGCTGAGCACGAGATCGTGGGTTCGATCTCGCCTCGAAACATCTAATGAAGTTTTTTCTTTGAATAAACTTACACACCCGGTCACCCTCACTGCTGTTGGCGCCAGCTTTGGAGTGAAGAAGCTTCTTAAACTGGCGCTCGGATTCGGCGTTTAACTGTAGGTCCTTTTCTCTTGTGCGAAAGTTAGAAGCACACAAGCCAAGAGATTGAGAGGAACTCGATTTTGGCCCTTTCGGGGCTGTGTCAATTCCAATTTTTACATTTCCTTTAAGAAGTCTTTGGTCAGAAGATGGCTTAAAAGATTTCCAGGTTCAACAACATTTTAAAACATTATTGGTCAAGCTCTATCACCGTATTAGCAAAGTTCTCTACTCTCGAAGTTGTAATCAATTGATGATGTCTTTAATTTTGCTCTGCCACTTAATTTTTATTCGTTTTTGTCTTTGAAACTAATTAGCTGTTTGAGTTAAGCATGATTGATCTAGTTTTTTATTTAAATTTTACAATTTCATATGAATAGTAAGAAGAAAGTGTGGAAGAAAGTGTATGGATCAGGTCGTCTCTTTTTAATGAATTGAATCCACTTGGCATTGAGCAATCAGTTTCAACTGCTAAAACAATGATCTAGTTACAGTTGATATGCTTGTCACATTCCTTATAACATTGTTAACTTTAAACCAGTGGTGCCCAATCTCACACAATTAAGCTTTGCGCTTGTTTGCGTAGCAGACGAAGAAACCCAGCGAACATTTTGAATCGGCAAAGACTCTCAGGCGACTCGCGAAGCTATCATATTTTGATCGACTGTTGGGAGAAAGTGAGCCGCTTTAGCGACACTTTCAAAAGATTTGCAAAAGAGCCTTTTAGAGAAAGATTCTATCTTCTACCCAGCAAGCAAAGTTCGAAGCGTTGCAAATTATTTGACTGAAAAGAGCCGAACTTAAGAGCGTTTTTGGAGTAAACACATAAATCTGAGGGTTTTCGGAGCATGTCTTAGCATTTTCGGAGTTAAAGTAGGCAGATAATTGAAAATTTTGTTTTGGTTGGATGGTTTGCTTCATGTGCCTAGTATAAGTTACATTACTACTTTTTGAAGTTTTTATATGCCTTATTCAGAGAGTGAAAGCACTTATATCTGTTCAGAAAAGAGTCAGATTAGACTCAAAAATCTTCCACATTAAGTGCGACCGTTTTCATAGAAAAAAACGCTCATTCCAGACTCTATTTTGTGCACATTATGACGGTGAATGCTCATAAAAAAGTGTCAAAAAAATAGCAATCTCCACGGCGACTCCCAGAAGACTCTTTTCGGCGATGGGCGATTTGTGCGATCGCCCAAATGGTTGCAAGGAAATGTCACAACAACAAGCAACGAACAAATGCCTCGTGAGAGAACAAAAAGCCGAAAGCCGTTGTGAGAGAGCAAGTCGCCGAGCGGGCTATTTATAGAACACACGTATTCTCTCTCTCTCTATGCGTGTGTCTGCTGCGACTCAGGCAGAATTACGAGTTCCTATCACATGGGATACACTTTTGGCATTTTGGGCACCACTGGTTTAAACGAAAACCGACTCGGAATTTGGAACAGAATCGATAGATCTTGCCTCAATCATTTTGTTAGCTATGAGAATCATCTCATGCAGGACTCTATTGAATAGATTTACTAAGTTCTTCATCTTTTGGTGTACGACTTTGAGAAGAATTGAAATGTAGGAACTAAAGTCATGTTGCAGATTTACTAAGAAATACTTTAACTTTCACCAACCATCGGCATTCCAGTCAATAGTTTATTATATCTGATGTGCGAAGAAATCCAAAAAGTAATGATTTTTGAATTTCAGGGATTATTCAGCTACAATTTTGATATATATAAAGAAAAATATTCACGGTGAACGGAACCCAATAACTATCGAGCTACGATGAATAAATTTTAACCCGAGACGAATATTCATTCCACTCCACACGCTTGACATACTTAACCATCCGGAGGCGTGCATTGCTTCCCGCTTTCCATTCTTAGCTATGTGTATCAACTGGATGCGAGGATTGAATTCCATTTGGGAGTGCGATCTTTCCACAAAGAAAAAAATAAGGATGATTTTGTTCTCCATTTTTATCCTGTTAATGTCAAATTGATCTTACATTTTGTATTTTCCTTATAAAATTACGATTGTTTTGAAAATTCAAGAGTTCACCTGCTGAAATCGCATAAGTAAGGTGAAAATGGAAGCACAACTGTGTGGCCGGGTGGCTCAGCGGCTAGTGTGCGCGACCGCTGTGCAAGAGGTCGTGGGTTCGATCCCACCTCGAAACATCTAATCAAAAGTTTTTCTTTGAATAAACTTTACACCCGGTCACCCCTCTCAGCTGTTGGCGCCAGCTTTGTAGTAATTAGCCATGCAAAAGCTTCTCAAACTGCCCTTCGGATTCGGCGTTAAACTGTAGGTCCCTTTCTCTTGTGCGAAAATTAGAAGCGCACAAACCAAGAGATTGAGAGAAGCTCGGCTTTGGCCCTTTAGGGCTGTTTTTTTTTTTGTGTAGGTTTTCTGTTTTGAATTCAAAATTTTAAGATATACATACAAAGTCTTAAAACAGATCGCTAATCCCAAATTTAGGTGACGTATTCTGAGAATAATTTCCCGACTTCCAACTCTTGTGGTGAAATGAAATAAGGACATTTACTACCACAGTCATTAAAATCAAGTTTTGGACCCAACTTCTTATTTCTGGTCTATTCAGTTTTAGTTCATAAAGAAATAAAATTAGTTCAGTTTGAAAAGAGTTTTGGAAAGCCATAACTTTATGGATTCTGACCAGCTTTAATAGGTCTTTTACAGTTCTTAAACAAGAACTTAAAGTCTCATTGACATATCTAAATGCCTTCAAGGAAAAAGATATTTATTAAAGATAACTGTTTTTAAATTTTGTTAACCCATATACCTAACCGCTTTCCTCTATTTAAACTTATTTTTCCTTTGCAGATGCAGGACTATTGGCATATACCGCGCGCCTCGCTAGCATCATCCACCAGCTCGGCCATCAGTTCGGCCAGCTCATCCAAATCATCAAATAAATGCAATTCAAATCCCCCCACATTGACTCAACCACCCTCAGCGGCAGCAACAAGTGCGGCGGTGACAGCAGCCGCAGCGGCAGCAGTTCTGGCTGCCGCTAAACGCGGATCACGCTCCTCTCAGGGCTCCAGTGATAGCAATAACAGCACACGGGTGAGTATATTAAACAAAAATGTGGCCCACGTAAATTCCAAGCTGACTCATTCTATCTGTGTGTGTTCTCTCTTCCATAAATAGAGTGCTGCTTCCGGATCTTTGCTATTGACGGCAGCAAATCTGGAACGTTTCGCTGAGATACACAAGAAACAGGAGCAACAGCACAAAATGCAACTGGCCAATGTGCATCGTTCCTCAAATTCATCTGCGACCAATTATAATGCTAATCTTGCTTTGGCCACCAACCAAGATGCCGTAATAGCCATCGATGGGGATCCCAATTTGAATTATATTAAGACCAAAGACCTCGATACGGTGTCCATAGCCAGTTCAATGCATTTTACTATGGTCAATGGCGAGGGTGGAAATGCTAAGAAGCCAAAACGTGGTCTCTGCGATCGTGGGCGACAGGTGACGGTGTTAATTGTCAGCATGAGTACCATATTTCTGCTGCTGATAATGGGAATGGTGTATGCACTAGAGAGTGAGTATTGACTGCATACATAAATCGTATCATTTCCTAACATTTCCTTTCAATTCTTCTTAATTTCCTTTCAGTGCGTGCACGCGACATGCCCAAAAGCTAACGGATGATTTGACTTTAGCTACTTTAGTTAATTATTTATTACATTTCGCTATGTTTTCTTCCAATTATTATTTTGATTTGTTATTATTATGATTTTTATGTCATCTTTTGTGCTAGTGCTTAAGCTATTTATTATAAACAAATTGTTTGTTTGGCGAGTCAGTGGCGAAACTGGAAACCTTTTTGTGGACGTGTTTCACGTCTGGTAGTAGTATTAAGAGCAAATTGTATTTGTTTAATTTTCATCAACAAATTGCAAGAGGCGGCGCAATTGCCCTGAAATGGCAGCTGAATTATGAAGTGTACGAGTATATCAAGCAGAGAAATATACATAGATACATACATATATAGGCTTAACGTATATATATATATATAGTAGATGGTAGACATTCGTTTTCAAAAATGTATTTTCTGGTTCGAAAAACAAAGCCACTTAAGTTATTTATCCCTGTGATATGTTTCAATAAAAAGAATTTAAATTGTGTAAAATAAACTGGGCATGAAATAGGAGAGTTTTGATTACGAAAGGTGAGTACAAAAATGAAAAGAAAACCAGAAGATGTGAAAATTCGAAACAAAATTACATTTGGGGATTTCTTTAATTCGACAAACATTTCTTCACTTTTTCATTATAAAAGATTGTAAGCTAAGAAAACGCCAAATTACGCCTTCTAACTCTGTAAAAGTATGCACTGCACTTATATAGCTCATGTCACGAATCTGCCGGAGAAAAGGCCGCTTACTGGACCACCCTTTCAAAGAACTTTGAAGCCCTGTCTACTTTTGGTGTACCAGCAAAGTACCTTCGACTTTGCATGATGAAGTTTAGAAGCACGCAAAGCTCCGTCTAAATAGGCAAGAACTTCACCGAGCCAATGATATCTACGAGGTGTGTTCAAAAAGTATCGCGAATTTTGTGTTTTTTCAAAAATTATTTATTTATTCATGAATATCTATTTTGTCCCCTTCAAAGTAATCCCCATGAGATATTATACACTTGTGCCAACAGTTTTTCCAATCTTCGAAGCACTTCAAAAAATCATTTTTTTTTATCTTGTTCAGCTCCTCCTTCGATGCCGTCTTTATCTCGTCAAGCGTAGCGTAACGTCGTCCTTTCATGGGCCTCTTCAGTTTAGGGAACAAGAAAAAGTCACAGGGGGCCAGATCCTGGGAATACGGTGGCTGCGGCATCATTAGTGTGTTGTTTTTGGCCAAAAAGTCGCGCACAAGCAACGATGTGTGAGCAGGGGCGTTATCGTGGTGCAAAAGCCAATTTTTGTTCTTCCACAAATCCGGGCGTTTCTGGCGGATTGCTTTGCGCAAATTGCGCATAACTTGCAGGTAATATTCCTTATTGACCGTTCTTCCCTGTGGCAAGAACTCATGATGCACCACGCCCCTGCAATCGAAGAAAACTGTCAGCAAAACTTTCACATTCGACCGAACTTGGCGCGCTTTTTCGGTCTTGGTTCGTGCGGCAGCTTCCATTGAGATGATTGAGCTTTGGTTTCCACGTCATAACCATAAACCCACGATTCGTCACCAGTTATGACCCTCTGGAGCAAATTTGGGTCGTCGCGGACAGAGTTTAACATCTCATTAGCAATGTTCATGCGATGCTGTTTTTGGTCGCAATTGAGCAATTTTGGTACGAATTTCGCGGCGACCCGTCTCATGCCCAAATCATTGATAAAAATCGAATGGCACGAGCCAATCGATATGTTTAGGTCCTCAGCAACTTCTCTAACGGTGATTCGACGATTGGCCAATACCATTTTCTCCACTTCATTAATTTTTTCGTCTGTTGTTGAAGTGCTCGGGCGTCCGGCACGCTCTTCGTCGTTCACATCTTCTCGGCCTTCTGAGAACATTTTGTACCACCGATAAACGTTGCTTCGGTCCAAGGTAGCTTCTCCGTATGCCACAGTCAACATTCGGAATGCATCCGCGCACTTAATTTCGTTTTTCACACAAAATTTGATACAGGTTCTTTGATCCATTTTTTTGAATGGGTAAAAATCGAAGACGATCCAAAACACGTGCAAGCAAAGCAGCTGTCAGCAATTAAGTGAACATTCAAAATGGCCGAGCTTGTCGGCATAAGTGAGAGACATGAGTACCAACATCGAAATTCGAATATACGTAACCCGGGAAAATTCAAAATTCGCGATACTTTTTGAACACACCTCGTATGCTGTTCCAAGTGTTCGCCAGTTGTTCACCTGGGCATTGCGAGAATTAGCGATCATTCAAACTAATTTTAAGCCTTCGATGCTGGTCACACTGCGGAATGTTGCCTATTTGTTAGCCATTTTTCAAATGGTTGCCACGCCAACATGTTGCTTACATTGAGCAATCAGACATGGGGACGAAAATCAGCTGAAAAGTGAGTGAAAAAGTCACTGAACAACACACTGAACAACTCTCAATGAACAACTCACAGAACAAGAGCAACTGAACGACTCTGACTTAACAACTCACAGAACAAGAGTGATTGAAGAACAACTCACAGAACAAGAGCGAGTAAACAAGAACAACTGAGGAAGTAAACAACTGAACAAGTGAACACCTGAAGAAGTAAATAAGAACAACTGAACAACTCTGACTGAACAAAAATCAACAATTAATGAAGAACATGTTCACTTGCTTAGTTTGGTGAACAACTCAGTTTTGTTCACTCACTCACGAACAACCCAACACTACTGCAAACCGATGTTACTATGGGCTCAGTAAAGAGTTCAAGAGCTGTGCCCTCTCTCGAAAAGCAAAAATTGCGCTATACAAGTCGCTTTTCAACCCGTCAACCAGAAACAAGACATTACCAACAGCGGATAAGGCGACGATCGGCGTGTTCGAGAAAAAAATCCTTCGGAGGATCTATGGACCTCTTAAGTTGGTGATGACTTCGCACCCAAATGAACCACGAATTGTACAAAGTGTACAAGCGGAGGGCGCACGAACTTGCTAAAAAAGACACGAAGAAACGACCGAAACTAAATGGAAATATCAGGTGCTGGAAGACATTAGGGCGCTTAATGTGACCAACTGGCGTCAGTTCGCACAAGACAGAGGCAAGAGGCGGGCATTAATTTCAGTGGCCAAATAAGAAGAGTGTTTTAATATCTCTACCAACGTACTTAAAACATCTTCTCTGTTTGGCCGCAGGGTAACGCATTTGTCCGATGGCGCAGCTTGTTAAGTTGCCATAGAATTTTGTGCTCTCAGTCCACAAAAGGGTTTTCCGACAAATCATAATTAGATTTTATCCCAAGGATATGAATTATCAATTTATTTGTTTCAAATGGCTTTTGAGATACGTTTAGAACGCCAAAATGAAGCCAACGATGTTCCCTTAAATTGGGAGACTCCGTTGAAGTGCCAAATATTCTTTATTTCTCCGAGATTGCATATTGAGCATGTGATTTCGCTGCTTGCCATATTGGGGACAAAGTTTAGATCTAGAAGCCTTAAAAATGGTAAGGATTTGATCCACTGTGAAGGTGTCTTTGACCTTGGAGAAGAGAACTAACTATTAGTAACTTTGCCGCTCAGCGCTTTTTTGAGATTCTTTTACACGTGCCTCTCTGTTTTACAAAGAGTTTGCATCACCCAGGAACCTCAACTAGAGTGGTCATTTAAGGAAAGCTCCGCTCTATGCGTGGTAGCTAGGTTTTCCCATTGGATAACAAATTGCTGACATTCGCGTAGTAAAGACCGGGCCAATATGTTAGGCAATCTATAGCACATTATGGACCAAACTGCTGTTTCAAAGAGTTAATACTTAGTGCACATCTTTTTATACTCTGTACCAGAGACATACTCTGTCTGGACATACTTTGAAATCAAGATTATATATCGATCCGCCAAAGGAATGGTAAAGATCGGATGACCAAAAGATCTCTTGTCTTACGCTAAACAGGGATACAAAGGAATACGCCGCAGAAAGCAAACGCCTCGAATAAAAGCCCTTCATTTCCCCATGGTTACCAACATTAAAGGTTAACGACATCTGACCACTTAGCAACATCCTTGACAACCCCTTCTAGGTCGAGCACAAACAAACAAAGCAAATTTGAAACCAAATTTTATCCTACCTCCACTTCCTGCAATGTTTGAGTCCAGGAATATTTATCCAAAGTGCAGCCATTGCCGGCATTTGGTTGCAATTTGCCCAGTTCACCCTTTTCGGTGTCATCGTCCACCTTCTCAATGGGCTTCGAAATGTCATCCCTCTGAGCGGCTGAAGTGACACTGGCTGAGTCTCCAGCACCAGCAGCGGCGACTCCATCTAGCAGCTCCTGTCGTTTTCTAATAAAAATATATAATAAAATTACTACACTGTTTAAAAAATCCTCTCGCCCTGAGCTTACTTGTCCTCCTCTTCCTTGATAATAGCCGCTGCCTCCTCATCGCTTATATCACAAATTTTATTCTCCTCCATTTCTTTTTGTCGCACCTCACGTTCCAAGCGTTCCTTTTCCTCCTTGAGACGCTGAGCGGTTTCACGGGCTCGCACCTTCTCCTCGTGCGCAGCCATGGCCAGTTTGGATTCCTTGCGAAAGACATCGAGCAGCATTTTCTCCCATTCGGCCTGTTTGGCGCCGGTATAGAAATCCGTTTTGCGACGCAAGAAACTGGCCAAAGTTTGAAGGAACTAACGAACGAGAGCAGTAGAAGATTAGGAACAAACTTCAAACAGCGTGGCCAACAAAGACAACGTGCTTACTCACCTCGGGCACTCCACCGCGATGCTTTTCGGCCATGGCCAGCAAAATGTTATCGAACTTTCCTTCCTCGGCAGACATGGTTTTTGATATATTTTAGAATGTATATTTATAAAGTTAAGATTAATGAAATTCTTTAATAATTCCGGAAACTTCCAATTCGAGTGAATAAACTGAATTTTTGTTGTGCCGGCTGTCAGTGTGACCGTATGAGCTTAACTGGGAAAACTTACTGTGATTTAAATGTGACTGATAGAAAATGATCACAGTGACACAGTGGTAAATATACGACGTTCTCAAATACGGTTTTGTTTTTTTTTTTTGTACTCTTTTTGAAATCACGCTTAAGTATGTTTATCCATTTATTATTCTTAGGCATTAAGTATTCTAGGACTTATTTTTTGATCTTATAATTTTACAATTTGCTGACTGTATACATTTAGAAATTTGATGATGGGTCATGCTCCCAATTTCGCATTCGCAAATAATTTACGATTTGGAGAGCAAATTCGGTAGAAAAACCGGTTTCAAATCGCAAAACATTTGCGAATGTGTCAAAAATAAAATTAAATTAAATAGGCCTTAAAATAGATATTGTGTTGAATTATAGTGTGACGTATGTTTAGTTGACGTGTTGAAAATATTTTGTGATAAATAGACGTGGAACCGATATACAGTACCCTTAAGTGAGAGCTAGGATGAACTCTTTTTTTCGAAGTCCCGATTAGTAATTAATATTAAGTACTTAGGACTTAATTCTTGGTCATATAATTTGATATTTTGCCGAAACTAAATTAGCTTACTAAATTTATACTCTAGTGCTGGGTTTATACTGCGTCACAGAGTGTCACGATTCAGTGTCACAGCTCCATATGAATTTGACACTGTGACACTGAAATGTGACACTCTGTGACGCAGATAAACCCAGCATAACGGTTTTTCGTTGCACTTAAAAAATTTAGTTTACCCAACAGTTGATCACAGTTAAGGTTCTTGTAACTGTTACTTTTTAAAAATAGTGACTCCTATGACTCGTTACCTTAAGATACTCGTGATAAATTCGCTCATCTTTAGGCCCCATCAAACGATGTGAACCCAAGTCGGCTTTTTGTTTAATAATACTAGAATTTTGATAAAAAAATAGAATCCCAGCGGCTCTGCAAAAAAGCGCCACCTGGCAGCGACTACCACACACCTGCCCACTCACACACACACACACATACGGCCACAGTTAGAGCTGAAGCGAGATGAATTTGTGTGTGATTCCATTTCTGTTTCTGCTGTTGCTGAGTAGCTGCTACGTGTCCAGAGCAGATGAGCACAACCACAAGGTTAGTGTTTAGATGTGGTGCAAAGCTGAGTAAATAACTACTTATACGCATTCACAGTACGATGATCGTGAGGAGGTGGTCCTCTGGATGAACACTGTGGGGCCATATCACAATCGCCAGGAGACATATGCCTACTTTTCGCTGCCTTTTTGCAATGGCCAGAAGTCGTCCATCTCCCACTACCATGAGACTCTCAGCGAGGCCTTGCAGGGTGTGGAACTAGAGTTCAGTGGCTATGAGATGGAATTCAAGAACGATGTGCCCAGATCCATCATCTGTGGTGTTAGCCTGAGCGAGGAGAACGCCAAGGCATTCACGTATGCGGTGATGAATGAGTACTGGTATCAGATGTACATCGATGGGCTGCCCATTTGGGGCAAAGTGGGCGAGCGGGATGAACGAGATGGCAAATTTTATATATTCACTCACAAGAAATTCGACATCGGCTACCATGGCCAGCAGATAGTGGATATTACGCTGACCACCGATGGACGTGAGGAACTGAAAGCGGGCGCCAAGATTAACTTCTCCTATGAGGTCAACTGGAAGAGCAGCAAAGTGGAGTTTAAGAATCGTTTTGATAAATATTTGGATCCCAATTTCTTTCAACATCGCGTAAGTTATTCTTAACATACAAAGCTTCTCAACAACAATTAGGTTTGACTAAAATGACGTCAAAAACTGTGAATGCAGCTTGGTTAGTACTTCATTTAAGGTCATAAAACTGTTTCCAGGAAAATCAAAGCTGCTCGACTTTTCGATATATCATCGAATTAGTTTCACTAGTTAACAAAAAAAAAAACAGTTCCAACACTGTAATGACAATTGGAACTTCCTTCTCAATTTTACATTTATTAACAATATTAATACGGATGACTGCTTGTGAAGAATATAGAAAATACATAAAGAATTTGTTGTGACTGTTTTTACGAGCTTTATACTGTTAACTTGCAGTTTTAAGATGTCTCGAGGTCATTTTATGCTTTCGCATAACTTTAAACAGGGACACACAACACAACAAAAGAGGCTTGTTAGATCGGACAGTTTTATCACGAGGGACCAAAACCTCACTCGTCAGCGATTTTCGCCTAGAATGTCTGTCAAAAAAGCAGTCTCTCCATGCCCGCGACGGCAAAACTGTTTGGGAATTCCAAAGCAGCATGCGCGCTAAAAACAAGAAGACAGCCCAAAATAGACATTAGCCTTTGTGTGAGTGTGTGGCTCTCCTATGGTCTTCTATCGTATTAGTAGTAGTATCTTTATTTTCAGTTTTGATTGCCCTGATATAATAACAAATTCAATATTACAAAACTAAAAATAAAGTGAACAGATTTTCATCGACTTGGTTTCAAACCGTCTGTCGATCACCTTACACTTATCCAGTACTACTCTGGTTAATACATCTGGCTGCCCGGGTCGTCCCCAGATACCAGATCGTTCACATTGTAGTATGGAAGAGTGGTTTGGTGTTACAATAAAGTAGACTAAGTGTATGTTTAGAAAGTTTTGAGTTTGTATCTGTCTTCTATAGTTCAGTGCATGTTTTATATAGTTAACGAGGGCAGTCCAATTCGATCCATTTAGAATGTTTATGGCTTCCTGATGTGTTAATTCCGAGCTTGTTAGGTACAGCCTCCTGATTTCCTTTAGGAGGGGGCATAAGGCAATAAAGTCTATAGTGTTTTCAGGTGTCCTTAAATTACACATGTCACAGGCGCTGTTTATTCCGTATGATTTGGCATTTAAAGGCAACATTTCTGTCCGTGCTTTGCATATTAGCGATATCTGCCAGTCATCGAAGTAATTAGCGTCGTTTAGATTGTGACTTAGCGTTATATATATTGCTCTCGAAGAGCTTTGACTGGCCTGGAATTCAAACTGGCTCATGGATGCGTGACTGATTTGGTCCAGAATATTCATGTGCGCTAATTCCCACGTGCTTGGATCAGATATATCCAGAGCTATGTCAGGCATTGCCATTTTTCAAAAAACTGGCTTGTACTGTTCTGCAGAAAAGTTGCTATTATTTTTGGTAACCTGTTATCCGGCAGCATCATTACTATTCTTATATACGAGGTGTGTTCAAAAAGTTTCGCGATTTTTATTTTTTCGGGGTACGTATATTCGAATTTCGATTTTTTTGTGGCGTTATGTTGGTACCTCCTTGTCTCTCACACTTATGCCGACAAGCTCGGCCATTTTGAATGTTCACTTAATTGTTGACAGCTGCTTTGTTTGCACGTGTGTTTTGATCGTCTTCGATTTTTACCCATTCAAAAAAATTGATCAAAGAACCTGTATCAAATTTTGTGTGAAAAACGAAATTAAGTGCGCGGATGCATTCCGAATGTTGGCTGGGCGAAATACGGAGAAGCGAATACCCTTGGACCGAAGCAACGTTTATCGGTGGTACAAAATGTTCTCAGAAGGCCGAGAAGATGTGAACGACGAAGAGCGTGCCGGACGCCCGAGCACTTCAACAACAGACGAAAAAATTAAGAAGTGGAGAAAATGGTATTGGCCAATCGTCGAATCACCGTTAGAGAAGTTGCTGAGGACCTAAACATATCGATTGGCTCGTGCCATTCGATTTTTATCAATGATTTGGGCATGAGACGGGTCGCCGCGAAATTCGTACCAAAATTGCTCAATTGCGACCAAAAACAGCATCGCATGAACATTGCTAATGAGATGTTAAACTCTGTCCGCGACGACCCAAATTTGCTCCAGAGGGTCATAACTGGTGACGAATCGTGGGTTTATGGTTATGACGTGGAAACCAAAGCTCAATCATCTCAATGGAAGCTGCCGCGCGAACCAAGACCGAAAAAAGCGCGCCAAGTTCGGTCGAATGTGAAAGTTTTGCTGACAGTTTTCTCGTTTGCAGGGGCGTGGTGCATCATGAGTTCTTGCCACGGAAGAACGGTCAATAAGGAATATTACCTGCAGTTATGCGCAATTTGCGCGAAGCAATCCGCCAGAAACGCCCGGATTTGTGGAAGAACAAAAATTGGCTTTTTTACCACGATAACGCCCCTGCTCACACATCGTTGCTTGTGCGCGACTTTTTGGCCAAAAACAACACACTAATGATGCCGCAGCCACCGTATTCCCCCAGATCTGGCCCCCTGTGACTTTTTCTTGTTCCCTAAACTGAAGAGGCCCATGAAAGGACGACGTTTACGAACGCTACGGCGCTTGAGCTGAACAAGATAAAAAAAAAATGATTTTTTTAAGTGCTTCCGAAGGTTGAAAAACGTGGAGCACAAGTGTATAATATCTCTTGGGATTAATTTGAAGGGGACAAAATAGATATTCATGAATAAATAAATAATTTTGAAAAAACAAAATTTTTACTTTTTGAACACAACCTCGTATGTAAAATGAGCCTGCAATGCTTCGATGTGTAACAGCGACAGTCCTGTTTCAAGGTAACTGGAAGATTTTCTTTACAAAGTGACGCTGCAGCTTCTCTGTTTCCTCGTAGTAGGTATGTCCCCATATTTGCGGCGCATACAACATTATTGAACGTACAGTAGCCGTAAAAAGCTTGTACTCCACACTTGGATATATATTTTGGGCGATTTTTGAATCCGATAGTTTCTGCTGCAGATTTCTGGTGAAATTTAAATTTTGCATTAATGTAATCCCAGGTATTTAAATTCTTTTACGACCTCCAGGCGTTCTCCATCTAGATGCCAGTTCTGGTTGCTTGCTGCACTACCTTTTCCGTCAAGAATGACCATCACTTTAGTCGTATCGGTATTTATCAGTAGGTTCCAACGTTGGCAGTACGAGTAGAGCGAGTCAATCATCTCCTGCAGTTTGAGAGGCGAGTCTGCCATTATCATCAGCGTACATCAAAACTTTTATCGTATGATTGGCAAAGGTGATTCTATCGTATTCAGTGAGCAGTGAACGCGATGACCAAAAACGTTTGCATGCAAATTTTAAAAGAAAAAAGTACTTAAAGAATGCTTTAAACCACTTTACCAAGTCTGACGAGTTCAAATCACTAAAAACGACCAAAAAGAACTAAAACTAGTAAAAATATAACCAATCTGACTCTCCGTTAACCAGTTTTGCCTATTATCACCCAACCAGAAAACAAAATAAATGAAGTCCCCTGCAATCTGAAGACGACATAATTATTGTAAATTCGCGGTCTATCGACGACTTTTTTTCAGAATTTTCGGTGTGGAATAGCGCTACTTAACAATTATCGAGATATCCTCCTCCAGTTCAACCCTTTCACTAAATTGTAAGTTTTCACTCTTATGTAATAAATTGTTATTCCGCAATATATTTCCGGCTAATTTCTTGTTGCATAACTTGCAAGCATCTTTCCTCGATTCGGACTTTTGCAAGACCATCTCCTTGGTATCGCATTATTTCGGACTTTCCAATTTGTTTTTCAATCTGTTTTTTTATACGGTTTAAGTTTGTGCAAAAGTATGTAACAGGCAGAAGGAAGCATCTCCGACTCCATAAAGTATTCGAGGTGTGTTCAAAGGAAAAAGTGAATTTTGAATTTTCGCGGGCTGTGTACATTCGATTATCTATATTTTGTTTTTGTTATATTCGGACTCATATGTTTATCATATGTTTGAATTAGCAGCCAATTTCGATTAGTAGTTTGTTTTCAAGACATAATTTTTAAATTAGAGCCTCGTGACTTAATATATATCAAAAAAAGGCCGTATATCTATCTATTCTGAGAAGATCAGTAAGATCGGACCAACATCACCGAAGGTATGTGTGAATCAATTTTGCTCTATAGAGCGGGGGTACAGCATCGTTAGCTGTCAAAAAACATAAAATCAATTTTGGAGTCGGGGTACTCGACTTTAGCTCCCTCTCTTGTTTTTTTTTTTAATTCGATGATATCTCGAAAGTCGAGCAGCTACGATTTTACTGAAAACAGTTTTATGACCTTTAATCAGATACTAACCAAGCTGCATTTAAAGTTTCTGACGTCATTTGAGTCGAACCTAAATGTTGTTGAGAAGCTCTGTGTGCCATCTTTTAGTAACCACTTTAAACTCTTTTTTTTCTACTGGCAGATTCACTGGTTCAGCATTTTCAACAGCTTTATGATGGTCATCTTCCTGGTGGGTTTGGTATCCATGATTTTAATGCGCACTTTACGCAAGGATTATGCCCGCTACAGCAAGGATGAGGAAGTGGATGATATGGAACGTGATCTGGGTGATGAATATGGCTGGAAGCAGGTGCATGGAGATGTTTTCCGCTCTCCACCGAATACCCTCCTCTTTTCAGCCCTGATAGGTGCTGGCTATCAACTCATTTCGGTGGTTTTCTGTGTCATCTTATTTGCCATTGTGGGTGAATTGTATACGGAACGTGGTTCGGTGCTGTCCACAGCCATTTTTGTGTATGCAGCCACTTCACCCGTTAATGGCTACTTTGGTGGCTCGCTGTATGCACGTTTGGGTGGACGCCTGTGGATAAGACAGATGCTAGTGTCGGCCTTTACAGTGCCCGTGGCTGTTTGTGGCACTGCGTTTATGATTAATTTCATAGCGATTGGTTATCATGCCTCTAGGGCCATACCCTTTGGCACTATGGTGGCGGTCACCTGCATTTGTCTATTTGTCATTTTACCACTGACCCTGGTGGGTACTGTGGTGGGTCGCAATCTGGATGGTCAGCCAGATTTCCCTTGTCGTGTGAATGCAGTTCCTCGGCCCATACCGGAGAAGAAATGGTACATGGAGCCGTTGATTATAGTGCTGCTGGGCGGCGTTTTACCCTTTGGTTCCATATTTATTGAAATGTAAGTGCTTGGGTAGGTTCTTTACTTTGTTATTATCTATAACAATGCTTGTCTCATGTTTTAGGTACTTCATCTTCACCTCATTTTGGGCCTACAAAATCTACTATGTGTATGGTTTCATGCTGCTGGTCTTTACCATACTCACAGTGGTCACTGTGTGTGTCACCATTGTCTGCACCTATTTCCTGCTCAATGCCGAGGACTATAGATGGCAATGGACGAGCTTTATGGCAGCGGGTTCCACCTCTATCTATGTGTATGCCTATTCATTCTACTACTTCTTTTTTAAAACCAAGTAAGTTACCCATTTCCTTCTCCTTGTGTCACCTCTTTAATTTAAATTTACTTCCAGAATGTTTGGCCTGTTCCAAACCGCTTTCTACTTTGGCTACATGGCCCTGTTCAGCGGCGCCCTGGGCATCATCTGCGGCACTGTTGGCTTCGTAGGCACAAATCTGTTTGTGCGCAAAATCTATTCCAATGTGAAAATAGACTAAGTGCTCCTGCCCCATCATTTGTATTTATTTAATAGACTTTTAGTTGATTCTTGCTCCTGTTTTTCATATCCGGTTGGTGCGAATTGCAAAAAAAAAAAGTACAGAAATCCAACCAAAGTTGCAATATCCCAAATATAATGTCCTTTGATCTGAATCTATGTGTATATATATAGCATTTATATATATACGTATGTGTGTGCCGCATGTAATTTATCTAGATGCCTAGAAGAAGATAAAAGTGAACCTATCAAACTTATTCTTGTGACTTCTAATTATTTGCGCCAATTTAGTTGATGTACGACGCTGATTTAGTAATAGTCGATAATATAATAACAACAAAGTATGTAATAATAAATTCAATATGTAAAACCAAAAACAAAAAGAAGGAACATAACGTAGAAGTGATTCCATTTGTATAAATTAAGCTGCAATAAGTACCTAAGGCACCAAGAACCGGCCCAGCAACGAATCATGTAGAACCGGTTCATTTTCGAATCATTTCGATCTAAGGACTTTTCTGAATGTCAGACTTCAGAATGGGTTAAGATTCGGTGAAATTAAGGGCGATCCCAAAACAAAAAAAAGTTTTTGACATCATTTTGGATTTGCCGCAACTTCAAAAGCGACGATATACTCAACGAATATCTTGAAGAGTTGAGATAGGGTGAAATGAGTGGCGATTCAAGAAAATAATGCACTTTTTGAAACGGTTTCGGACTGCTTTGCCTTCGAAACTTCGGAAAAAATAGCTTTCCGCGGAGACTTGTGAACATTTTCGGACTTTATACTTAAGAAAGTTTTTAAGGCTAGAGACTCGGCGAAATTAAAGACGATCCTTGGACAGAAATGCGATTTTGGCAACTTTTCGGACTACCTTAGAAAGTCTGGGGAAAAAAAAACTTTCCTAAAGCAAAATAAGGGACGTTATCCTTAAGTACAGGCTACAGTACGTACAGTACAGGGTTTATATTCGGCAGAAATTAGGGCGATCCTAAAAATAAGTTTTTGTCATTTTTACAATCTATACCAGAGGTACACAGAGTATAATATCTTTGTGCAAAAGTATTTGACAGCAAGAAGAAAGCATTCCCGACCCTATAAAGTATGTACGTGGTGTGTGCAACGGAAAAGGTGAATTTTGAATTTTCGCGGGCTGTGTACATTCTATTATCGATATTTTGTTTTTGTTATATTCGGACACATATGTTTATCATATTTTTGCATCAAGCGCTTTACAGAAGGCTGAGAAGATGTTGATGATGAGCGTCCTGGATGTGCGAACACGTCAACAAGCGAAGAAAACATCGAAACAGTGAAAAAAATCGTCGAAAATCTATTAGGGAAGTTGCAGAGGATGTTGGCATGTCAATCGGCTCATGCCATTAAATTTTCTCGAATGTTTTGGTCATGAAACGTGTGGTAGCGAAGTTTGTTTCGAAATTGCAAAATTTTGAGCAAAAACAACGTCGCATTAGTATCGCTCAGGAGTTGTTGAGTGACATCATCGACGATCGGGGTTTCGCTCAAACGGGTCATAACTGGTGACGAAACGTGGGTATATGGTTATGACATCGAAACCAACGCCCGATCATCCTAATGGAAGCGGCCAGATGAGCCAAGACCGAAAAAAGCACGCCAAGTTTAATCAAATGTCACGGCTTTGCTCACAGTTTTCTTTGATTACAATGGTGTGGTGCATCATGAGTTCCTGCCAAGAGGTCGTACAGTTAATAAGGAATACTATAAGGAAGTTATGCAACGTTTGCGTGAAGCAGTACGGCTCAAACGATCGGAATTGTGGAAAAACAAATCCTGGATTCTGCGACATCGTAACCATGCCTTAACCAGGGTATTAATCGCCTTTGTCCTATTCCCAAAACTGAAGAGACCAATGAAAGGAAAGCGTTTTGCCACAATTGATGAGATTAAGTCAGACTCGAAGAAACAGCTGATGGCCATACCGAAAAGCGCATTTCAGAAGTGCTTCGAGGATTGAAAAAAGCGTTGGCACAAGTGTATTATATCCGAGGGCGACTACTTTGAAGGGGAAAAAATGGATATTGATGAATAAATAAGTACTTTTTAAAAAAATTCAAAATTCACCTTTTCCTTTGAACACATTTCGTATATTCTTGATCAGCATCAACAACCGAGTCGATATAACCATGTTCGTCTGTCTGTCCGATAAGATAAGATAATTTAGAATAAATGTCATATCTCCGTCAGTTTTAGTGTGGTTACTCATGAAACAGCTGTATGATCTGCAACCTCCTTTGTGGAGTTGTGCGTCTCTGTTTAAAGTTATGCGAAAGCATAGTATGACCTCGAGTCGGCTAAAATCTGCAGATAATATATGGGTTTTTGCACACTTTCAACGATAAATTCCTTTCAAAAAATTTTTTTTTTTTTTGTGTTCTCCCCCAGTCTCGAAAAAAAAAAAAAAATATTTGAAAAATTTTCCTTTAAGGGAAGGGGTTATCCCCCCAAAAAAAAATTACAATTTTAAAAAAAAAAATTTTTTGTTGAGAGGGAGATAAATGTTTTATTTTTTATATTTTGTTAGTGTACAAAACTTAACCAAAAAAAAAAAAAAAATCCCACATTATTGGTTTTGTTTTTTTATTCCTCACAGAGATTTATTTTTTTTTTTTTCAAACGTATCAATTCCAATTTGGTTTTTTTTTTTTTAAAAAACAAAAATTATTATATTGGGTAAAAAAAAAAAAAAAAAAAGTTGTTTTTTTGGTAAATATTTCTACTTTTGGGTAGTTTGGGGAAAAAAATAAATTGGTAAATTTTTTTTTGTTTTTTTTTTTGTATGGTTTAAAAAAAAAATTTTATAATTTTTTTTTTTTTTTTTTTTTGATTTTTTTTTTTTTTTTGGTGTTTGTTTTTTTTTTTTTTTTTTTTCTTCCTAATATTTTTTTTTTGTTTTTTTTTTTCAAACCCTCTCTTTTTTTTTTTTTTTTTGTTTGTTTTTTTTTTTTTTTTTTGTTTTTTTTTTTTTTGATTTGTTTTTTTTTTTTTTTTTTTGTTTATGGTTGGGTTGTTTTTGGGTTTTTTTTGTGTTTTTGTATTGAAAAAAACAAATATTTTTGTTTTTTTTTTTCGAAAAAACAAAGAGTTGGGGGGGTTGGAGAAAAAAAAACCAAAATAATAAAAAAAAATTTAATTTTTTTAAAATTTTATATATATTGAATTTTGATGGAATTGGGGGAGTGGGGAGGGGGAATGTAAAAAAAAAAAAATTATGGGGGGGGTGGGGGGGGGGTGTGGTCCTTTAAGGCTGTGTCAAGCCATTTTAAGGACGTTTCCATTGAAAACAAAAAGTTTTTCTCTTTAAGACTATTTTTTCGACCGATCGTTTCTATGCTATAGTCAGCCGATCCGGTCGGTTCCAACAAATGTGCAGCGTATTTGTACTAAAAGACTTCGTGCAAAGTTTGGTGAAGATAGCTTTCAAACTGACGGAGGAGCTAGCATAGAAAAAGACAGAAGGACGGACATGTCTAAATCAACTCAGCTCGTCGTGCTGATCAAGAATATATATACTTTATGATGTAGGAAATGTTCCTTCTGTGCGTTACAATCATACGGACAAAACCCTCTTCAAGGGTATAAAAACAATTGAACAACCTTTACCTATCACTACTTCCCAGAGTTGGGTTAGAAATTATCAGTACGTGGTTTTATTAATACAACTACAGTGGATACTCATACAAATGACTTAAAGTACAACCGCATAGCGTCCGCCGTGCCGTGGTTGAACTAAGGCGGCATACTTCTCCTTCAACTCGACCAAAGCTCGTTGAAAGTTTTCCATGGTGTTTTCCAATTGATTTGGATTGGAAACAGTGAAGTTAGGCGGGCGTTCTCCCAGCAACAGTACACGACGCCATTCATTGGCCTCAGAGCTGCCGCGTAGCAAGTCCTTGCGATCGGCGGCAAGCAAGACCTCATCCACACCTTCGGACGGTGCAGGTGCTTGACCATCGGCCGGTGTAGGCTGAGTGGGTGCAACTGCTGCGGGAGCTGGTGGGGTTATACCGGGCAAAGAAGCCGGAGTCGGCAGAGTGGGTAATTCCAGGAAATTATTCGCTGGTACGGGCACCGGCATATCGAGCAGTTCATTGGGTAAATCTTTGGGTGACTCAATCTGTAGAACTTGACCATCGG
Organism: Lordiphosa collinella; assembly: GCA_018904265.1. Lineage (NCBI taxonomy): Eukaryota > Metazoa > Arthropoda > Insecta > Diptera > Drosophilidae > Lordiphosa > Lordiphosa collinella. Next base: position 362,439 of record JAEIFV010000222.1, read on the forward strand.
GTGTGATGCGATAGAACTGGGCGCGTGCACCCAGACCTGTTCCGGCGGGTAGAACTATGATATTGCCCACAGCTGTGGCCAGACCAGTACCCGAGCCGGCGGGCGTCGATATCAGAGGCGGCACAGGAACGCCAGCCGCGCCAAAGGGACCAAATGGCGGTCGAATCGGACAGGGAAAGCAAAATCCTGGCGGGCCGGGTGGTCCTGGCAATCCTCGCGGACCGGGTATGAATTGTATGGGGGGTGTCGGAGGAAAACCCCAGGAATGGCCTGGCAAACCAGGCGGGCCTCGAGGACCGGGAACTCCTTGGGGACCTGGCTCACAGCTGCATTTCACCAAAGAGGCCGAAGACTTTGAACACAATCCTGGTAAAAGCAAATATAAGAAAAGCGGAATTTCCTTCAGGCCTTATTTCCAACTTACCCAAGAAAAGTACGGCCAAGAGTTGCGTATAAGCCATGATGCTGCTGAATAGACTTAAGCTTTGAAACTGAGCTGGCCCAATCCTCATCTTTGGTTTTTATATCAAACCTAGCTCCAATTAGAATTGGGCTTTAAGAAAATCTACATTTTCCTCCGCTGCATACAAATGGCTGTTCTGGGCTCCAGTTTTACTGTCACTATCAAAGATTCTGACATTTATGGTTATTTACATACCAGCCCCAAATACGGGTCAGCCCACAGTGAAAAGCGCATCAAATGTCAATCAAGCTCGTTAAAATTTTTGTATTAGGGCCCCCAAAATCAATTTATGATCAGGTGGGCAGCGATCATAACTACGGAGACTGTTTGGACACTGATGGAACTTTTCAGTTCGAACAAATTGAACTCTCCGTTTTCAACACTTTCACCAAGCCTCAAAATGGTTCTAAACTGGTCTTCATGCCGCACGGAGAGGAAAGGGTCTGTGTGTTTAAGCGCCGTTAGAACGATCCCATCTCATTAACATACATACTTACTTGCAGACGCACATGTATCCCCCCTCCCTTCACTCAGCATTTGGAAAATTAATTTAGGCAAATTTCTGTTTCATTTTCTTTTTACTTTTATCGACCTCATCCCAGAACACGCGTCATTAGTGCGGGGAAATCTTCTGCTCAAAGAACAACAAGTAAGACTGTGCAAATGTACACGAATTCCGTTTCGATTAGGTTCGAAGGATGCAAAAACTAAGCTTTTTCTTCGGGGTTAGGCTCAGCAATTCAAAATCAAATAAAATACATCTATGATTATTTAACAATGGGGACTGCCCAACTAAATAGTAAGATAAGCCATAGGTGTTTCCTGTATAGGCTTGACCATACCTCAATGAAGAGGGTTGACTTAAGTGTTTTTACGTCACAGCAGTTCAAAAACTTAAGATTAAATCAGCACACACTTACACATGGGGTGAGTTAAGCCCCCTACAACAGGTACACTGAGAGAGAAAGGCACGTATTTAGTACTTGAATGATGTAATTTCGAACGTAATAGTTTTCAAGTACGATAATCTAGTTTGAAGTTGCATCTCATTCTTAGGAAATTCTTGAACCGTGAACTAGCGAGTTGAGAAGATTAAGTGTGGAACTCAAGGGTTACTATTCAGGTTTAGTTTTTGTAGCCAAAAGCAATCGAAGGAAAGATTTTCCTTAAACCTAAGCCTAAACTTATACCAAAATAAAATCAGAAACAGTCAAGCCATGATATTTAAAATAAAGTACACGGTCTAAATACAGACCACTGCACCTGGTTCAGGTATGCATCAATTCTGTATCAACCTATTAATCATATTTAGACAATCCAGAGATTAATACCAATACTGGAACCGCTTCCGTTAACCGAAAAAACAGTTTCAAATAACCATAGCCACAGAAACAAACGCAGCACAAACTGTCTCTCACTGAGCGGAACACATTTCTCGTACGTCATGTGTTTTCTTTTACGTGTGTTCGGTTGAGCAAAACAAACGAGTCGGTCATCCCACAACCTCCGACAGCAACTGTTTTGAGCAAGCGCTCACTAAACAACTGTCTTCAAATGAGCAGAACACAATAAGTGTCTACGAAAAGTGTTTTTTGTTTTATTTTTGTTTTGTGCGTTTGGTAGGCTGTTTGTATGTGTGACGCTCGTTATACGAAGACACACACGAGCGCAACACACAACCCACACGCAAAAACACTTCGGAAGTAAGCTCTCGGCAAAAGTGTCAGTGAAAGACAGGAGAGAAACAGGAACGAGGAAAAAAGGTCTTTGCTCTGAGAGCAACAGAATTGAGCAAAAACCTAACTGTTTTTTGTTGACACGCTAAAAGTGTTTTGAGTTTTTTGCGAGCTCTGCAAATAACTTACTGAAATCGGTACCGAAACCGATACTAAACTACTTTTGAAAATCGGAAACCGTTTACTGTAATTATTAAAACAGTCTCGGGTTTTTACTTTTGAAAGTACTTCAAGTAAGAAATAGACAAATTACTAAGTCATAGCAAAAATTTTAAGAGGGTCGAAAATCTTATCAAACGATTTATCGAGTGTGACATGAAAATCTGCTTGTTTAGCCGTCTCAAGGTCAGGGAGCGATTATAATTCAATAGTCCTCAAGAAATCAAAGACAATTGAGATGAACATATGGACACAAGCAGGTTAAGGTTTCCCAGACATGACAAGTTTCGTCTACTACCACAATCTAGACTCGTCAGTGCGGTTAGCTTTCCACACCAACAGCCATTAACAATTGCCACTTTATAAGCTAAGAAGTAGCCGAATTTGAACTAGCAAATTATTACACAGCAAATGTGTGTTTATCGTTTACATCCCAGTCGAACTTGACTGCATGCCAGAAGCACATCTCGTATACAACTTTTGCCACTGAGAAGTAGTTGCAAAATCCTGCAGACTTCCTTTCGCTTTTGTATAGGGGTGAAACGCAGCGGGAACTGTTCTATTAGAAGCGACGATTGCATGGGTTGTTGTTGTTGGTTCAACTTCGTAAAAACGCTCGGCTGTCTCTGCCTCATGCTGCACGCGTGCCTTTAGAAGGGACGTTTGCATCCTATGCATATTTTATGCCTTCCAACATACGGCAAAAAGAACATGTCTGGAAAAAGCGTAACGTCGTCAATCGTGATGCATGCGTGCCATTAGAAGGGACTTGTACAGACTTCTTCGCTTCTAACCTACAGCCAAAAGGAACGTACATTAGTTTCATACAGATTACAAGCCTTCTATCATACTGCAAAAGTTGTTAATGCATTCTTCCTAGTAAAAAGAAGTGTGCCAGATGGCATTCTTTTGGGAACCACGTTCCGACAAATCCGACTGGGTTGTTGCTGTTAATAGCTACAGCTTCAGCCTACACAGTTGTTCAAATGTCATATGTGTGTTTTTGTTGAAGTTGTGCAAAAGTATGTAACAGATAGAAGGAAGCATTTGCGACCCTATAAAGTATATATATTCTTGATCAGCATCAACAGCCGAGTTGATTTAGCCATGCCCGTCTGTCCATCCGTCATTCTGTCCGTCCGTGTGTCCGTATGAACGCGTCGTTCTCAGAGATTATAAGAGATAGAGCCACAAATTTGTGCATGTAGGTAGGTGTATACCAGATTCTAATCGAGTGTGTTTCAGATTTGGGAAATTCCTTCCCCTCCCCCTTTTAAGCGCAAAAAACTGTCACAGCCACAATTTTTAAGTTACCCCCTCGAGACTTTATATATATCAAGTAAGGCCCAATAACTATCTATTCTAAAAAGATCAATAAGATCGGACAAAAAACACCGAAGTTATATACGAATCAATTTTGCTTGTGGGAGAGAGGGGGGCATTCGTTTTTGTGTATGTTGGAGTGCGTTTTTTTTTTTTTTTTTTGTGGGCGATAGAAGCATCAAGAGCCGTCTCAGTCGCTGGAGTGCGACTGAAGTATGGTACTTTAACCCACTAAACTACCGCCTTCTTCTCCCCAATTCCTGGTGGCACTGACGTGTGGTATTACTTCACCGGGGGGGAAGCAAACTTTCTGCGCTACGCAGGCTTTGAAAGACTACCGTGGCCATATTGCAGACAGCAGACCAGTTTTCTATAGACTCTAGCATGATATTCACCAGGTTGCCAGCGGCTGGTGTCCTGGGTCCTCCCCACCCGAATGTTCAGACTATGTCGTTCTTCATTGAAGGTCGGACAGACAAAAAATACGTGCTCTGCGTCTGAGATGACCGACTGCCCTGTACAGTCTGGGCAGTAAGGGTCGTCTTTCTGTTTAAACCTATGTAGATAAGATTTCAAACATACGTGTCCCGTAAGAAGTTGCGTCAAGTAGTATGTCATCTGTCCATGTCTTCGGTCCAGCCATAATCCTATGTTGGGGATTAGCTTGAATGTCCATCGTACTTTGGTCGATCTCTGCCACCGCTTTCTTGCTGGCATACGCCAAATGGTCCCTAAAGTTCAGCCTATGGTAGATCATTACTCCCAGGTACTTAAGGAAGGGGCGGGACATAATTGTAGTATCGCCTACAATAATATGAGCCGTCTCCACAATCTTACGGCTGCTAATTAACACTGCCTCCGTCTTTTTAGTAGCAAGCGATAGGCCCTTGCTCTCTAACCATTTGCTGACCTCCAGAATCGCTCTGTTGCTGGTTTGTTCCACATCGCTGAGGTTTTGCTACCACGACCACCGCAATATCATCAGCAAAGCCAATGAAAGTTGCTCCGGCTGGCAATTGGAACCGGAGTATGCCATTGTACATGATATTCCACAGCATTGGACAAAGGACAGATTCTTGTAGAGCCCCTCTTGTAACCACGTGCCGCTTCACACTATTGTCCGTCTCATACATTTGCTCCATACATCCATCGCTCTCCTTGGATTGCCTTGTTCACGAATAGTGTAAGCTTTATGTGCGTCTTAAATGTCGCAGCAGGTCGAACTAAAGAGGAACGTGCTATTGAAAGGGAATCAGCTCAAATCCAAGTGATTGAAAGTTATACGCGACGGCTAGAAGAGAGCTTATAATGAGCAAAATTGTGAAGAAGCGATAACGCAAACAAACTAAAGACAAAAATTACCGAACTTGACTCCTACTAAACTGATTCATTGAAAAATATTTCATTTTGCTGGATCGCAGTTGCCGTATCCAGATGAAGAACACAATTATCTCCAAATATTCTTTCTAGGAAATTCACATAATGAAATAAATCGGCACTGTGCTATCTTTGCTACAACGAAAAGATAAATAGTTCAGCCACTGCAGCAAATGTTACACGTACACAATGAGCTCATCAAACTGTTAACTATTATAACAAAATTTAATTTTCGTTTCGTGAAACTTGCAAAATTCTCGTATAAGTTCAAATTATCATGAAAACGAGTAAGGATGAGGTGAATAGGAGGTGTATATCAAAAGGTACATAAAATCGCGAAATTTTGCAAAGTTTTATAACAAGTTTTTAGAATATCAGGAAGATTAAAAAGATGGCATTTAATATGGGTAAATAGAAGGTTCATCAAAATCAAGAGTTACCTTTCATTTTAAATGGAAGGCCGCTTCAGGCTAAGACAGTGGGTTGAGTGCAGTCATTGACAAGTACTAGAACGGAGAACTTGCCGAAGGTACCATATACTTGGTTATTTTGATACAAGGATAGTAATCATAAATCGGCAAATTTTTGAATTGGATGTCAATCATTTTCATTATCGTTGGGAATTAAAAGAGATTTGTTGTAGAAACTTTCCATGAAAGCTTCGAGGGTACAGAGCAAAGTCCATTCACAAAATTTAATCAATTAGTTTAAAGAATTCAGTGATTGACACATTAATATGTTAAGGAAAGTAAGGAAACAATTTTGTAGAACTTTCTTTTCCATGAAAACTCAATTAATCTAGCTGAATCTTTAACGTTTTTATTCGTATACTTAAATTTGATATAGATATTGCCACAAGTAAATGGAATCAAATTCCTAGAAACAGCCCATCACGGGTTCTATTGCTTACAGATAACTAATATAATCTTTGAGTATTCATTTCAAGATAAAGCTGAGTTAACTTAACTAGGCATTTTGAATTAGTACCCCTTGAGTCTGTTAATCAATCACAAGCCTTCTGACCCTCACCCACGCAAGCGGCATAGGCCATCATATGGGGTATGGTATTCTGTTCGTAAACTCCAGTAAAGAGATGAGCCCAAGGGCCGGAAGCAAACACCGCCACATCCTCGCCTCCATGTGTCTCGGACAGTAAAGGCACCATAGCGGGGAACAGCTGTTTAGACTCTTCTGTTTTTAGACTTAAGGGATCGACACGCTCATGCAACTCGGTATTAAAGTAGCTATCAAAACTCTGACCATTGGCATAACTCAATGACAAATAGGGTTTTCCATCCAAAGCCTCGGACTCAGCCTCGCCAAAGATATTGCTGCCACGTTCCTGATATCCTGCCAGACTAAATGTATGCGAGTGATCTGAGGTGACCACTATGAGGGTATCTTCCTCACTGGTCATCTCACGTGCACGTCTAACCGCCTTGGACAGTTCGGCAGTCTCATCTAGAGCAATGCGAGCCATGGTATCATGATGACTCAGATCAATGTTACCTCCCTCCACAAACAGAAAGTAGCCCTGCTCTTCCGTTTGCAAAACCTCCAAAGCTTTTTGCGTCATCTCTTCCAGTGTGGGTTCAGTGTTCTCCTTATCTGCCAATTGTTCCAGATGATAATGCATATGACTCTCGCTGAACAAACCCAAAAGTCTACCCGTTCCTGTGGCATTTACTTCAAGTAGTTCCCTTTGGGTCGTTACATAAAGATTGCCCTCTTGCAGGACCTCATACTCCTCCACCAGATTGCGTCCATCTAGGCGAAATCCTTTGTCATTGAATTTGGGAGCATAAAAGTTGCGCTGGCCTCCACCTAGCATGACCTTCAGCCGGCTACCCACTTCGCCATGTATCAGCTGCATCGCAATATCTTGCAATCCTTCCGCTAGCTCTCCACAAGACTGCTTTAACATGGAATCGCATTCCCATTCCCGATCTGCAGTGTGTGCGAATGCTCCAGCAGGTGAGGCATGAGTGATGCGTGTGTTGGTCACCAAACCAGCTGCCTTGCCCGCATCCATGGCCCACTGAGCCAGCGAAGAGACATGATGGTCTGTATTAGCCATGGCCAAACAGTCGCCACGCAGAACATGAGCATTAACGCCGATGGTTCCATAATTGGCCTTCACACCACACTGATAAGCGGTGGAGGTGGTGGCACTATCTGGCACTATTCGATCCACCGAGTAGGTCTTAGACAAACCCGTAAAGGGAAACTCCTCGAAGGCTAACTTGGTCTCCTCTCCGCCTACATAGTTACGAGCGGCGGCTAAAGTAGCCAATCCCATGCCATCGCCCAGGAAGAGTATAATATTCTTAGCCTTTTTGGTATTCCTTACAAAGTTAAGCTTCTCCCGCAAATGTTGCTTGCTGGCTGAGAGCCAATAGTCCTGTGTATCTTCTCCTACTAAGTGTGCGGAACGAATCCTTTGCGGTAGTGAAGGATGTCTGTTTTGCTTTGGAAGCACCTTTTTAGGTACCGCCCCACTCCAGACTACACACACCAGGGCAGCCATTAGCCACATACCCAAAGAGTACTTCCATTTTAGATTCATTTTGGAAAAGGATGTGTGCTTGTCATCAGCCAAGGGGTTACTGTGGGTTAGACAATTCCACTGTCCAGCTTTATAGCGCCACCTCTTGGGCAGCTGGATTCACAATCTATCCGAGAATTTCACGTTTTGTATTGGCACTTGAGATAATCTTTGGGCGTACTTAAGATTTCTGAAATCACAACAACAAATCATGATATATGCCGTCTGATGATCCGAGGCTATATAAGCGGGTGGTTTTGAACTCAGTAGAACAGTGAAACAATAGAAGTTTGTCTGAGAGGATTGGCTTACCATGAAGGGATCCTATTCTAGTTTGGTCTTCCTTGTGCTGGGATGCACATTCGCCCTGGTTCTAGCTAAGTTAACGGAGGAGCAAGAGAGTGGTGAGTGGAAAGGAAAATGTTATCTTTATTTCAATTCTTCCACTAGGGTCAGGATAATCAATTTAGTAATCGGATTAATAAAGCGAAATGAATATGGAAAGATTAAAACCTTTTGAGTTATTTAAAGTGTTAGCTTGTCTTCTTGCATCCTTCGTCAACATTTTTTAGTTTTCAGTTACTCTTCATTCCTTAGTTGCTACCTTGTTCCTACCTTCCTTCCTCTGTATGATAGGAAATCAGCTTAATCGAATTTGTGAAAAAATTGAAATGCATGAAAGCATTTACACTTTGGACGCTTCTTGAGATTATTTTCTTTAAGTTAAGTTAAAATTAGGGATTAATGCCGAAACGATTTTCGGTTGCGGTACAGGTACCGGTACGACCCGAAATGAATGTTTCGGTAAAAGGTTCTATTTCGATTTATTATTTATTTCGGTTATCGGTTTCGATAAGGTACCCAGTTTTTTATTTCGGTATACCGCTACGTACCGGTATAAGTACAAATTCCAAATCATTTTATTCCCTTGTAATATAAAGAAACAATATTCAACATAAAAGCTTCAGTCGTTTGACACTTAAGTAAAACTTAAATCGACTTTCACATTTCGTATTATTTTACAGAAATTACAACTTTTCGAATACGTTTATGTAAATGGAAACCAGCAGCTTTTTTGTTGACTAAACTGATGTGATTTTATCACCAAATTTCTTTTCTTGCAACATCACATATGCTTCAACTTCGTCGCCGCTTTCAGATAATCATTAAGAAAAGATTGATCAGCAACCGACGAAATTTGAGCATAAATATTTATTGAATGAGTAATTCAAGATATTTTTTGCTCAGGATTTGGCATTACGTTATACCATGGGTCCAACAATATGATAATATGAAACGTTGTTTTCAAATTGTTTCTATTTCTTGAACGCGTGATTTCGCTAGAGAGGACGTATTACAACATGCAGTGTATCCAAATGGAATAAAAAGCACCCAAAACTAGATTTTCGGCTTGAAATTAAGATGGGGCTACCTAATATGCTTACAATTTCGCGAACTGAGTCTCACACTTTTCAAAAATCATAACAAATAATCGTTGAAAGATAACTGAGTTTCTTATTTATGTACGTATGTTAGTACATTAGGGTGCTTTTTATACCCTTGCAGAGGGTATTATAAAATTGCGCGGATGTTTGTAACGCATTGAAGGAAGCATCTCCGACCACATAAAGTATATATATTCTTGATTAGATTTATTTATTACTAGCTAATTACGCGGGGCCGCCCTAGTTCTTTTGAAAGCGATTATATTCAAGTTAGCGCTGGCTGCAAATCGATAGAAACATTATGGACAGGTTGACTTTTTCCTCTATTTATCCGTCTTATGATAATCTAAACTCAGCAAAACCCGTTGGTATTTAGCCGTCTAGAATTGCCGTCTATCAAATTCTCACAATAATCCAGGATAAAATCAAAAATTTACAAATTTCGCAATATTTCGGACCGTGTAAGCTACAGCTTCAATTTACCAACGCCTGCATTGTATTATAAGCATTAAGCGCTTTCATAAATACTCATAAGGTAATTTTGCAAATTACGATTTTTGGACTTAGAAACCTCAGCGGGCAAGCGTTCGACCATTCCCCAAAGTTTCATCACAATTGAACATTTTGCAAATTTCGCTGTTTTTTTTTACCATTTTCCGCCCATTTCTTCTACTTGGAAACTTTCCTGGGCAAGCATCGAACCATTCCCCAAAGTTTTACCGAAACCCTAAATTTGGCAATTTTCGCGGTTTTTGGACCATTTTCCGCAATTTCCTTCATCTTAGAAGTCTCCCGGGCAAGCATTCAAACATTCCCCAAAGTTTCATTGCAATCGTTTGAACGGTATAATCTAGCAAATTAAGAAAGTCGACATATCACAGAAACAAATTGAACTACTAACTTGAAATTTTGTGTTTTGCTTGGTAGAACTGATTTTTTAATTGTACTTGTTCAAAGCAGTTCCAAACAAGTTTGAACCGGTTTAAATAAGGATAGCGTATAAAAACTCGCTGATAACGATAACAGAAACTACGGCTATCTGAGTGAGCATTCTTGGACGCTGAAATCACTCAATTAAGAAGTCCCTTAGCTAGACTTTTTCATATATCTGGGGAAGGAGACAATTAGTAGAACAGCCTGGAAGAGAAGCTGAAAGAGTGTATCTCTTGAACTCCATAGAACATTAAATTAATGTTGTCTGATTAACAACACCATGAATTTGTTCATTTATGAAGATAAGACCCATTGTTTTCTACAATTAGTTAAGAGGTGGAGTTTAATAAGAAAAAGTCTGGTAGAATAAGAAGGTAAACAGAGATCAGTTTCTTAATTAAATCATTGTAAAGGAAAAAGCAGCATTTTGCTTCTGAACCGACTCAGTTGGCAGACACCTCAAAAATCTAAAAAAGCGTCGGTCCAGAGGTACGAACTCTTCTTTATCAAAAGCTGATAATGTGGGTTAATTGTTTTAAAGCACAAACAAATGGAAATAAGTTTAATCTAATTGAATCTCTAAGTATTTATTGGTATATTAAAACTAAATGCTATCTATTTAATGCACAATTTATAAGTTAATTGATAATGTCACCAAAAATGGAATCAAATTCCTAGAATCAGGCCATCACGGGATCTATTGCTTAGAGATAATTATAATAATCTTTGAGTATTCATTTGAAGATAAAGCTGAGTTAACTTAACTAGACATTTTGAATTAGCGCCCCTTGAGTCTATTAATCAATCGCAAGCCTTCTGACCCTCACCCACGCAAGCGGCATAGGCCATCATATGGGGTATGGTATTCTGTTCGTAAACTCCCGTAAAGAGATGAGCCCAAGGACCGGAAGCAAATACCGCCACATCCTCGCCTCCATGTGTCTCTGACAGTAAGGGCACCATGGCGGGGAACAGCTGTTTAGACTCATCTGTTTTTAGACTCAAAGGATCGACACGCTCATGCAACTCGGTATTAAAGTAGCTATCAAAACTCTGACCATTGGCATAACTTAATGACAAATAGGGTTTTCCATCCAAAGCCTCGGACTCAGCCTCCCCAAAGATATTGCTGCCACGTTCCTGATATCCTGCCAGACTAAATGTATGCGAGTGATCTGAGGTGACCACTATGAGGGTATCTTCCTCACTGGTCATTTCACGTGCCCGTCTAACCGCCTTGGAGAGTTCAGCTGTCTCATCCAGAGCAATGCGAGCCAACGTATCGTGATGACTGATATCAATGTTTCCTCCCTCCACAAACAGAAAGTACCCTTGCTCTTCCGTTTGCAGCACCTCCAAAGCTTTTTGGGTCATCTCTTCCAGAGTGGGTTCATTGTTGTCCTCATCCGCCAACTGTTCCAGATGATAATGCATATGACTTTTGCTGAAGAGACCCAAAAGTCTACCCGTTTCCGTGGCATTTACCTTGAGTAGTTTCTTTTGGGTCTTCACAAAGAGGTTGCCCTCGTCTAGAGCCTCATACTCTGCCACTAGATTGCGTCCATCCTGACGACGTCCTTTGTCATAGAATTCGGGAGCATAAAAGTTGCGCTTGCCTCCACCTAACATGACCTTGAGTCGGCTACCCACTTCGCCATGTATCAGCTGCAACGCAATGTCATCCAATCCTTTGGCTAACTCACCACAAGCCTCTTCCAGTACTACATCGTACTCCCATTCCCGATCTGCAGTGTGAGCGTATGCTCCCGCAGGTGAGGCATGTGTAAGGCGTGTATTGGTCACCAAACCAGCTGCCTTGCCCGCATCCATGGCCCATTTAGCCAGCGAAGAGACATGATTGTCTGTATTAGCCATGGCCAAGCAGTCGCCGCGTTTTACATGTGCATTGACGCCGATGGTTCCATAATTGGCCTTCACACCACACTGATAAGCGGTGGAAGTGGTGGCACTATCTGGCACCATTCGATCCACCGAGTAGGTCTTAGACAAACCCGTAAAGGGAAACTCCTCGAAGGCCAACTTGGTCTCCTCTCCGCCTATGTAGTTACGAGCTGCGGCTAAAGTAGCCAATCCCATGCCATCGCCCAGGAAGAGTATAATATTCTTAGCCTTCTGGGTATTCCTTTTAAAGTTCAGCTTCTTCCGCAAATGCTGCTTGCTGTCTGAGAGCCAATAGTCCTGGGTATCTTCTCCTGCTAAATGTGTGGAACGTATCCTTTGCGGTAGTGAAGGATGTCTGTTTTGCTTTGAAAGCACCTTTTTGGGTATCGCCCCACTCCAAACAACACACACCAGAGCAGCCATTAGACCAACAACCAAAGGGAACTTCCATTTCAGACTCATTTTCGAAAGAGTTGTTTTCGCGTCGTCAGCTAAGGCGTTACTGTACATCCAAGGTTTCACTGCCCGGCTTTATAACCCACCTCGTGAACATCCCGTGGACACGTGTTTAATTTACAATCAACTGATTCTCCAATCGTGATAGTCACGTTTCATTTGGCCACTTGAGATTATTATAATAATAGTTGGCCATAGTTAAGATTTCTTTCATTCACCACAGCAAATTATGCCTCCAGATGATGATATTTCAAAAAACAGTTAGGAAACGGAGGCTATATAAGCAGGTAGCTTTCCACTGAGGAGATTAGTAGCAAAGTAGCCGCTTGTCAGAGAGGATTGGCTTAGAATGAAGAGTTGCTATTCTGCCTTGGTGTTTCTATTCTGGGGAGGCACTTTGGCCCTGGTTCTTGCTGAGCTAGCAGAGGACCAAGAAAGCGGTGAGTCAAAATGGAAAGATAAAATAACTCTCTTGTGATGGAATAATCAAGCTAAGAGATAAAAGATCTAGAATAGGTTCAGTTCGAGAGAGGAAGTTCGAATTCGTTGTAACGTTTTCTTGACTTATCGAACCTCAGGTTGTAGTCAAACCTTGGTGCTTAGCTTCTTATATATTTGAAACAGTGCATTTATTTTCTAGCCTGCTTAGCGTAAGTTGTGCTTGAAATATTTGTCTATAGCCAAAGTGTCCATCTGTATTATTATAGTCATTTATACGACTACCTCTAAGAGTACCTGGTCTTTTCACAATGCACTTATAGGTTAGGTTATGCAATGGCTGAGAGCAATAAGTCATTCTCCCTCTTAGGACACAGGGCGCCATTGCAATGCCATATATTCCCTGTTAAAACCTTTTAAACCCTAGGGAGGTCTTTAATGCTGAAACTATGGATAGAATATACTTAATTAAAGCTGCAATCTCTTGTGATGTCTCAGAGTGGTTGAGTAGGTGGGTAACCTCAGTGACACAGAAGGTGCTGCACTGTTTTCTCCTCTTCTTCATAACTGCAATAAGCCTAAAAGTGATGCATGTCTGCCAATAGGACAGTGGTATTCCCTTCAGTATTCCCTTCAGTAACTTAAAAGTGTGTTAGTACGTTTTATGTCAACTGCTGACCAACTGCGTAAGTCTCGCTAAAGCACAGGAGCTAGGGGGTTTTCCACCGGTCCGTAGCGAGGCGTAGTGCTTTGGTTTTTGTGAAGCTTATAGGTAGCTATAGGCATCCTTACCGTGCTCTTCTCTGAGTGGAGTCCAGAGGATGTGCCTAGTCTGGCAGTGTCTTTGGAGACTCGATGCCATCTTAGAGTCCAGGCCATGCCTGGCCAGCCATAGCCCCTGGGGCCCGAAGTCACTCGCCGATTCACACCAAATACTTGCCGAAGTCAATCCTCACTGAGTGTCAGAGAGATACAGACATATTTTTCTGTCCTCTCTACTTGGCCGGGCCTGGTCCAGGCCCTCTATTTTCAAGCTTCTGCGATTTGTCAACCTACTTACCAAAGAAGCAATAAGGCCAATTCGGCTACTTGATTCGACTTTGTCTCCATGGCTACCCAGAGAACACTTGACTCGTTTTATGGAGTCGGATGCCTAGGTACCACACTAAAAGGCTAATCGCACGTCGGTATCTAATGTGCATGGGAGAAACATTCTGTGGTGTTGGCGCAGCGCGAATTCCGTCGCAGATTCCCCGGCCGCCCTACACCGACTGCGCAAACACTGCGCCGTTTGGCCACCAACCTTGAAGAGTATGGGACCACACGAGACGTTGCCAAAAGTGGCCGGCCCCGGAGCGCCCGCTCGGCCGAGAATATCGCCGCTGTTGCCGTGGAAGTCGAGCTGTCGCCGAAAACATCGACTAGACGCCGTGCCTCGCAATTAGCCATCAGCCGGTCGTCCCTAAGACGAATTTTGGTCAAAGACCTGCGCATGTTCCCGTACAAAGTCCAGTCCGTGCATCAGTTGCTGCCTGTCGACCGCCAAAGGCGTGTAACCTACGCCCAAGGCATCCCCAATCTCGAGGACGAAATGGACGATTTTTCGAACAAAATCATAATGAGCGATGAGGCTCATTTCCACCTCAGCGGGTACTTAAACAAGCAAAACTATCGCTTTTGGGGCACCGAAAATCCACGAGTGATGCACGAGGGGCCATTACACCCGCTCAAAGTGATTGCATGGTGCGCTGTTCACGCTGGAGGAGTCATCGGGCCATTTTTTTTTTCAAGAACGCCGCTGGTCAAACGACAACAGTGGACGGTGCGCGTTATAGGGTCATGTTAACCGGGTTTTTCTGCCGAATTAGGACTAGAGGTCATGTGGTTCCAACAGGACGGAGCAACGGCACACACTGCGCGAGCCACCACCGACATTCTGAAGGCGGCGTTCCCGGGTCGCCTCATCTCTCGTTTTGGCGATTTGCAGTGGCATCGGATGTCTTCTTTTGACCCACCCTGTAGTTTGCCTTAGGTATGCGTCTAGTAGTCTCTCTAGGGTTTTAGGATTTTGGTCTTTACTTGTGAGGGCTTGCAGTCTGTGGTATGAAGACAACTTTGGTTTCTCTCCATCTAGTGAAAATGTGGTTGAACCTTACTAAGAATATGTGAAGCCAGTTTATGGTATATTCAATGGTATGTGTTAATTGGGCTGGACTTGGCGACTTTTATGTTTCGAGCATGTCGATTTCTCACCTAATCCTGGTCGCTGAGACGATATTCTTGTTGTATTATAGAAACATGTCGTTTGGTCTTACAATTGGTTGGAAAGTGAGGGCTCAGAAGATTCACTTGTAAACATCAGAGTATTGTTTTGCCACCTTACATTTGAATTTGACTATAT
The DNA here is from genome assembly GCA_018904265.1 of Lordiphosa collinella. Lineage (NCBI taxonomy): Eukaryota > Metazoa > Arthropoda > Insecta > Diptera > Drosophilidae > Lordiphosa > Lordiphosa collinella. Next base: position 377,617 of record JAEIFV010000222.1, read on the forward strand.
TTTCCTCATACAAGTCGTCATACTTCGAGTTTAGAGTTCGTTTTGTGAACTTGATTTAAGTATTTTGAAGGTTATTAGGAAGGCAATTATTACTAATCCTGTAAGATATGCTAATCTTCTTGTTATCCGGTTCATTCTTGGTTAACAAAGTACCTTGTTTAGATATTGTACTCTTCTCTTTCCTTCCTTCTTGCTTCGCTCAGCCTTTCTACCTCCTTCCTTCCTTCTGCCTCATGGCTATTTCTCTCGTGCACAACACGCGACTCGGCCGGACCTTCCCAATATACGTACATAAGCAAAAATTGCAGTTGATTGAACTAGGAGTACCACGTGTCGCTTTGCCCCCATTTCAAGGTAGTCGCCTAACAATTCTATAATGAGGAAACATCGCTATAAATAATTCCCCTCATATCTGCCAAAAATACTCTAAACTTAAAGTCCATTACCCCTTATCATCATTTACAGCCCACCATCCCCGTCTGCGTAGCTCACGCGACTTTGTGGCACTTGACGAGGAGCTGGAAACACGTTTCTGGCATGATAAGGCCCAGTCGATTCTAAGCGATAAGCTCAACCAACTCAATAAAAAACTCAACGAGAATCGTGCCAAGAACGTGATATTGTTTCTGGGAGATGGCATGTCGGTGCCCACCATAACGGCCACACGTGCGTTCCTGGGCGACAGCAGCAAACAGTTGTACTTTGAGAAATTTCCCTATGTGGGTCTGTCCAAGACCTATGCGGTCAATGAGCGTACACCCGACTCTGCGTGCACATCCACAGCTTATCTGAGCGGCGTCAAGGGTAACTATGGTACCATTGGAGTAAATGCGCAGGTGCCTTACAAAGATTGCCTGGCGGCCACCAATACCAGCACGCATACTCAAAGCATAGCCCAGTGGGCCCAGGAGGCAGGCAAATGGGCGGGTCTAGTGACCACAGCTCGTGTAACAGATGCCTCTCCCGCCGGAGTATATGCGCATACGGCGCACAGAGACTGGGAGCATGATGGTGTGATAACCCAACATGGTTGTAGTCCCGAGATAAATACGGATATAACACGACAGCTGGTGGAGTGGCCGGTGGGTAAGGATTTACGTGTGATCTTAGGCGGTGGTAGAGCCATGTTCCGGGATCAGTCCCTGCATGATGAAGAGGGTTTCCGGGGAGAGCGTACAGATGGACGTGATTTGATTAAGGACTGGCAGCAGGACAAGCGGGAGAGGAAAGTGAACGGGCAGTATGTATGGTCACGCAAGGGACTCAATCAGCTGGATCTGAGCCAGACCGATTATCTGCTGGGTCTGTTTGATGCCGCAAGTTGTCCCTATCATGGAGATCGCACCAGAATGCACATGGAATATGCAGATCCTTCGCTAAGCGAAATGACAGAGGCAGCCATCAAGTTGCTAAGTCGCAGTGAGCAGGGCTACTTTCTGTTTGTGGAGGGTGCCAATATTGATATGGCACATCATGATACGCTGGCGAGGAAGGCCCTGGAAGATACCCAAGAATTTGATAGAGCCGTAGAACTGGCACGTAAAATGACCAATGAAGAGGATACTCTTATAGTGGTCACTTCTGATCACTCGCATACCATGACCATCAATGGATATCCGGTAGGTACACTAGCAACCATTAAGATCGTTTGTAGCACTAACTCTGACCTCTCTCTCTTTCTCTGACAGTATCGACGACAAAACATATTCGATTTGGCACCCAATCTAGCTGATGATGGTTTACCCTTTACAATACTCTCGTATGCCAATGGACCTGGCTTTGATCAAACCTACAATGCGGCCAATGGACGCATTGATCTAACCCATGTTAAAACCGAGAGTGCCGACTTTGAGTTTCAGGCCACCGTTCCCATGGAATGGGAAACTCACGGTGGCGAGGATGTGGCCGTCTTTGCTTCAGGTCCACATGAACATCTGTTTGCGGGCAACTATGAGCAGAGTACGATTCCAGCCCTTATGGCCTACGCAGCCAATATGGGACCCTTTGCCCAGGATAAACTTAAAGAAACTCAATAAAATAACAAAAAGTAGATAGTGATGCTAGATTTATAGGTGTTAAAGAAATATAATCAAAAGTAGATATAAGTCAAGCTAATTTTATTGGTGGGAAAATGCTAAGGAAAGCAACGAGTCCCTTACCGAATAGAACCCATTAAAACTCAGAACTAGAAGCGAAACCAATATTTTGATTTTTTTTAAGAGCCGGTGCTCCGAACCGTGCTCTGAAACTGTCCAGCTGAGTTTGTGAATATTTGAATTTTTCCACCAATTTCGAAAAACAAACTCTTAACCCAAGTGGTAAACCAAGAGATCTACCGAGATATATATTTACAACTAACTGCCTTCTCGATACGATGGGTAATCGATGAGGACATCAGTGCACTGATTTTTTTTCACGTGTTTGATTTTTTTCTTTATTCTAAATACATCTCCCTGGAAGAAAACCAGAATTGTTCTCTTTCACAAGAATGGAAAACCACCATCCTGCCTTGATTCGTACCGGCCGATTAGCCTACTATCCACCCTTGGAAAGATCTTCGAGAGCTGTATCCTTCGAAGAATGCTTGATATTCGATCTATTCGAAAAGCCATACCCGATTTCCAATTTGGCTTCCGACTGAGCCATGGAACTCTCGAACAATTACATCGAGTGGTCAACTACATCCTTGAAGGGTATGACGGGAAAGAGCACGTTGTGGCAGTTTACCTTGACATCCAGCAGGCCTTCGATAGAGTGTGGTACGAAGGTCTGCTCTCCAAGATCAAAAAACTTTTTCCGCCCCAACTGTACCTGCTAATCAAGAGATTCCTCTCACTTTCTCACACTTTCTCACTAAATACCTACATTAAAACACCTATACACCCAATATCACACTAGCATAAGCGGCCAAAAAACGGTAGCAGAAGGCTAGTTACTAAAGGATACTTTACCAATAAACAGTTATATCTATTGAAAAAAAAGGTGCACTGATTTTTTTTCACGTGTTTGTTTTTTTTCCTTTATTCTAAATACATCATCCAGGATTAAAGCACCCCAAAATATTTTTTTGGCCATCCCTGTGGCTAATTCAGGGTTGCAAAGTCTACCAAAAACCTGTGGTGTGTTAGCTAGAAATATTCGGTTGTGTTAAAAGCTGTGGAATTTGTACAATTTGCAATGTACAGCTAGTGTCAATCATGGAAAACAAAGATCAAGGAATTTTAAAACAGATTGTTAAGAAAAAAGTAGGGTTGCTTTTGTTTTGTAGTTATTTTTTAGTGTTGTTGTTGAGGAGTCTTTTTAGTAGTCCTTTTAGTTTTTAGTAACCTAAAAGTGTTTGAGTTTTGTCGAGCAAAACTAGTGAATCCAGTCCAGTCCACAGCAGTTGTAAATGTCAAATTAATCTTCAACATGTGCAAATTTAGGTGGTTTTAACACTTTTTGCGCATATGTGCGCCATTTCAAGATAAATTGAGTAGTTGCAGACGAAATCGTTTTTTGTCGTAGAGAAATGCTTGACGTTTGAAAGAGGAACAAGCAGAACAGTAGCGCGCAGTTAGACTGGGCATTGAAAAAGTCTACATTGTGAAGAATCACATTTTTTTCATAGATATATTAATACTTTTAAGTAAAGTCAAATGAAATCATAGCTCAAATCATGAATTTTTACGCGCCAAACGCCCGACTCAGAGTACGGGCACACTGATGAAGGAGAGTGAGAGAGACAGGGAGTGATGCCGACGATCGCGGAATTTTTAAGCACACGTTATGAAATGGCGGCCAAGCTCAGGACTTGAGTTCTGAGAGCCAAGGAGTGCGGACGTGCAGCTAGACGCGAGCCAGAGAAAACACAGTGACGCAGAAGGGACACACGTGGCCACGCAGAGAATTCCGACACCCAAGTGTCCAAAACCAGCACCAGCAGAGTCCAGCTCGAGACAGCCTGAGCCACCCATCAGCGCCCAAACCCAAGGACGAATACTACCAGTGCTCACTACCAATTCTCAGTGCCTACCCTGAGACAGGATTGACGCCGGCCAGCAGCGGAGTGCGAACGAGATAAACGGCGTGTTTTTTTGGTGGAGTTAAGGGGTAAGCGTTCAGGGCCACGAGCCTTTCCTAGATAACAAATCAACTGTCAACCTAAAAACATTGAAAACAAGAAAGAAAGTCGGTCAAGCCCGACTATAACATACTCTGTACCTGTGAAGTGCTGCGACCAGTGCTGCCCAGTGCTAATTGTTTGTTTTCCTTATAACTCGACAACCGTTCATCCGATTCTTACCATTCCTTTGGCGAATGATACATACATAATTCTGATTACTAAATATGTCCGGAAGGAACGAACTTTCTATTTATAAAACAGTGGGAGATATGACGTTTTTTCGAATTTGCGGGGGCGGGAGGGGGCGTGGCCAAAATTGAAAATAAACTTGATCTGCCTGCAAGTACATATAAGAAGCATAAGTCCCATACATGTGAACCTCTATCTTTTACCATTTCTGAGATCTGTTTGTTCACACGGACAGACAGACGGACGGATTTGGCTAGATCGACTCGGCTGTTGATGCTGATCAAGAATATTTATACTTTATAGGGTCGGAGATGCTTCTTTCTGCCTGTTACATACTTTTGCACAAACTTAATATACTCTGAGTACCTTTGGTACAGAGTATAAAAAGGTGTGAGTGTGGCCAACACTTACGGGGCCTTGATGTGAAACATGTTGTATACGATATGATTCGCCTTTCACATTCTTGCGGTTGTGCGTTACTTTATACTCCATATTCAAAACTCGATACCCAGTAATCGATAGTAGTACTCGATTCTAAGTATTTGATACAAAGTTCCCGATAATAAGTTCACGATACTCAGTATTAAGTACTAGATACCAAGCTCTCAAGACTCGGTAATCGATTCTAAGTATTCGATACTAAGTACTCGATATTAAGTACTCGATACTCAGTATTTGATACTCAATACTTGATTCTAAGTACTCGATTCTTATTACTTAATACCAAGAACTCGATACTCAGTACCCGATTATAAGTATTCGATAGTACTCGATACTAAGTACTCTATACTTATTATTCGATTCCAAGCACTCGATACTCCGTACTCCGTATTCGGTACTTAGTACTCGACTCTAAATATTCGGGTCTAAGTACTCGATGATAAATTTTAGATACTCAGTATTCTGTGTGTTGTTGTCAAAGCAGCTATTTAGGACAAGAGAAATCGTCACTTTGTATTATAAATTGTATAGTTTGTAATTCATAGAATTTTCTTCATTACACTTAATAATGCCTTAAAAATGCCTCAATTAGTTTACGTACATGATTTTATTTGTATAATGTTCCTACCGGTAAACCGTTTCTATGTACAATTTTAGTTTCTTGTAGAAATAAACAAAGCGACAAAAGTCAAAATAATGGGTTCGAATCAGGGATTATATAAATGACATATACTTAAGACTAAAAAAAGAAAACTATTATGGTAAATGCGCTTTGATCGTAAGAATTAGTAAAGAAAAATTAAAAAAAAAATAATCTAAAATCATTTACGGAGTCAAGCTTAAAAAATGAAAACTACTTATAAACTAGAAACTTAAACTATGGGGGGCTCAACTAGTACCGGTTGCGTCTGCGACTCCACAACAGCCAGCGACTGCTGCTGCTCTGGAAGATCAGCCTGTTCTGTGGTAGCTGTAGTCTGCTTGAGATCAGTGTCATCTGTGCTTGAGGGCTGACCACCATCCAGATCGAGGGTCTTGGGTAAAGGACCAATCTGTTGCAATATGTCCACTGGCATTATTTCTCTTATGGCAGGCACTGGTTGCACCGAGAATTGAAGTGGAGGCAGTGGTGGTGCGTTAAAGTACGGAGCCACCAGAGCAGGCGGTGGTGTGGGAGTGGCCTGTGGATAACTAATGTAGTTGAGTGCCCCCAACACTGGTATGGGCTGAGAGGCAGGCGGCAGCGGGGCAACAACGGGAGGCGGAGCCACAAGCATTGCAGGATGTGGCAGTGGCGGCGGTGGATGTTTGCTAAAGAACTCTTTGAGCATGGCCGCCTTGGTACTGGCATCGGCATGTGGTGGTAAGGCTGGCGGCCGATGGCGTAGGAAATGAAGTGGCAGTCGTCCCGATTTCATTAACATGGCAAAATGCTTGGCATCGAAGCGAGGCGGTGGACCGGGGCGCAGCAAACGTGTATGAGATTTGACAATGGTGCCCTTGACGGGATCGAAATGGAAATAACGAAATTTGGGTTTCTTTTCGACTAACACGGGCTTCTCCAGGTTCGCTGGCTTGGTGGTGAGCGGAGGTGGAGGCGGTGGTGGCAAGGCCATAAGTTCATCCCGTCTGCGCTGAAGTTTGGCGGCAGCAGACGAACGTCTTTCCTGAAACTGACGCAAAGCACGCTCCACAGCCTTTTCCACAATGGCACGATCCTCGCTATCGCTTTCATAGTTGGGCAGAACATTGTCCACAAAGTTGACACGTTTGCGCTTGGGTTTACTGGGAAGAGAGTAGAGAGAAATTTGTATTATAATTACTTTGGAATTACTTCAATTACTTTTCATTACATAAATCCCGATTATTCAATAATCCCTCTTTAGAGGTACAATTATTTAGGTAATTGTAAAAGTAATTACATTTTTTTAAATCGGCAATATGGTAATGGTTATTGTAATTTACAGCTCTGGTTAAGACCACCTACCTTGTGTCCTCCAGCGGCTCTTCTGTTATTAAGGGAGCCGATTGCTCCAACACAGCTGGCTCCAAGCTGGAGGAGGGCACTATTTCCAAAACATTCCCCTTCTGGACAGCCACCGGAATCACCGGAGCCTTGGGCAGCTCACGTAAAACAGCGCCCACCGTTGAGGTAGAAGCCAGATTAAAACCATAATCATAGGCAGCCGAGTATTCCGTATACTGAGCATAGGCCTGCTCCATGTTATAGGCCGAATCCATATAGGCTGCATAACTATCTGCATATTGCTCACACGTTCCTCCGCCTTCTTGCTCCTGCTGGTGCTGGAACATGGCATTGTAATAGTAGGCAGCCGCCTCTAGACCGGGATTCTCCTCAAAATAGTCGGCAAATGATTGTCTATCCGGGGGAGAGCGAGATCGATGATGGCGGTGCATGGAGCGCGGGGAGCGGGAACGTGAACGCGAATGGGACCAACTGCGACGCATGGGCGGGGAGGGTGGTTTGAACGGTAGCGGTGAACGGGAATAGGAACGTCGCCGCGGCAGCGGCGGAGAACGTGGACCTAGGGGCTTGAGGGGAGAACAACTTCTGCGCCGCTTGTTGATATGTCGCCGCCGTCGTGGACTGCGACTACGTGTGCGACTGCGTGTACGACTTCGGGTGCGACTGCGTCGAGATTTGGCAAAACGGCTTCCACCCGGCCGACCACGTGGTGGTGAAGGCGGACGCCAGCGACTGCGATTGGGACTGGGCGAGTTGCAACGACGACGACGCGACAGCGATCTGGAATGCGAACGTTCCGAGCTTTTCTTTTCCTGTATGGTGGGTTTTACAATGGCTATCTCCTTAGTGGGACGAGCGGGCGTGTGTAGAGCATGTTCTGGCTTCAGGGATTCCCCTTCATCCTTGTCCAAAATGGCCGATTTACGCGTGAGTTTCAAAGGAGAGATGGTTAGTTTGATGGCCTCACGATTGGCATCAAAAATGTTGTTAATGGGTGGACTGGGTGGGGCTGGCTCCTCCATTTGTTCACTGGAGTTGGATTTCAGTTCATGTTTGCGGTATTTATTCATGATGGCATTGCGCTGCATGATGAATAGGGATTCCATTTTTAAAAGCTCCTCACAGATGTCATCACCCGAGTCATAGTTTTCCCGCATCATTTGTATGCGCGCCAGGTTATCCTCGAGACTTTTTAGCTTACGCAAATCCTTGCTGACATTATTCTTCTTCTGCTGTTGCTTGTCCTGCTCCTCCTCGTCTTCGGTATCCTCCTCCTCATCGCCCTGCTGCTCTGTCTCAGAACTGCTGCTGCAGCTGCTGCTGGTGTCGTTGCCACTGCTGCTACTGCTACTGCTGCTTGAGCTGGAGCTATTGGAGTTGCTGGATTCAGTATCCGAGGAGGAGTCTTCTTCCTCTGACTCAGCTGGCTCTTGGATGCTGTTCATGAATTTGTCATACATCTGATGTATATGGTTGAGAGCTAAAGGTGTCTCCTGCTGCTGCTGTTTGGCTTTGGGTGGTGGCGTGCTGTTGGCATTCCATAAAGCATTTGAATCATCCTCATCCTCTAACTCGCCGTTTATATCAGGCGGAGGTAAGGCTTTAGGTTTGCATTTGCTTAGGCTAGCCTGGGAATCATCATTTTCCCAGTTGTCTAGATAATCATCTGTATCCGGACTGGGCTCCTCTATGGAAGTGGCGGCAGCTGGGGGTGTAACCTTGGGAGGTGTGACATTACGTTCCAGCTTAATTTTTACCATTTGGAATATGGGCGGTGGCGTTTGGGAGCGATCTTTCTCTAGTTTAATTTGGATCCTTTGATTTGAATCTAATACTGCCTCACGCTTGAAGGGATTTACATGTTCTTTTTTGGTCTTTTTGAGTAGCTGTTCCTGGGTGGCCAGCAAAGCCTCCAAATGCAAATCATTGTCCTCTAGTAGAGCTCCTATGCGACTATGTATTTCGCTGGCCTTGAGCAGGGGCTTCGCTCTAGTAAGGCTAGCCAAAGGTGGTGTGGTGCTACGCTCTGGTAGTTGGCTCAGTCTTGGTGGGGATTCGGCGAATATGTCAAAGGTTTTGGTTGGCGACTCCTCTAAGGGTGGAGGAGGAGTGGCGGCTGGAGTGGTGACGGCGGGAGTAGTAGAACGTTGTGTAGGGCTGCAACTAGGCGTTCTACGGCTGGATTTGTGACGCTCCCGTTCCCTTTCCCTGGTAGGTTCTCTGTTTTTATTAGGCTTAAAGCGTTCCCTTGGGGAATTATGGGGGGAACGTTCTCGCTCGCTCGGCTTTCGACTGCTTTCTCTGAGCTTTTCACGGGGGTTTTCCTTCCAGGAATCTTTTGATGAATTCTCCCTACTTGTTTCCACCTTTGAACTTTCTCTGTAGTTTTCTTGGGCACGTTCTTCCCGGGGTTTATCTTTTCGGGAATCTTGATAAACTTTTGAAGTATTATCTTTAGAACGATCGCGAGATTTGTCCTTTTCCAGTGATCTTTCTCTGGACTTTTCTCGCCTGAATTTTTTGGAATTTTCAAGGGAACGTTCTCTGGATCTTTTTTGTCTGATATTTTGAGAATCTTTTGTTGAATTTTCATGTGAACGTTCTCTGTGCTTATCTCTCCAGGATTCTTTGAAATAATCTCTGTGCATTGTGGGATTTTCCTTCGAGTGCTGCTCCTGGGAATGTTCTCTGATTTTGTCTTTACTAGAATCCTTTGATCTATCTCTGGGAGACTTCGCCTGTCCACGTTCTCTGCTGTTTTCCTTCCAGTAATCCTTGGATTTCTCCTTCGAGTGCTTTTCCTGTGGGCTTTCCTTTACATAATCCTGAAATTTTTGCTTCTCCGGTGTACGTTCTCTATTTCTTTTTGATTTGTCCCTGGGAGATTCTCTATGTGAGTCTGGAAAGCCTTTGGTATCTTTGAATTTTCCTTCGGAACGTTCTTTGTTCTTGTCTCTTACGTCATCCTTCATTTCTTTTGGTTTATCTTCTCTGTTCTTGTCTCTTACGTTATCCTTCATTTCTTTTGGTTTATCCTTGACAGGTTCTCGGGAGCGTTCTGTGTTCTTTTCCTTGACGGAGTCCTTTAATTTTTCGTTGAGGGAATCATAAGAGCGTTCTCTCTTCCTTTCTTTGACGAATTCTTTTAAGCCGTCCTTGAATGCATCTCGAAGCTTCTCCTGGGAGCGTTCTCTATGCTTTTCTCTAACGTCATCTTTTGATTTGTCCTTGAGGTCATCGCGTAGCTTTTCTTGGGAGCGTTCTCTGTTCCTTTCCTTGACGGAATCCTTTAATTTGTCTTTGGGAGAATCTTGAAGCTTATCCTGGGAGCGTTCTCTGTACTTTTCTTTGCCAGAGTCCTTTAATTTGTCCTTGGGGGCATCTCGTAGCTTCTCCAGAGAGCGTTCTCTTTTCTTTTCTTTCACGGTATCATAAAACTTTTCCTTTTCTTTCCTTTCCTGAGTAGTTTCTCTGGTCTTTTCTGTGCCGCAATCTTTTGATATGTCATTGTACAACTTTCTTTGTGAATCTTTGTGGCTTTTTGTGGGACTTTCCTTAAAGTTATCCTTTTTCTCCAGCTTTTTGGGTGGTTCTTGAAAGCAGTTGTCCGGCATCTTCTCTTTTGAAGAATTTTGTGTGCAATCTTTGACTGACTCTGGAGGGTAAGAGAGATGCCTCAAATCATCCAGTGAGCGATCCTTGGAATTCTCTTGGCCATTTTTTATGAATATTTCTCTGGAGCGATCCCTAGGTTTCTCCTTCTCTTTGGATTCTGACCTCAGCTGGTCCTTGGAGTTATCCCTAGGTTTCTCTTTGGAGTCTTTATGGGATTTCTCTTTGGATTCTGCGGTCAACTGGTCCTTGGAGCAATCTCTTGGTTTTTCCTTAGAGTCTTTCATTGATTTTTCTCTAGATCCTGATCTATGTTTGTCCTTGGAGAGATCTCTGGGTTTCTCTTTAGAGTCTTTAATTAATTTTTCTCTAGATACTGATCTCAGCTTGTCCTTGGAGAGATCCCTGGGTTTCTCTTTAGAGTCTTTTATTGATTTGTCTCTGGATGCTGATCTGAGCTGGTCCTTGGAGTGATGCCTAGGTTTCTCCTTGGCTTCTATAATAGTTTTCTCTAAGGAGACATCCCGTTTAACTTTTAAGGAGTGTTCCATCTCTTTTAAGTCCACTTTTAAGCTGCTCCGGGCGCCTTTTAAAGATTTTTCCTTCGATTCTTCTTTAGTCTGAAGCTTATCCTGGGATTCTTTTGAAGAAATGTGCTGCGCCTTTCGCTTGCCCTCGTTTGTTTGATCCTGCACATTTTCTTGGCTAATTTTAGAGATTTCTTTTATCAGCGGCTCCTCTTCTTTGCATTTATCCTGTTTCAACGCATTAGACCTCTCTTTTGACTTATGTCCACGCCTTTCCTTGGATTTGCTGGCCTTTTTCTCACGTGATTTTTCCCTTTTCTTCTCCTTAGATCTGGTTTTTCGTCTACTTTTCTCCTTGAATCTATCCCTTTTGCGCTCTTTCGATTTCTCCTTTGAGCGTTCTCGCTTCTTTTTCTCCTTGGGCTGCTGCTCTTCTACCAGCAAAACCTTATCTTCCAGTTCCAGTTTGTGCTTGCAGCTCTTGTGCTGCAGATTCTTGCACTCATTGATCACATTGAAGATGTAGGATAGTGGCGGCTGAGCTGAAGTCCAGCTATAAAAAAAAAAAATTTACACAGATTAACTTAAATTGATAATTTTTAAGTTGAGCCACCCCACCTAAATTTGCAAAAACTATGATGTCTTCAGATCGCCCAGCAATCTGTATATCATTCTGAAAACTTAGTTGATCCCATAGCTAAAGCGCACGGAACATCGAGAGACTTTGGAGAGATATGCAGTCACCGCTACCGAAATATGGAAGGAAAAATAAAAACCATATTGGATACCTGGCGAAGTTTCAGTTTATCAAATAATTCCCGGACCTCTGTTTCCACTATATATTTTTGGAAACTGGCAAACTTTACAAGTCAAATAATAATAATATTATTAATAATTTAGAATTTGCCAAGATAAGTCAACATTCTAATCTGGGCTGCAAGAGAGGATTGGTTCATGCCCTATGTAAGTCCCACAAGGGATCGGAACTAGAATGCAAACCACTCGAAAATAAGTACTGGTTCGGTTCAGTGGTTCTCACTGTTTCTGAACCGCCGGTTTGGTTCATTACATGGTTTTTAGAGCTAACTGAACCGCGGTTTCGGTTCGGTTCAGTGGTTCATATGGGCACATTATGAAATATGATTTCTGCTGTATAATGGGACTTTTACGCAAACTTTGGAAATTGAATTCCTATAAGCCATTTGAATTTCTTTCGCAGATTTGTCTATAAGTTTCTAAACGAATACCCTTCTTAACCAGATAATATCGGCAAGAAAAGAATTCGTATCATACGTTTTACAACACCATATTTATCGTATTATATGCTTAGATTGAATTATGGTAAAGAATATCTACAGAAAATTTAAAATATTGTCCCCCAGAGGACAACTTTTAAGAAAAGAATGCGATTGATAACAGGTAAATTAAGAGATCGTCGGGCGATTGCTGAAGACTTATATGCCCAGCAAACATTTCAATCAATTTTTAGAACACATTCGAGACTTTTTCGAGTCCTCGGTCTGATTAAAATAGTCATAAATGCGCTCGTTTTCTGATTAGAAATTATAGTTTTGTCGGGAGAAAATGGTACCCTAGCCGCGACTCTTCTTGAAGTCATTTTTAAACCGTTCTTCTGATCAGTTTCGACTCATTTTCGAATCATTTTGCGAGTCTTTTTCGAGTCATAATTCAATAAATCACATTTTGAGCATATTCATGCGTAATTTTCGAGTCTTCTTGTAAAGGCTCATTAAGGTGATTTTTGTTAAAATGATCTTACAAATGTTGGGTGGGTGACTACATGTATTATATCCCAGCAAACATTTTATGAAATTTCTGATCACATTCGAGACTTTTTCGAGTCCTCGGTCTGATGTAATTAGTTATAAATGCGCTTGTATTCTGATCATATATGATACTTTTGTCGGGAGAAAATGGAACCCTAGCCACAACTCTTCGGGAAAAGAGTCATTTTAACCCGTTCTTTTGATCAGTCTTAACTTATTTGCGAGTCTTTTTCGAGGCGTATTTGAATAAATTACATTTTGGGCATATGCATGTGTAAGTTTCGAGTCTTCTTTTAATCGCACATGACAGCACCCAGCAAGCAACGTTCGGAGCGCTCTAAAAAAAGCAGACACTTCATGAAGAGTCGTTTTTAACCCGTTCTCTGATCAGTTTCGACTCATTTTCGAATCATTTTGCGAGTCTATTTCGAGTAATAGTTCAATAAGTCACATTTTGAGCATATTCATGTGAAATTTTCGAGTCTTCTTTTAATCGTTAGGTATTAATCTCTATTTAATCATTAAAAGGGCTTGAAAAAGACTCATTAAGGTGATTTTTGTAAAAAAGATCTTCCAAATGTCAAATGTCCAAGTCATCCTTAAAGGTTATATCGATCCGACATCGCTAAGGATCAATTCGGTCTATCAGTGGTCTCCCTTGTAGAGGATCGAACGGAATATCGTATAAAAATTATCTCAGGGAAACGATTAAAATTCCCATATTAATAAGAATCATTGGCTAGATACAAGCGATTCACGTCCTAAAACTAGTCGGAGAACTGAACCGAACCGAACCGTTTTTCTTTGAGGTTTTCGGTTCGGTTCATCATTTCTGAAAGGAAGCCGGTTCGGTTGGCGGTTCGTTTCATCAGCTGGAAAAGGCGGTTTGGTCCGGTTCAAAACCGGTTTGCATCCCTGGAAGAAACATAATAATGTTTACTTTTTAAGTTTTTAGGAGAATATGCTTTCCCTGAATCCAATCTCTATAAAGGCTTGATTTCAGATGATACTTCATTCAAATAAGACTGCTTTTCATAAGCATTCAAAATTCAAAGCAATTCAAAAGTGTTTCTATTCAGGTGAAGTTGGACATAAAAATTGATTTTCGTGCGTTCCGGAAATCAGCCTTTGTCAAAAAAAGGCTATATCTTTTAAAGTATTTCCAATTTCAAAAAAAATTTTTCTAATTTTTCGGCCAAAAATCCACCCCAATTTTCGGTCATTCCGGCATAGTGATTTGTGATTTAAGTCAAGGCTTAATATGATTTTTAAACAAGAAACGCAACTTTGAAATAGTTTTTAGCATTGAACAGCGAAAGTCTCCCGAGATCTGAAGACCTCATAATTCTTGTAAATTCACGGTCTATCGAGAACTTTTTTTCAGAATTTTTGAGATGTGGTGGCTCTACTAAACAATTAGCCTTTAATTCAGAGGCAGGCAAACAATACATTCACATTTTTGCATTGGGGTGTGTGAGAGCTGCGCAAAAATTGCTCTCAATTTCAGTAGCAACGACTGCGTCGCTGAGCAGCAAATCACGCAACGCAGCTGCGCTTGTACAGCTTATACTGTGTCTGTGGGAGCAGCGCTGCTTTGAGATTTTTCGTATGCACACGAGATAGGAATATGCCTGCCCCTGCTTTAATTTAAACCAAATCTACTTACATCAACTCCGATTGTGGTCTCTTAGAAGCTGGCTGATTAATGGTAGGGGGTAAAACAGGTCCATAGACTCCTCCTGGCGGCCCTCCAGCTGCTCCAGGTCCACCACCAGGCGTGGCTAAAGGTTTTGGTTGTGCCGCGCAATTGGGTGCGGGTGGCCTATTAAAAAACAGTGGCGGTCGCATGCCTCTCAAACCACCCCGAGCCATCCGGGGCATAAATCCCATGCGTGGAAAATCATAGCAGGGTGGACGCATATGAAATCGAAGCGGATACGGATGTGGTATGTTCGGAGGCGGTGCATGGGCTTGGGCCGCCTGAGCGGCTGCCTCCGCTTGCTTTTCCTTGCGTGCCTGCTGCACATCTTCCACATTCTTTTGCTGCTCATCGCCCGAAGAATCCGTGTCCGAATACAAACCTTCGCTGTCCTCATCTGGCTGCTGGGGCTTTACATTCACTCCATTGACCTTGGCCTCCTTGCGCCTAATGGCATCCAGCTCTAAACGCGACCTTACCTTCTCCTCGCCGTTCTGGCCCTCCTCTTGGATGTCGGATTGGGCCAACTTGCGCAACGTTTTGCTCATCACATCCTTAGATAGCAGCAATTTCTTATTGGGCGAACTGCTGTCCAAATTCTGGTGAGGCGGGGTAACCACCTCGCCCGGCTCTAGGCTGTTGGTGTCACCATCCTGTAGTTCCTCAAAGCTTTTAGCCTCCTCTCCACCAGCTTCGGCCGTTGCCAGCGACATCGGTGTGGCTGGCCTTCGGAATTGGATTCGACTTTTCTGCACACTTTAATGGCGGCTGCTGCTGTGCCTCCTCGTTGCTGGTGTTGCTGCTCGTTGCTGTTGCCTGCTGGGCTGCTTTTGTCCACTTCGCTCTGCTTCCAGTTGCTGTTGTTGTTGCGTTGTCCACGTACGGCCGACGCACGTATTTATTTTAACTTTGTTTGAATACTTCATGTAAAAATTTCTATGTTTATGATCATTAAAAAAAAAACCAAATCGGGTCGTCGACAGTGCGACCAGTTTGCGAGTGAGTAAAAAAAAACATCTAGTGGGTGTTAAGAAGCTGGGGTGAAAATACCAAAAGAACATTGCGGTATCGATACACTAGTATTTTAGTGTAACCATATTTTAAATGGGCACAAATTTGAACTTGAATTATTTTCGTCACATTACTTCATATCTATTCCAACACCATTGAACAGCTGTAAAAGTAGTCGGATTTCGATATTAAAATAGATCTTAGAATGGAGAAATGCGTAACTGTGTGGCAGTTGAACTTTGTGGATCGGAGACATTTTAGATCGTCTAGTCTTTTATGAAGTGGTGGGATTATGTCTTCGAAATGGGAGTTCCATCTGTATTTCTGATAGTGAGCTTTAAGATGTTTAATTTTGTTAATTTGGGAATTGTCTAAGTGAGTGTTGGTGCGCCTCGCCTTAACTTCTAATTTGTTAAATGTTGTCAGTAAAATCGGCCTTTAAAATTCAAATTTTTTGGAGGGTAAATGAAGTAAATATTTAACCAAAAGTATAATTTAAAATAAAATTATTCAGAAACCAAACTAATGTGTTTTCTATATTATTTTAGTGTGACCAAATTTTGAATTAAAGATATATGGAGGGGAATAACATATAGAGAAAATGTGCTATAAAATATACTTTAATATACAAAGTCATTAAGTGACAAAGTCAAGTAGTTTATATATTATTTTAGTGTGACCAAATTTTAAGTTTGAATTTTTTGAATGGTCTGTCTATTTATGTTATAAATTGCAATTTTCCATTATCATTTTATTTCATTGAATCGTGCAATTATGTTGAAAAGCATTGAAAAACAATATGTATTACCAACAAAAATAATTTGCGATTAAAATGAAACTGAACTCTTTAAAAAATTTTAAAATAAAACACCAAACAATCGCATGATTCATACATCTCTAATAACAATACTTACTCCATACAATAAATCTAAACTATCGATACCACACAGCGATAGCTAAGCTATCGGTACTGTCGATACAAGAACTGATAGTTTTTGCAGCTAGTAAAGTGAAATGGCGAGTCTTGGGGGCCAGCACGAAAATTATACAAATAATCCCGCAGGTAGGCACCAAAAAACAATAAACAATGTGCCCAATTGAAGTTCAGCCTACTGACCATCAAAGTCAATTGAAAAACTTCAGTAGATATCAAAAACAAGGCTTTTCACAAGCCCCTAAAAAAATTCTCGGTCTTGGTGTTGGTCGGGTCGACTGCGCAGCAACGGCAACTCACACACACACACAACGATGAGAAAAAAATGAACTGAAAAAGAAGCCCACTCTCATATGGGTGGAAATAATGCTGGCTGATGCCGTGTGTTCTATGTGCATGTTGTGTTTTCCCCCAAATCGTCCACCGGAGTTTGAGTTTATAAATAAGTTCATGTTTCCAGAGGAAAACATTTTTCGTCTCGCTGCTTCGTCATCGTGCAGCTGAAAGTTATGTTTGTCTGTTGTGTGTGTGTGTGTGTTTGAGTGTGTCCCTCCCCTCCCCCTTACCAACCAATTCAAAGCCATAAGCCAAATGCGTGTTTTCTTCTTCTGGCTACAAGTGCAAAACAGAAGCCAATTGATTTTCCTACTCATATTCAGCCGTTTCTTCTGCGCTGAGTAAGAATCATTTGTTTTGGCCAGACGGTCTGGAGGAGGCGGGGGCGGGGGAAAATGGAAAGAAGTTCAAAATAAATCATTTCCCTATACCAATTTTTTTACTTTCAGTGGAAAACACACCCCAAAAGCGACCCGAAAGCCGAGAGGGGAGTGCCGAACGAAAAGGTAAAGTTAATTACATATTTATTTAGTCACTTGTTACATAAAATTGGCCAAAGACCATATATGTATATGTGTGTGTATGTAAGAGCCAGCCCACGCACGCCCAGAGCCACTGCACCAACAGCAACCAAGTCAGACGCCGGCACAACTATGTATGTTTGCCTATGCATTCATTGGTTTACTCAGGTGGGCGACAACAATCGCCCTGAAGACGACTCTCAAGGTAGTTTACATTCCACTGCATGATCTCAGGCAAGGAGAGACTGATAGGCGGACCTCCCGCCCTTATCTAAAACATAAATATGTATCCAATATTGTTGTGATTGCCATCACCTTGCCTACAGCTTATCATATTCCACCACCTCAAGTTTGTTTTGTATTGGCAAAAAGGAAGCATTTCTGATTACTTAACGGAATTTTTATAAGAATAAGCCAATTGGAATATAAGATAAACTACTAAAGAACCGTAAAAATATTAGAAATCCAGTTTTAAATGCATCTCATATCTTTGATCACTCTCGGTCCGAGAGTCTCGGGTTACTCGGAAGTTGACGGAACATTTTGTTTAATTACACAAATTCTTTCTAGTGCCTGAGTCCAATGACCTTATATTAAGTGTGAACGTTGTGTAGTCCTAGTTAGATTCATCGCAAAACTGATTTCTGTTTCGCTACCAGTTTTGGTAGCGACTATATTTTGGGTTTTTGAAAAAAGTTTTGTAATTTTAAATCTAAAACAGGTCCAAAAAGCCACTTTTCAGTAGCAACACTTTGAAAAGTGAAATTGAGAATAGTTCTGCTAGGTTTTTGGTGGAAAATGTCAGCAAACTCGCTTTAACCAATTTGGCTCTAATGGCAAATTATTGGTTCGACCAAAGCTTTAAATGGAAGTTCAGAACAATTTTTTCATGCCGACTGTCAAACATGGAGGTGAAAGTATACTCATTTAGGTGTCCAAACCTGGTGTGATTCAAATTCGTTCCTAATTCGTGATAAATTCCTAATTCTATCCGAATAGATTAGAAAACAAAAACAGTTTTTGTTTTGAAGCTTATTTTGGTCTCTGCTTTCATCGCTGAAAGAAAGAATTCGAAAGAAAATTTTAGTACCCTAAATGCCCTCTTCTGGTGTAGACGACTGAAATTTACGTGTTTTCTGATGTGAAACATCTTTAATTTCGGTACGGAGGATTGTAGTAGGGGTAAAATTTGATTTCAGCGTCACACACAGAATACTGAGTATCTAAAACTTATCATCGAGTACTTAGACCCGATTATTTAGAATCTAGTCCTAAGTTCCGAATACTTAGTCTCTAATAAAGGGTGATTTTTTAGCTATTATCTTTTTGGCAACACTGGTTTAAACAGCTCACGCACGTTTCGTGTTTTGTTTCACTGTCAAACATCTTCAGTTTGGTCTATAATTTAACCATGAATCGTCTTACAAACAAACAACGCTTGCAAATCATTGAATTTTATTATCAAAATGCGTGCTCTGTTAAGAAAGTTTATCGCGCGCTTCTTCCATTTTATGGTCAGTTTAATCGACCCACTGAAGCGGCTATTCGGGCTATTGTGACTAAATTTCGCACCAAATTTACATTGTTGGACATTAAACCATCAACACGCTTACGTAGAGTGCGAAGTGAAGAAAATATCGCAGCTGTATCGGCCAGTGTTAAATATGACCATCAATTATCGATTCGTCGCCGCTCGCAGCAATTGGGCCTCTGGGGACTCAACAACGTGGAAAATTTTGCGGAAAGATTTAGGTGTGAAGCCTTTCAAAATACAGCTGGTGCTAGAATTGAAGCCGAACGACCTACCGCAACGTAGAATTTTTGGTGAATGGGCTCTTGGAAAGTTGGCCGAAGATCCACTTTTTTACCGAAAAATTGTGTTCAGCGACGAAGGTCATTTTTGGCTCAATGGGTACGTAAATAAGCAGAATTGTCGATTTTGGAGTGAATATCAGCCAGAAGCATTGCAAGAGCTACGAATGCATCCAGAAAAAGTCACAGTTTGGTGCGGTTTAGGGGCTGGTGGCATCATTGGACCGTACTTCTTCAAAGATGATGAGAATCGTAACGTAATTGTGAATGGTGAGCGCTACCGTGAGATGATATCCAACTTTTTTTTGCCCAAAATGCAAGAGCTTGACTTGCATGACATGTGGTTTCAACAAGTCGGTGGCACATGCCACACAGCACGCGCAACAATGGACTTATTGAGAGGCGAGTTCGGTGAACATTTTATTTCCGATCTTAGTGATCTTTTCAGAATAGATAGATATTGGTCCTTACTTGATATATATAAAGATTGGAAGGTGTATCTTAAAAATTGTGGCTCTGACAGTTTTTTTTGCGCTTAAAGGGGGGAGGGGAAGGAATTTTCCAAATCTGAAACAAACTCGATTTGAATCGGGTATACACCTATCTACATGCAAAAATGTGTGGCTCTATCTCTTATAGTCTCTGAGGTCGACGCGTTCATACGGACAGACGGACATGGCTAAATCGACTCGGCTGTTGATGCTGATCAAGAATATATATACTTTATAGGGTCGCAAATGCTTCCTTCTACCTGTTACATACTTTTGCACAACTTCATGATCCCCCTTTTCCCATTTCAATGGGAACAGGGTATAAAAACGTCTTGGTCTGCCCTCAACCGATTGTGTGCTGCTCGCATGCTCGCTGTTAAGCGGCTGTTGTTGTAAACCAGTGTTCCCCAGCCCATGGTGGAGTTAACAAGGTGAAGCCGTCATCATATGCTGTGTCAATATGCCTGTGTGATGGAAAACGACAGCAGAAAATGTGTTTGTCTCTGTTTGTAAATTGTGTATTGCTTCTAGCAATCTCAATGCGCTGGCTCGCACGGCTTCACCTTGTTAGTTCCACCATGCCCCGAGGGGCCGATTGCACTCGACAATGCACTCCGAATGTTTGCCGAAGTAATGCATCAGTAAGTGTTACAGTGAGACAGAGAGCCTCTCTGTTGGACACTCAGGCTGGTCGGTCTGACATCAACCCAATAACAGGCCCATTTCAGTCAAGTGGTCCCAAATTGTGAGTTATTCGAAGACCGAAAGACCAGAATGTTATTTCAAAAAGGTTGCTGTGAACAAAGTCAAGTGGAGCAGAACGTAACATTGCAAGAGAGAATGAGAGCGCGCACATAGTTTGTCGCATACATATAAACATGCGTTGATATCGGTAGCCTAAGAAGCACACACTGATTGCATACATACAAAAAAGACCTTTTCAGCAAGCGGTTTCTGCAAATAGGTTGGCAAAAGACCAAGAACGAAAAAATAAAAAAAAAAAACAAATGTGTTATTCTCCTCACCCAACCGAACACTATCAGAGAGCGTAGTTAAAGGTCACTTCCGTCCGTCTTTGTCAATGTGCCTCACGAAACCGTTGCGAAATCTGCGTGTTTTTAACTGGGCCAGCCAAAAGGTAAGAACAGAATGTGTTTGTATTGATGAGCAAGAAATCTGATTTAAGTGCGAGCATATTCAATGTTCAACAAAAAGTTTTGTTGTATGAATGAATGTAAACAATACATGATGCAACATCAGCTCGAAATCAACCGATTGAAGCGTTCGCTGGTTTGAGGAAAATTTAATTCAACGGCATGCTTTGTTGAGTGATTAAATGTGAGTGGGATTTTGTTTGTGTATGATGAAATCAAAAAAAAAAGTGATGTTTGCAGTTCTCTGGTACAGAGGTGTTATACTGTGGGGATGTCCAATAGCATATTGTTACGAATTTTACAAATCAAGTAGGCCGAGATTTGGAAGAAAACACACTTTTAATTTCCTAAATCAGGAGATACGGACGATAAGAATCGTAACAATATAATGCACATGTTTCTATCGGAATTATTAGGCATTATTTCGCTCTACGACTCAAAAGTATCGAAATAGCTAAACATAAATTAAGAGTTGCCAGATTTATAGCTAATAGAATTTTCGAAAATTTAATAGCATTCCACATTTCCACTTTCAAAATGGCCAGACACAGTTCTTCTATTCTGCACTTCAGTTTTGTTATTAATCAATCTAAAGAGTGCTAAAATTTCTCTTGTCTGATTTCCTTCTCCGATTCTCTTAAGACTTTTGTACACCTTTAAAAATTAACTGTCTTACGTTATTTTGATGATACAATTGCAACAAGGGCAGTTTTTGAGAACAAACCTGCGACTGTTGGATATTGGTTTTTTCGAATTTATGAAACATAAAATATAGCTCATGACTCGTATGTAACTACGCTTTCGCACTTTCGGTCCTAGACCTGCAATAATATTTAGCTAAACTTTGGAGTGCCACAGTTGCCCCTATAAAAATGTGTTACCTCTATGATAATTACGTCATGAAATACCAGAAAATATTTCCACCGATAAGCCACCTACCCACTGGTCACTGTGCTAAAATTGTCGGTTTGATTAGTTTTGCTTGTCCAAAGTTAACAGCAATTATTATTATCTTTTCTTTTTGCATATTTGCTTTATGGCCTCAATGTCATTTCAATAAAATCGCTTACATTTTCCTACTTTTTTTTGTGATTGTTGATGTTTTCGCTTTGCACATTTGTGAGGGAGGGGCTTGCGGGGGCGTTCGCTGTCTGTGTGTGTTTGTGTAGTTAGTTTGACAATTGACCCACATAGTAGGCGCACATCGTCATTGATGACGTCAGCTCTCCTCCGCTTACCGGCAAATGCCAAAAACTGAAAATGTGACTTGTTATTGATTTTTTTTTATGCAAATTTACATATTTTTTCAGTGTCCAAAGATCGAGAAGAGAAATTAAAATATGCACGCGATCGACAAAATGAGGAGAGACAAAAGAAAATTGAGGAACTGCGTGCTCAGGCTGAGGCCGCTCAAAGGTATCGCGAACAGAAGGAAGAGGAAAGACGACGACGCATTGACGAGATACGCGTGCGTGACACAGAGAAACGTCATCTCGTGGAGGAGCGTAAAAGGGCCATTATCGAGGCCGAGAAGGAGCGACGCGAGTATATACTGAAAAAGAATCAGGTAAGAATGAGAGACAGAGGCCAAGGCAATGGGAATCACTGGAATAAATGTTTAATTATACTTTCCATTCTTTTTTTTTTTTAAGGAACGAGATACGCGACTAGAGATTAAGAAACGGGACAGAAACTCTATTGGTTTTGCTTTTGGCTCATCGACACCACGGTTATTGGATGTGCCGGCGGATTATGGTCTGGTATCGCCCAGTGCCTTTTGGGGTCAGCGAAGGTAAGAAAATGTGAAGCTTAAAACGTGTTTTCGACTTTCTAAATTGCAATGAAAACGCTTAGAAATGAACTGTATATTTGAAAACTCTTCCAAAAGAGTAATCTGAAATTCATAAAAATCAGAGCTGCATTATTCGTCATTTAAAATATGAGAAACAGCTGGATTTCTAAACGCCACCAGCATCTTGGAATTTCCGAACATGTTTAAAGCCTTCTGCTTTGACGCCTTATCAGATCTTTCGTTAAGACGGACTCGAAATCCCAACAGTTTCTTCCTAAGATAGATTGCCAATTAGTTCACCTTAAAAGCTAAAGACTAAATACAAAATATCAAGTATTTCATTAGCCATGAGCTGAGAAATTTTTAAACCGATCCTTGAATTCCATAACTTTTCAATTCAAAGAACAGCAGAGAGAGAGAGCAATCGCTTTTCTTTTACTTTTTGGAGATGCTCTTTTTCAAGCTATCCTCCTCCGCAACAAACATCAAAGTTTGCAAGTTTACATGAGAAGACATGTCGTCCTCCAATTAATTAACAAAATCTAAATCGCTTCCACAATCATTTGCTTTTCTTTTCATAAAGTTTCTTGTTTATTTATTGTTGACAGGTATTTGCTTTTGACAACACAAGTAAAGTTTTTTGCACCAGAGTAGAAAGCACACTTTCTTAATTTTTTTTGTTGACGCTAAATTCAATAAATTCACGCTTCTCTGGTCCACATACTAAAGAAGCAGGTTGTTTTATAGGTATTTTAAGACCTCTGGCATATAGCTGTCTTTAGCATAAAACACCAATTTATTTATTTATTTCGCCAACGAATAATCCTCACTGGCTCCTACAAGAAATGTTACAAGTAACGATTACATCCCTCAGGATTAAAATGGGCCCATTAGTCTTAAGTGACTTGTCGCTTTCGACCATCGCCCACTTACCTATTCTTCATACTGGAAAAATTTAGTTCATATAATTTTTGTAATACTCAGGGCTAATGTAACCTTAAAGATAAGATAAATTGGGATTTGAGATGGGTAGGATCTGGATCCAATGCCTTGTCTCGTGCGCATCTCTAGCTTGAACATATTAATTAATTTAACTAATTATCAAAATTCACCTTAAGTAGTCTTTTTTGGGCACTTTAGATGATTAAAAGAAGATTTTTATCATGAGCGATTTAAACAAGACTGGCAAATGACTAATGGAAATGATTAAAAAGTGATTTATTGCAATACGACTCGAAAAAGATTCGCAAATAATTTGAAATGAGTCGAAACTGATCAGAAGAACGGGTTGAAAACGACTCTTCAAGTAGAGTCGCGGCTAGGGTATCATTTTCTACTGACATAAGTAACTTTTGTGTCCACAAAGCGAGAGCATTTATGTCTATTTTATTAAACCGTGAAGTCTAAAAAACACTCGAATGTGATCAAAAATTTCATATACAGGCATGTTCTCAATTCCACTTCCACTGCAACTTTTCGGAAACAGAATTGATTCAGTTTATCGCAACACCAAAACAAAAGCGGTTTTCGTTAAAAAAAAAATGTACCAGCAAGGCCGGTAAAATGAAAAGTAATTGACGAATTACGCACTTCTAGCTCACTAGTGTTGAAAAATGTTCACAAAAAAAATTAAAAAGGGGAAGTACCGACTATTAAAAGCTTAAGTTTGAAGTTTGGTGCCTTTACCTTGCACAGTTTTTTTTTGGTCGATTGTAATAGAGAACGCTTGTTATTGATTTGCAAACATAGAAAAATTGGTCATCGTTATGTGATACAATACTTTCATATAAAAGGTCTTAGTCCAACCAATATTAAAAAGGAGCTGGATTCTACCCTACGTAATTCTGCTCCCTCGTTTACAACAATAAAATATTGGGTGGCTGAGTTTAAGCGAGGTCGTTTGAGCTGCAAAGATGAACATCGTAATGGGCGTCCAAATGAGGTGACCACTTCAGAAATGGTGGCCAAAATAAAAAAATGTGTATTGAGTGACCGGCGATTAAAAGTTTGTGAGTTAGCTGAATGTGTAGGCATTTCAAAAAGTATTGACCGAAAAATTGGACATGAAAAAGTTATGCCGCGTTTGCTGTTCCATCATGACAATGCGCCGGTTCACACCTCTGCCGTTGCAATGGCTAAAATTAATGAATTAAAATTTGAATTGCTACCTCACGCCCCTTATTCGCCAGACTTAGCTCGCTCTGATTATTTCTTATTTCCAAACTTGAAAAAATGGCTCGGAGGAAAAAGATTTGGCAACAATTAAGAGGTGGAGTCCGAGGTTATTGCTTTTTGAAGACTTATTTATCGACCCAAAAGGATCCAATGTTGAAAAATATTAAAAAAAAATGATAAATTTTTGTGTTTTAGTAGTTAGGTCGGCTATTTCTGGGACCGCCCTCGTACTATGTAGAATCACTTTAAGAAGTGAAAAGGCAAACAATGCCGCCCGCCTTAATGAGTCTTCAAAGTCATTGATTGCTTTCAAAAGTCATCTTCCAATATGGGAACAAAGGCCCAAACACTCTTTAGAACTTGAAAGTATAATTGCCTTGCTTTTGAGAAATGTCGATTGCAGCACTATTCTCTTGATTCTATGAAAATTTTTAAAGGTTTTTCGTTCTACTTATTTTGCCTTCATGTCTAAAAATTTAAAAAAATCAATTGAACTCTTCAAAAATTTTTTATACCCTTGCAGAGGGTATTATAAAATTGTCTGGATGTTTGTAACGCATATAAGGAAGCATCTCCGACCACATAAAGTATATATATTCTTGATCAGCATGACGAGCTGAGTTGATTTAGCCCTGTCCGTCTGTTTCTATGCTATCTCCTCCGTCAGTTTTAAAGCTATCCTCACCAAACTTTGCACGAAGTCTTTTGGTACAAATACGCTGCACATTTGTCGGAACCGGCCGGATCGGATGACTATAGCATATAGCTGCCATAAGAACGATCGGTCGAAAAACTACTTTTAGTGAGAAAAACTTATTTGTTTTTAATGGAAACGCCTATAAAGTACGTATTTCTTAGTTTACTATCCTTTTCCATGATTTCACTAAGTTTGGTCGAAATCGGATGACAATAGCATATAGCTGCAGTATGAATGATCGGTCGAAAAAGAAGTTCTAGTGAGAAAAACTTTTTTGTTTCAAATGGGATCGCCTCCAAATTTCGTAATTAACAGTGTATTATGCTTTTCCATGATTTCATCAAGTTTGGTCAAAATCAGACATCTATATAGTATAGATCCCATAGAAAAGTAAGGTCCAAAAAGTAGTCTTAGTTAGAAAAACTTTTTAGTTTTTAATGGAAGCTGCAAGGGTATACAAAAGTTCGGCCGAGCCGAAGTTAACTTTCCCCTATGTTTTAATTAATTTTACTTTAAATTAAATAATTAATAATCTTTTCGCTTTCATGCAGATCCACATCAATCTCAAATGTGGCGAACGCCTCGCTTTCACGTCGAAGTTCAGAGCGTGAACTTGCCGACAGTGGTGCTAAGAAGCGTGCCTCTTCATCCACGGACAGAAATGATGGTGAGTCATTTTTAAGTCAAGCTAACCTGCTCTTAACTTGAACTCGAACAAACACACACACACAGACACACACTCCAAGAAGAATTACACCCACACACAAACACACACACACACATAATCTTGAAATTTTATTTGCAGTTATTGCTAACTTAGATCAATGTAAACCCAGTTATTTTTTTGTTTGTCATTTTTGTTAAGTGTGCCCCTTAACTATCCATATATATAACTATATATATACATATATCACCAGGCACAAAACAAACAAACGTTTATTTTCCGTTTTTAATTTCTAATATATGATTTCGCACATAACAAAGCAATCTGAAATCACACCTCTCTGTAATGTCTTCACAATTCTTTCTCTCTCTCTCTCCTTCTGTGTGTATGAAATTCCAAACTACACCCATCCCCTCTCACACAGATCATCGACGCAAATCTTCGTCCATGTATGAGGTGTTCAATTGGGGCTATTCGAATGATGAGCCACCTAAGCGGTTCTCTTTATCTATAGCCAGCAGTGAGATTAATATAGATGGGCCAGCACCCAATCCAAAACAAACAACTATCGCGCACAGACAAAATACAACTACTACAACAACTTCAAGCCACAACAACAACAACAACCATTACTCGTATCGTAAGGGTGAGGGTGTTCTGCTCTTCTCTGAATTTCTTTGTTCCTGTTTTTTTTTTGGTTATTTTGTTTTACCCTAACCTATGTAATAAAAGCTCTGCGTAACTCTTTGTCTCTGTTCTAACCCCGCCCGCCTCCCGGCATGTTGCATGTTGTATTTATTACCCCCCTACCAAGTTGTTTTTGGCTCCTTCTAATCCATGATTCCACTCTATATTGTTGCTATTGAACCTTACCAAAAGGGCAACAGTCCCAGTTGCTTCTTAAAAAAATGTTGTTTTGGTAGATCTCCCTTAGAGCATGGTAAAGGGTTTTTACACTTAGAGATTGATGTGAAATACAGGAAATTTAGGTAAAGAGGATTTTGTTCAAGTCAAGAAATTGGTCTCGAAAATGATTTCCCATTTGTAGAGAAATTTTTATGGATAAGCTTTTAAAGAAGAGTAGATTTTTCCAAGCATTTCGCTAACTAAACTTACAGCCTTTCAAGTCAATCGTTTTCCCGGCAATTTCACCTTCCCAGCTTTAGCCATTGAGGCTGTGCGTAGTTTCCCAATAAGTCAGTGAATCAGTCAGACAGGAGAAATTTCATTAGGTATATATTTGGTCCGTATGTTCCCAGGAAAAAAGACAGACCACCTTCCGCCCAACCGAAAGAATAACCAAAATTGGATTTAAAATTAAGAAGTAAAAGAAGTAGGGAAAATTTATGTTAATCACTGGCTAAATATGACTAAACAGAGGTTTTTAATCAGTTAGGTGCAATTTCAAAAATTATAAAGAAAGAAGGTCGCGCTTAGAAAATATCCTTAATTCACTCAAAAATGCGTCCGATGGATAGTCCAGAAATCGTACATTGCAAATATTGCAACTCTTGTGGTTATGGGAAGACATGATTTGAATTTCTGGAGAAAAAGGCAAGCATAAAAAGTAATCAATGCAGCGTAAGATGACGCAACCATAATTTTCACATCAATCCATCAAACAAATGGTTCTTTTTGTGTGTAAGAAACCCATTTTGTCTACTTTCTTTGCTTTGGTTTCAACTTGCTCTTGCGCGCTTAGTCAGTAAGTTTTACTTTTTACCCCGAGTCCTACCCGGTAATCACTCTGCAAAAATGAAAAAAACCATCCCTCCTCGTTGACCCCATATTGCAGAAGATAACGTTGACACATCACCCATCGTGTTCCGAAGCGTTTACCGCAGGAAAACGGACCTTATGCCGACAATACCCAGCCCCCGAGACGGGCATTATTTTGGTTCGCGCAGCTCCCTGAGCACCACGCCAGCCAGAACCCCAGGTAAGAATCCGTCCTCAAATGTCCCATTTTAGATCATTGTCCAGCCATCCAACATCATTATTCATTGCCGCCTTCATTCCAGTTAGCCCATTTTGTAAGGTGCCAATTCCTGAAACTAAGAGTTGCCCCTCTCCCCCATTGTTGTGACCTTCTGATTCTCTTGAGTTTAAAGCTTAGGCAGAGAGAAAGGAACCCCCGCACTTTGATCACTTAATAACACTTCTACCACAAACACGCCCCTCACTGTCCCCATACCTCCTCTCTCTTTCTCTGTGCCGTCTTCTGCTCAGCGAACCACTTAGCTTAGAAATCTCTGAAACCCAATTTCAACTTTTCACGTGAATCACAGGACGTGCCTACTCGATGAATCGCCTGGATCAACTGGCCCAGCCCATACGACGTAATGGCGAGCATGTACGAGCCATACTGGAAAGGGAGAAACGCGAACGCGAACTGGAGATGCTGGACGAGACCGCTTCGCTGGGTGGCGGGCGTCGTAGTGGCGCCGGTACGCGCTCCAAGCGGGCGGGTAGTGCTGGCAGTGGTACGTCCACTGCCGCTGGCATAATGTCACGTAGCATGACCCATCTAGCGGGTAACCAGCGGGAGCGTGGAAAGTATTCATTGGGCGGCGGCATCTCGACCAGTTTCCGGCCTTTGGGCAGTGGCGGGCCTCGTGACACCAGTAAGAGCATGATACAGATTAGTTCGTGGTCAACTACACCATCCCAACAACAACCACAACAACGCCAATCCAATCTTGGCTTGCAAACAGCCGCCACTAAAAAATATCTGCAATCATCATTTGCCTCATCCTCCGCATCCTCCTCGACTAGGCGTGGCCAGCAACAATATGCGACTTCTACTAACCCCCACCGTTATCTCGATCTTGATCCCAACTCATTGTTGCTCATGAACTCTTCTAGTTTGTTAGTGAATGCAGGTGTGTGAGAATTGAAACAAACAAAAAAAAAACAAACAACAACCACATACAAACCATACCCCCCAGCTTTAGTTGTAGTCTGGTTATCCTATAACCCCATAAGCAACCACCAAAAACAAACAGCACACTAAATTGGCTAACTCGAAACTACATATATACACACAACACACAAACACATATACCCAATCATATAGAAAACATACGAAAACACGATCTTAAGTTCATCTGAGCAACAATTTGTTAAGCAGAGGCTGGCTATTAAATGTTGCTACATTTAGAAACTTAAATAATCTTTCTTATAAAGTAAAGGACATAATTTTTAGTTCCACGGAATGAACTGAGATGCAAAATTAACGGTAGTTTCGAAAAATTTCGCGGTTTTTGGTCGAGTTCTTCAACTTAGAAACCTTCGCAGGCAAGCGTCCAACAATTCCCGAAAGTTTCATCGGAAACGAATGAGCGGCATAGTCTTACATATTTCGCTGACGTTGGACCATTTATCGCCCATTTCTTTATCTAAGAAACCTTTGCGGACAGGCGTCAAATCATTGCACAAAGTTTCTTCGCAATATTATGATCGTTAAAATTTTGCTAATTTCGCGTTTTTTGGATGATTTCTGAAAATTTTCTTTCGAAAGAACGGTATGAATTTGAGCCTGATTGGATTGAAAATCCAAAAAGTTTCATCACTTACAACCTTTCCCACCCAATTTCCACCAAGGTGGGTAGATTTTCAGAAAGATTGGTATGCAGTCATTGTTGAATTCTCATATAGATCTTTGAAAATGAGTTTGAACCTGATCCTGCATACCAAAGTATTCTGCGAATTTTCTTCATTTCGCGACTGAAATTTCCAAAACCGGTTCTTAGTACTCACTTTCAGTAGATAAAACTACTGTAAACAATAAAGTTCTCTATCTCTTATGGTTTGGGCTGTACGGTGGTCACCAGCCAGTCAGTCAGGTTAAACAGTTTTATATATATATAGATTTGACTTATTTTTCAAAGTATTTATAAATTTATTCCTATACTTAGAATGAGATGCGCCTCTAAAAGTAGTGCCGAAATTTTTCGATTTAGATCGATTTTTTAAAATTTTCTCGGTGTTTTTCAAAATTGAAAAAAAAAATTGATACATCGATAATAGAATCGAATGAACGCGAAATAAAAGTATGTAGTTTTTCTTCCAAACGACGTTATGATAGCAAATCTCTTCAAATCTTTGTCCCAAAGGTTTCGAAAGAAAATACTTGTAAAAACTGGAGATAACCAGCGCTTGTCTTAAGTCGTTCACTAGAATTGGAAATTTAGAGAAGGCCTGCTAGAATTTTTGGGATAAGTTCCTATACCCACGGTTTTGACTGAACTGCCAGACCATTCTCAAAGAAGTACAAAAAAATAATCGGGAGTGACAAGGAAATCTCTGGTGGTTTTCGTATAAACGTTTGTATTTCAAACAAAATTGCTTGCATTTATATGTGAACTGACAGGTAAATGAAAAAAGTTGAGCGAATTTAAGCCGGCTGTCAAAGTCAAGTAGATTTAGGTAGTAAGTCCATATCGCTTAACATTCGCCATCATAACATTCACTTACATATAAAGGTAAGGAAATGCTCACGTTTATACCAACATCACTGCAGATTTCCGTGTCACACCCGAGTAGTAATACTGATTGCTTCTACAGCTAGATTCGACAAAATCAAACAGAACCATTACAATGGCTTTGATGCCCAAATTAACCGATTTAATATATTGTCAGTAAATATAGACATCATATCGGAATTGACCTCAACTGTTATCAACATCGATATATCGAGTCATCAATACTATGTTGACAATTGTAAAGACTTGACTCCGCAAAACTCTAAAGCAGCGTTGCCCTGCCGTATGCTCTTTGGGTGCGTTTTGTTTTTGTAATTGCACCGAAGATAGGAAATTAATGACACACATGCAAACGATTTCGTGTGTGTGCGTCGCGTAGAACAAAACCCGGTTTTGTTCTTTTATTTGATTGGCGTTTGCGCTTGCAAACAAACTGACCAACACGATGTATTGGTGCTTTTCTTTGTGAGTATTTGTGAGTGCTCTGCCCTATGCTACTTTTGAGCATGTCTGCTCTAAAGTCTAAAAAACAGAGAGAATTTCTTTCCCTATACCTGATCTATATTTAACTTAAACTTAGAAAACTAGTCCGTAAAATTAAACAACATAGGTAGTAATTAAATACACTGAAATTAAGTTAAAAAGGTTTCCTTTTTGGGTAGCAACATTCATTAGCCACTCAATACCATGATACAATAACTGCAAGGTAGCGCAACCGGAAATGCGTGTCGCATGCGCGAAAATTGATCAAACCCAAGGGCTGAAACACACAGAACACAGTCGCTATCAACTTTTTTGACAGCTTTTGATAGAAGTTACTCGCTTCACCAGGAAATCGAATGCATTCACCTTTAAATCATCGAACTAAGGTCGACTGAGAATATCTAAGTTGCGCAGTGCTCTACCTTGTAGTTATTATATCATGACTCAAATCCATACACAAACCTGTTTAGTGTGATCGGATTTCATCCTATCGCCAGCAAATCTGGCTGGTTAAAGACTGAAAAAAGTATGTATTTTGTCCTTGGGTTAGCTGTGGTCCATATTGTATGCTGGATGTCGTCATTTGTCGTTGTTTTCGTATGTTTTCAATCACTCACTTTTTTTATTTAAATCACAGCAATTATTAATTATTATTTTATTATCCATCCCTCAAACATTTTACACACACACGCACACATAGAGGCGCCTTTCTCACCCTGGTCCTGGGTAATTAATTTGTCTTTTTGGTATATTGATTTGTGTCTTCTTTCTTATCTGTTGTCCCCCCTCACCCCGCTATGTATCTTATCTGGTTAACTTTTTGTGTGTAGGTTATGGTTTTTGTGTATTTTCCTCTTTCGTTTTTTTTATGATGGAAAACTCTGGTGACGGTCACAATTTAAACTCACAAGCTTTACCTGGTGCTCATCCATGATGAATCTTCCAATTTATCTCCCATCTAAAACACACCTTGTGCTTTTCGTTAGGCTCGCGATCTGGAAATGCCACACCAGGAGGACACTACAATAATTCTAGGCCCGGCAGCGCCATGTCCAACTCCACCACAATGTCCACATCTGGATTTGTACCCAGGCGACCAGCTACGGCGCCACGTAAACCAAGACCGGCTAGCATTGCCGGCACTGGCATGTCTCTAGAGGGTAATTAGTGCTGATCAAATGGAAGTTACTTATTAAAAATTGGCCCTTTCCCTTGCAGAGATCAATAAATTAAAGAAGGAACACAAGCCGCCGGTAAAAACAACAGCCGCTTCGCCATCCGCACAAACAACACCGAAACGAACTGCAAATCTAATGTCCACCTCCTTGATCGTGACCTCCAGCTCAACGCGTTTAAGCAGTGCCGAGAAGAAGACGCCTTCGAAGAGGGTAAGAAATGGAATTCAAATTGTTAATTTGAAATGAGAATTCGACATCATTTCTAGCGAGTTTTAAAACGACTTAAGTCTGACGATAATAATTGTTAATAGTCCAAGAAAAATGACATAATTTTGAGCAATCTCTTATGTCAGTTAAATACTCGATAAGGTTATCGCTCATCAGTTTAGAACTGCATAATCTCATGAATGTTTCTCAATTCCACTTTTACGAATATCGCGTGATTTAAAACAAGGCAGATTATGTCGTTTCACAATGGTATGGTTCCGGTATTTGCAGATCCAATTTTACGAGTCCCTCGAATTGTGCAGTTATATTTGCAACTTAGTTTAATACTTACACATGCCTAAGAAGCTCAGTTGAGTCAGTTACAGATTCATTAATTCATTGGAATCATCTGGCTCAAGTGAATATTGTTACGATATTTCGAAACGAATATTGTTACTTGGTTTACCAAAGAGAACAAGATACGAAAAATAAAAGCCAACCTGAATACACAAGCATTAAAAATTATACCTATCAAATGAACTACAGGACGAAATAACCTTGGAATTAAAACAGAATAAACAAAAACTAAAAATGCTTTGACATATACAAAAAAAGCCAAACAAATATACAAATGAATATCAAATATATGAAAAGACAGGAAGTAGGAACGCCAAAACACTTAAATCAGTCAACTCTATATAATGACAGCTCAGTTGAGCGGTGAGGTCAATTAGAACCGTTTCTATTTTGAAAGATTGCTCAGCTGAGAACTCAGGTCACTCAGAACTAAGTGCTATAAACTCCATGCTACCAACCCTAAGATTCAGGTTCTTAGCTACACTCTGACCTATTTTTAAATCGGTTTAATCGACTCTGAGGCGTTCTTGAATTCCGCAAAAGTTTTGTGATTTAGATATCAAATGTAGTAAAAAACCGGACTAAAATCACAAAATTCTTGTGGAAATGGAATTGAGAACTAGGTTGATAGACTTATTTTTAAGTGCCAGCTGGTGCCATTCAAGTGTGAACAACTGCCATCTGGTGCCATGGTCAAAGAAATCAGTCAATATTCTCATGTACTTTAATCAGTCTGAACAGACTGCCAGATAACTGGCATACAAAAATCTTGGTTGAAGCTTGGTTTGTGAATTCTTAAATTGGCATATTTAGAAAACAATAATTAGCCCTATAACTGGAAAAATTCTTCGCTATCTATATAATTACAAAAAACCAAGACACTCGCATAAAACAGGAGAAGATTCTGATGTCTCTAAAAAAGACTAGTGTTGGGTTGTTCATGAGTGAGTGAACAAAATTGAGTTGTTCACTAAACTGAGCAAGTGAACACGTTCTTCATTTATTGTTCATTTTTGTTCACTCAGAGTTGATTAGTTGTTCTTGTTCACTTGATCTTGTTCACTCGCTCTTGTGCTGTGAGTTTTTCTTATTCAGTCAGAGTTGTTCACTTGTTCTTGTTCAATCGCTGTTGTTCTGTAAGCTGTTCACTTTGTCTTGTTCAGCCGCTCTTGTTCTGTGAGTTGCTCAGTGAGTGTTTAGTGACTTGTTCACTCAATTTGGTGTCTCTTCAGCTGTTTTATGTCCGCATGTCAGATTGTTCAATGTGAGCATTTTAGAGATGGCTAAAAATAGGCCTCATTCCGCAGTGTGACCAGCAACGAAGGATTAAAATTAGTTTGAATGATCGCTAATCGTCACAATGCCCAGTTTAAAAACTGGTGAACAAGGTTGAAACAGCACAGATCTAACGAAACGGCCTACAATATAAACCAACACTGAACAGCTGAACAAGTGAACAACTTGAGTGAGTTAACTCACTTTAAAAAAAAAGAACAAGTGAACACGTTCAGTGAAATGAACAAACTTTACCCAACACGACTTTAAAGTAGCAATATAAGTCGGCACAAGTTCATGTTATGCTTTCGCATAACTTTAAACTGAAACACACAACACCACAAATGAGGCTGGTTGACTTTTCAAGACCCACCAAGATCTCTCATCAGAAGTCTTGCCTGTTGACTGTCAGTCCAGCAGCCGTCTCTACATGCCCGCTACGCAAAAACAGAAAAACACCGCCAAAGTAAACAGAAGCCTTGTGTGTGTGTCGCCATTGTTCTTCCCCTATTATTGTGAGACATTTACTCATCGATGCTAGAACGGTAACCAAAATGTTTGTTGCATAAAAACGGGGTTTTTGTTGGTAAGGTAAGGTTTTTGTTGGTTAATTTACTAGATATTCCTTTTTCGCGTAAAGGAGGCCCAAAAGAATACGCTTCGACCGCAAAATGCACACCACCCACAACAGCCGAGCCAGCCCTGGTGACAATTTTCAAAATACTTTTGTGCAATTAATTATTTTGTATTTTACTTAAGTCCAGCCGATCGATGTCTTTCATGTAGGATAAGAGTGCGTTACATCTAG
This sequence comes from Lordiphosa collinella, assembly GCA_018904265.1. Lineage (NCBI taxonomy): Eukaryota > Metazoa > Arthropoda > Insecta > Diptera > Drosophilidae > Lordiphosa > Lordiphosa collinella. Next base: position 412,343 of record JAEIFV010000222.1, read on the forward strand.
TTCCGTCAATATTGCATCAGCTACTCAACTCAAAATGCGGCAGACTGCCTATTAACATAGAGTCCACGCATGTGCTGTTAAGCGCATCGTCGGGCAAAATATTAAGAGCAATTTTTGTATGAAACTTCTCGTTACGTCGTGAGTCCGTCTGGGCCTTTAAAGTAAAAAGCAAAAACTTAAAGTTAAGTGGTTTCTAATCCAAAAAAAAGACCGAGTGGATTTTATCCCGCCTCGGAACATCTAATGAAAAAGCTTTTTCTTTTAAAACTTTTACATAGCCGGTCACCTTAACCAGGTATTGGCGCATGCTGTGAAGTTACAAGCCTTGGAAAAGCTTCTGAAGTTTTTTTTTGTTGTGAGCCCTTCTCTAGTTCGAAAATTAAGAGATTGAGCATACGCTCTCTTTTCTAAGCAGATTGAGGCAAAAATAATATTGCTCAATGCCTTTTGTGGACGCTCTGGACAGTCTAAAGCACAACCTATAATTATACTATTTTTGAGAGCGCTGAAATTTTCCTAAACGCGAGAGCAACTGCGGCCCTGTTTATATATTTCTTAAGTTTACGAAAGATAATCTAATTCAGACATGCCCAAAAATTGCATACGGCAGAGCACTCTCCAATACGCTCAAAGAAATAAACCAATACATCGTTGTTGGTCAGTTTGCTTGCACGCGCAAACGCCAATCAAGTAAGAGAAAACGAAATGTTTGCAAGTCTGTCGTTTTGTATGCAGCGCGCCATAAATTTCCTATCTTCGGTGCAATTACAAAAACAAAACGCACCCAAAGAGCATACGGCTGGGCATGACTGTTCTAATTGCTCGTTTTTGAGAAAGATGACAAAGCTCGTTTCCGTTTGCCATAACCCGAATTCATTCCAATTTCGAAATCATTTGTGGAAGTGAAATTGAGAACTAGTCTAATAAAACTGCTATCAAAAGGTGGACAGCGATTTCATGAAATATTTTATCGGATAAATTTGCCTACACGGCCTTCTTGGCACATGCGCACTCTTCCAAACGTTTGTTATGACTGTTTTGCCATAAGTGTGGCAGAGCTTGTGAGTACAACACTCTAACTTCTTAGGGTTTAGGCATTTTTGCTTTTATATAAAGTTCCTAGCAAGTGTACAGAACAAAAAGTCGGAAAATTCTAATTTGCATAGTTTGGTTTGTTATCCATTATATCAAAGAGTTCCTAAAAATGCAGGTAAAGAAATTGAAATTTTGTGTTGGTCAGACAAAGTTTGGCTATGTCCAAATCGTGTTGCATCATAGTTGAAAACGATTTCACTTGATTATAAAAAAACTTTTGGTTTTTTGTGCCGCGTTTGCTCTGTTTGATATAAAGCCTACCATACACTATGCATCGTCAGGGATCGTCAGGGAAAGTCTGCAATAATTAATGAATTATTTTCTCTCTATATTTTTACAGGAACCGTTGGTGCCAAAGGCGGCATCCGCTTCCAAGGCTCTGCCAAGTCGTACCGCCAGCTCGGAGCGCATTAGCAGGCTTAGCACCAAGGAGTCCAAAACCAAGGATACCTCTGCAATGAGCCGTTCCATGATTGTCACCACCAGCACCAACACCACAGCTAACACTACACACATAGTGAATCCAGTCCCAGCTCCTGCTGCGGAGCAAAATGGTGTGGCTAAGGAAATGGTTGAAATTGCAGCAGAGGTGCCGGTTGCGGTTTCTGCTAAGCAGCCTGAAGTAGCTACTGTTGAGATGGAAACTCCTGCTGTTACCTCAGTTAGCAAAGCCGAAAAGGAGGCTCTTAACTCAGTCAAGACGGAAATGGAAGTGACTGAGCACAAGGAGCCAGAGTTGGTAGCTGTTGAGTCCATAATCAGAGCCTTCAGCTGCTACATTTAGCGTGGAAGAAAAGGCAGATGAGGGTACTGAAAAGCAGCACCTGCAGCAGCCTCAGGAGCCAACTATTCCTAAAAAGCCATCGCGCAGCAAGGAGAACTCTGAGGTGCGTGAGCTGACTCCGCCGGCTTCCAATGATGCTGGCAACGATCTGATGACAGCTTCAATGATGGCCAAGAAAATCACGACTGAGGAGGAGGCAAAGGCCGCTTTGGCCGAAAGACGACGCCTGGCCCGCGAGGAGGCCGAACGACAGGCAGAATTGGAACGCCAACGAATCGAGGCCGAGCGCCTGGCCGAATTGAAAGCACAGGAAGAGGAGGCCGAACGCCAGCGACTGTTTGAAGAGGAATCCACACGTCTGGCCGAGGAACAGCGACGCGGCGAGGAGGAGCGTCTGCGCAAGGCCATCGAGGTAGGAAAACCAAACAAGCCAACAACTTGAAAACTTAATTTATTTCTCTAAATATGCCAACAGGAAGCCCAACAGCGAGAGGAGGAAGAGCACCGAAAACGTGAGGATGAAGAACGACAGCGCTTGGAACGTGAGGAAGCCGAGAAGAAGGCTAAGGAAGAGGCTGAGAAGCAGCGCGTCGAAGTGGCCGAACGGCTCAAGCGTGAGGAGAAGGAACGTGAGGAGCGACGTAAACGCGTGGAGGCCATAATGTCTCGCACACGCAAGGCAGGAGCTGCGGCCACGCCTGCCAAGGTAGGAATTAATTGAGTTTCTTTCCACATAAATCACTAATAAACTTTTCGCCTGCGCCAGGAATCAAACGACAGCCCCAAGGCGTCTTCGGAGGAAACTCCCAAAGAGGCAAATCCCGCCAACAACGGCGGCAGCAGCAGCGGCGACAGTACCAGCGGCAGCAGCAATAATTCAGCTGGCGGTTCACCTAGCTCTGCCACAGCTGTCACTTCCTCCGAGCCACCCAATAGCCAGGCCATGTATGAGCAATCGGTGCTGGATAAGGAGAACTCGCTTATCAACAGTTTCTCCACAATGATCATTGATGAGAATGCCAAGAACTTGCATCAGGTGAGCAATGGCAAGCTGCTGGTGGACTTTGAGACAACCAGCACTCCAGCGGTGGCCAATGGTAATGGCCATATCGAGAATGTGAATAACAAAAAGTAAGGATAGAACTCTCCATTGCTGGGAATTTGTAGTAATAAAACACTCTTTCCCTCTCTCAAAGTGACATCAATCTACTGCAGGATGCTGTGACTCCGGCTGCCACCCAGCTGATTGATCTAAGCATTGAGTCACAACAAGATCTACACCTGAACAATAACAACAGCTTGCTGACGAGCACAGCGGCAACCACCACCCTAGTCACTGCTGATAGTCACGAGAATAAAGGTTAGTTGGTATTGATCTAATTCGGGAGAGAATTGTGGGTGCTGGCTTGCGACTGTCTATTAAATTATGAAAGTCTTCCCTAAAACCTATCAAGTTTTATCTATGCAGATTTCTTTATAGACTTTATGGTAGTTTTGAAAG